>PVHT021183577.1:1791279-1869089 GCA_004024745.2 Catagonus wagneri
AAGAGATTTTAGACTCTTTGAAGATGATGCAAGACATTGGAAATAAACTGGAGGCAAAGATTGATAATTCACAGGAAACACTGAGCAAAGAAATACAAGATATAAAAATTAAGCAAGAAGAGATGTAAAATACAATAACTGCAATAAAAAATTCATTAGAAGCAGCCAACAGTAGAATACAGGAGGCAGAAAAACGAATCAGTGAGGTGGAGGACGGATTAGTGGAAATCACTAATGCAGAAGAGAAAAGAGATAAAAGATTGAAAGGAAATAAGCAGAGTCTCAGAGAACTCTGGGATAATGTTAAACACACCAACATCCGTATTATAGGGGTGCCAGAGGGAGAAGAGAGAGAGAAGGGGACAGAAAAAATATTCAAAGAGATAGATAATAGCCAAAAACTTCCCTACCATGGTAAAGGAACCACTCACTCAAATCCAGGAAGTGCAACGAGTACCATATAAAATAAACCCAAGGAGGAACACCCAGAGACACATATTAATCAAAATGACCAAAATTAAAGACAAAGAGAAAATACTGAAAGCAACTAGGGAAAAGAAACAAATGACATACAAGGGAACCCCGATAAGGTTATCAGCAGATTTTTCAACTGAAATTCTGCAGGCCAGAAGGGAGTGGTATGATATACTTACCATGATGAAAGGAAAAACTTCCAACCAAGGTTACTTTACCCAGCAAGGCTCTCATTCAGATTTGAAGGAGAGATCAAAACCTTTACAGATAAGCAAAAGCTAAAAGATTTCTGCAACACTAAACCAGCTTTACAACAAATACTAAAGGAACTTCTCTAGACAGAAAAGAAAAGGCCACAATCAGAAACAAAACACCAAAAATGACAAGGCTTATCAGTAAAGGCATATATAAAGATACTAAATCATCTATGCACAATTGTGCTACCAAAATCAGAAATCCTGAGAAGAGAGCACAAATGCAGGACACTGGAGATGCACTTGCAATTAAGAAACAACTTAAAACAATCTCGTTTATATATAGACTCCTATATCAAAACCCGGGTAACTGCAAACCAAAAATCTACAATTGATACACAAACAAATAAGAAAAATCAACTCAAATACAACATTAAAGATAGTCATCAAACCACAAGAGGAGACAACAAGAGAACAAGGGAAGAAAAAAGAGCAACAAAAATCCAAAACAGTTAATAAAATGGCAATAAGAACAAACTTATCAATAATTACCTTAAATGTTGATGGACTGAATGCCCCAACCAAAAGACATAGACTAGCTGAATGGATACAAAAACAAGACCCATATATATGCTGTCTTCAAGAGACCCACTTCACTTCTGGGGACACATACAAATTGAAAGTGAGAGGATGGAAGAAAATACTCCGTGCAAACGGGAATCAAAAGAAAGCTGGAGGGGCAATACTCATGTCAGACAAAAATAAACTTTAAAATGAAGAACATTATAAGAGACAAGGAAGGGCACTATGTAATGATCAAAGGATCAATCCAAGAAAAAGATATAACAATTTTAAATATCTATGCACCCTAGAGAGGAGCGCCACAATATCTAAGACAACTGCTAACAACCTTAAAAGGAGAAATTGACAATAACACAATCATAGTAGGGAACTTTAACATCCCACTTACAGCAACGGACAGGTCATCCAGACAGAAAATCAATACGGAAATACAGGCCCTGAATGAAGCATTAGATCAGATGGACTTAATAGACATTTATAGGACATTCCATCCAAAAGCAGCAGAATACACACTCTTCTCAAGTGCACATGAAACATTCTCTAAGACTGATCACATCCTGGACTACAAATCAAGCCTCGGTAACTTTAAGAAAATTGAAATCATATCAAGCATCTTTATGACCCCAATGCTTAAGACTGGAAATCAACAACAAGAAAAAAAATGGCAAAAAATACAAAACACGTGGAGACTAAATAACATGCTACTAAACAACCAGTGGATCACTGAAGAAACCAAAGTGGAAATTAAAAAATACCTAGAAGCAAATGACAACAAAGACACGACACTCCAAAACCTCAGGGATGCAGCAAAAGCAAAGTTTATAGCAATACAAGCCTACCTCAGCAAACAAGAAAAAGCTCAAATTAACAACCTAACTTTACAACCAAAGCAGCTAGAGAGGGAAGAACAGACAAGACCTAAAGTTAGTAGAAGAAAAGAAATCAAAAAGAACAGAGCAGAAATCAATGAAATAGAAATGAAGAAAACCATAGAAAAGATCAATGAAACTAAAAGCTGGTTCTTTGAAAAGATCAACAAAATTGATAAACCCTTAGCCAGACTTATCAAGAAAAACAGAGAGAGGACCCAAATCAATAAAATTAGAAATGAAAAAGAAGTGACAACGGACATCACAGAAATACAAAGGATCATAAGAGACTACTATATGCAACTATATGGCGATAAAATGGAAAAACTAGAAGAAATGGACAAACTCTTAGAAGAGTACAATCTTCCAAGACTAAACCAGGATGAAATAGAAAATACTAATAGACCAATCACAAGTTCTGAAATTGAAACTGTGATTAAAAAACTTCCAACAAACAAAAGTCCAGGACTAGATGGCTTCACAGGCGAATTCTATCAAACATTTAGAGAAGAGCTAACACCTATCCTTCTGAAACTATTCCAAAAAATTGCAGAGGAAGGGACACTCCCAAACACAGTCTATGAGGCAACCATCACCCTGATACCAAAACCAGACAAAGACACCACAAAAAAAGAACATTGCAGGCCAATCTCACTGATGAACATAGATGCAAAAATCCTCAACAAAATACTAGCCAATCGAATCCAACAATACAGTAAAAGGATTGTACATCATGATCAAGTGGGATTTATCCCAGGGATGCAAGGATTCTTCAGTATCTGCAAATCAGTCAGTGTGATACACCACGCTAACAAACTGAAGAATAAAAACCATATGATCCTCTCAATAGATGCAGAAAAACCTTTGACAAAATCCAACACCCATTTCTGATAAAAACCCTTCAGAAAGTGGGCATAGGGGGAACCTACCTCAACATAATCAAGGCCATCTATGACAAACCCAGAGCTCACATCATTCTCAACGGTGAAAAGATGAAAGAATTCCCGCTGAGATCAGGAACAAGACAGGGATGTCCACTCTCGCCACTGCTATTCAACATAGTTTGGGAAGTCCTAGCCACAGCAATCAGAGAAGTAAAAGAAATAAAAGGAATCCAAATTGGAAAGGAAGAAGGAAAACTATCACTGTTTGCAGACGACATGACACTATACCTAGAGAAACTGTTAGAGCTCATCAATGAATTTGGCAAAGTGGCAGGATACAAAATTAATACACAGAAATCAACTGCATTTCTATATACTAACAATGAAAAATCAGAAAGAGAAATTAAGGAAGCAATCCCGTTTACCATCACATAAAAAAAAAATCAAATACTAAGGGAGTTCCCTTCGTGGCTCAGTGGTTAACGACTCCAACTAAGAACCGTGAGGTCGTGGGTTCTATCCCTGGTCTTGCTCAGTGGGTTAAGGATCCGGCGTTGCCATGAGCTGTGGTGTAGGTTGCAGACGCGTTGCTATGGCTGTGGTGTAGGCTGGCAGCTACAGCTCCTGTTAGATCCCTAGCCTGGGAACCTCCATATGCCGCAGGTGCGACTCTAGATAAAGGCAAAAAAGACCCAAAAAAAAAAAAGAATCAAATACTTAGGACTAAACCTACCTAAAGAGACAAAAGACCTGTACTCTGAAAACTGTAAGATGCTGATGAAAGAAATCAAGGATGACATGAGCAAGTGGAAAGACATACCACGCTCTTGGATTGGAAGAGTCAGTATTATCAAAATGACTGTACTACCCAAGGCAATCCACAGATTCAATGCAATCCCTATCAATTTACCAAGGACATTTCTCACAGAACTAGAACAAAGTATTTTAAAGTTTGTTTGGAAGCACAAAAGACCCAGAATAGCCAAAGACATCCTGAAAAAGAAAAATGGAGCTGGAGCAATCAGGCTCCCTGACTTCAGACTCTATTACAAAGCTTCAGTCATCAAAGCCGTATGGTCCTGGCACAGAGACGGAAATATAGATCAGTGGGACAGGATAGGAAGCCCAGAATTAAACCCACGCACCTACAGCCTACTAATCTACGACAAGGAGGCAAGAATATACACTGGAGAAGAGACAGAGTGTTCAATAAGTGGTGCTGGGAAAACTGGACAGCCACATGTAAAAAACAAAACGAGAACACTTCCTAACACCATGCACAAAAATAAACTCAAAATGGATTAAAGATCTAGATATAAGACCAGATACTATAAAACTCTTAGAGGAAAACATAGGCCAAACACTCTCCGACATAAATGAAAGCAACATCTTCTCAGATCCACCTGTCAGAGTAATGACAAGAAAAATAAACAAATAGGACTTAATTAAACTTCAAAGTTTCTGCACAGCTAAGGAAACCCTAAACAAAACAAAAAGACAACCCACAGAATGGAATATTTGCAAGTGAATCAACTGACAAGGGATTAATCTCCAAAATTTACAAACACCTCCTACAGCTCAATACCAAAAAAACAAACAGCCCCATCGAAAAATGGGCAGAAGATCTAAACAGACACTTCTCCAAAGAAGACACACAGATGGCCAAAAAACACACAAAAAGATGTTCAACATCACTCATTATTAGAGAAATGCAAATCAAAACCACTATGAGGTACCACCTTACACCAGCCAGAATGGCCATCATCAAAAAGTACAAACAATACGTTCTGGAGAGGGTGTGGAGAAAAAGGATCCCTATTACACTGTTGGTGGGAATTCATATTGGTGCAATTACTGTGAAAAAATAGTATGGAGATTCCTCAGAAAACTAAAAATAGAATTACCATTTGATCCAGCAATCTCACTCCTGGGCATCTATCCAGACGAAACCATGACTCGAAAAGACACATGTACTCCAGTGTTCACTGCAGCACTCTATGCAATAGCCAGGTCATGGAAACAACCTAAATGCCCATCCACAGAGGAGTGGACAGGGAAGATGTGATACATATACACAATGGAATATTACTCAGCCACTAAAAGAAACGAAATAACAGCATTTATAGAAACATGGATGGACCTAGAAATTATCATGTGAAGTGAAATCAATCAGAAAATGAGACACCAACATCAAATGCTACCACTTACATGTGGAATCTAAGAAAAAAAAGGACACAATGAACTTCTTTGCAGAACAGATACTGACTCACAGATTTTGGAAAACTTATGGTTTCCAAATGAGACAAGATGGGGGGTGGGGGGATGCACTGAGGGTTTGGGATGAAAATGCTATAAAATTTGGTTGTGATGATTTTTGTACACCTGTAATTGTAAGAAAATTAATTTAAAAAAATAGCCATTGGGATGCTGTCAACTACGTCATGTTAGACATGAACGGACCTATATTTAAAAACATCCCCATCTTTCCACAAAAGATGCTCTCCTACAGAAACGATCAGAAAGGAATCACATTTTTTTTTTTTTTTTTTGTCTTTTTGCCTTAACTAGGGCCACACCTGAGGCATATGGAGGTTCCCAGGCTAGGGGTCTAACAGGAGCTGTAGCTGCCGGCCTTCGCCACAGCCACAGCCACAGCAACGCGGGATCCGAGCCGCGTCTGCAACCTACACCGCAGCTCATGACAACGCCGGATCCTTAACCCACTGAGCAAGGCCAAGGATCGAACCCGCAACCTCATGGTTCCTAGTCGGTGGAATCACATATTTCTGTACAAAGATGTTTATAGAAGCATTACTTATAAACACAGAAAAAAGAGGAACATTCTAAAACGCCAGTAAGGGCACACCAGCCAATCACTGCCATTAAGTACAGTGTTCGCATATGAGTAAATAAGTATATTAAGTTTAAAAAAGACACATAACTGTGTACATAGACTGATTTAAGTGATGTGAGAAAATAAAGGCAATAGTAAAAAAAATAAAAAATAAGAAATGAAAGGCACCGAAATGTTAAAAGTCATTCTCGCCAGGACATGACGCCACCGGTGACTTTTTAACTCTCGTTAACACTTTCACGTATTTTCCAAATTTTTGTCAATGAGTATGTCTTACTTTTTTCAAGTGAGGAAAAGCCACATTTGACACCACTGAGGAGGCTTATTTGCCTGCTCAAACGTGGACCTCCTCCTGCTGACCGGGCCTCCATCAGAAAAACCTCCTCCTTCCGACTGGGCCTCCACCAGGAAGAGCCTCCTTCTCTAGAAGGAACTACTGACTAATCAAGATCATGGGGCAGTGCGGAGAAAAAAGGCTTAAGGCATTTGGTAGTTGGTTACGGATGGGCACAACGCCTTCCAGAACAAAGCCAAGGAAGGAGTGTGGCACAGGCAGGAAACCCACGACCCCTGTGAGTCCCAGAGACACCTGCAGCCCTCCCGCCCTGGGGGAGCAGCAGGGCGGACTCAGCACTGCCCACCAGCCCCCTCACCAGCCCCTCACCCCACGAGGGGCCTCGTGGAGGAGCCGCTGTGCCCCAGATCTCAGCACCGCCTTCTCCCTTCCCTCTCCCAGGGGCCCCCTGCCCTGGAGGCCGCGTCTCACAGCCGAGGCGAGCCCCCCGCCCCCCCCAGGCTGGGAGCGAGGCGAGGGAGACGCCTGGAAAGCAGAGCAAGGAGACAAGGAGGAGAGACAGGAGAGGAAAGGTCGGAAACCTCGGCCGTGCGGGAGCTGCAGGGCCCGGACAGCAGAAGGAACAATGAGCCGTTTCAGAACCGAGCACATGCGTTTCTAGATTTCAACAGCCATGAAAAGTCTAGCCCAGGCCGTCCTGCTGTGGCGCAAAGGGATGGGCACTGTCCCTGGAGCCCCAGGATGCAGGTTCATCCCCGGCCTGGCCCAGCGGGCTAAAGGATCGGGCGCTGCCGCAGCGGCGGCACAGGCTCAACTGTGGCTCAGATCTGATCCCTGGCCTAGGAACTCAACCTGCCAAGGGCTGGCCAACCAAGAAAAAAAACCTCTAACCCACAGTAGAGGTTAATAATGCATAAACGGTCAAAATATGCCCATAACACCCTTTTAAAAAATCTTTTCTGGCCGCCCTGTGGCATATGGAGTTCCCAGGCCAGGAATCAGATCTGAGCTACAACTGCGACCCAAGCTGCAACTGCAGCAACACCGGATCCTTAACCTGCTGTGCTGGGCTGGAATGGAACCTGGGTCCCAGCGCTCCAAGATTCTGCCGACCCCACTGTGCCACAGCAGGAACGCCAAGAGCACACTGTAATGACCTTAGTGAAATAAGAGAATATGGGAGTTATAAATAAACATGACAGCGAATACAACCATAATTCTTCACATCAAAAAAAGTCTGACACGTGGAGTTCCTGCTATGGCCCAGTGGGAATGAATCTGACTAGTATCCATGAAGATGCAGGTTTGATCCCTAGCCTTGCTCCGTGCGTTAAGGATTTGGTGTCGCCATAAGCTGTGGTGCAGGCTGGTGGCCACAGCTCTGATTCGACCCCTAGCCTGGAAACCTCCATATGCCATGGGTGTGGCCCTAAAAAAGAAAGTCGAACACAAAAATGTCCCTCCTGGGCCACACACCGTGAGTCTGCAGAACGAGGCTGGGGAGGAGGCAGAACTCACCCGCATCTCCGGAGGGAGAGGAAAGAGATAAAGTACAAAAGAGCAACAATCACGACGTGTAACAGCTTCTCCCAGAGGCACCAGAAATTAGAAGAAAAGGACCACGGCCTCCAAAATTCTGGGAAAGAAAAGCATTTTCATCTAAAACCCTACCCCCCCCCAAAAGGAGTTTCCTGGTGGCCTAGCAGTTAAGGACCTGGCGCTGTCATTGCTACGGCTCGGGTTCAGTCCCTGGCCCAGGGATTCGGGCATGTCTCAGGTATAGCCAAAAACGAAAAACAGAAAATCCTCTATACCCAGTTAAACTGCTAAGCAAGCATTAAAGTGGAATCAAGATCTTTTTAGCAACTTAATCTCTTGTGGACACTTTCTCAGGAAGCCGCTGGAGGAGCTGGTCCACCAAAACCAGGTGTAAACCTAGGACAAGGAAGAAGGTGCCGAGAGACACCAAGGGGCTGACCGCTGAGAGCAGGCTGGACAGCAGCCAGGCCCAGCAAAGCAGGCAGAAGGCTCCAAAATGCTGGGACTGAGGACACGCCATGCATCTGAGCATCTTGAAAAGAAAAGATAATTGGCGAAGAATTGGGGGATCCTAAATTAGTGAGAGGTACCAAGAAAAAGGGAGAACAAACAATAGTGACAGTGATAAATTTCAAAGACACTAGAAATTGTCAAGAAGCAAAGGTAAACTTCCTGAATACCTGTCCTCTGTCAAAAGCCATCTCTGGTCATAAAATGTAAACTCTGATTACTCACCTAAACTAATTCACAGCCATCCTGAAAGCACAGGGCAAAGGGAGCTGATGTTTTATTTTGTTTGTTTGTTTTTGTCTTCTAGGGAGGCACCTTCAGCATATGGAGGTTCCCAGACTAGGGGTCCAATTGGAGCTGCAGCCACCGGCCTACACCACAGCCACAGCCACAGCAATGTGGGATCCATGCCACATCTGCGACCTACACCACAGCTCACGGCAACACCGGATCCTTAGCCCACTGAGCAAGGCCAGGGATCGAACCTATGTCCTCATGGATACTAGCCAGGTTCGTTAACCACTGAGTCATGATGGGAACTCCTAGTGTGTTTTTTTAATTAGCAATGACAAAGTATCACTTTAACTGGGCACACATATAACTGGGGAAAATAAGTTTTTAAATGTACATAATCTTCAACCTGTTAAACGAATGAATGCATTCACTTATGTGTGCACTTCATCAGTTCCTAGACACACTTTTCTTTGTGCATTTTAACACCTTTGAAGCTGGCACGCATCTTGCATTCACGTGGAACATCACGCGAGAACTGGGTTCTTGTCCCTGGGGTGGGGAGGAGATTCTACAAATACTTCAGTCACTTAAGTACCACTGAAGACTGAGTTCCAGCTGTCGTGTGCAAACTTCCAGAATTCTGTGCCAACGGCTCGAGAGAACACCCTGGGACGACGGCAGGATGAGCCTCTAGGCACCGGCCGTATCCTCGAGGGCACAGGAGAGGGCCCCGTGTGGGCACGTGCACACAGACAGCTCATGTCCAAGGGAGAACTCGACCCTGGGTTTACCTCACTCAGACCTTTTCATGTGTGCAGAGAACCGAGAGAGACTAAAGTCCGTGTTTAAATAAACCTCTAGGTTCGTGAGAGCTCCGTGGGTAAGGACAAAACGAGAGGCCCCGAGTGATAATGACAAAGCACTGCGTCTGGTTCAGGTTTGTCGCCTGTTCTGTTTGGTGCGGCTGTGGCATGCGGGGCTTCCTGTGGGATCTCAGCCCCCAGACCAGGGACCGGACCTGGGCCACGGCGGCGAAAGCGCACGTCCTCCACCGCACAGCGCCAGAGGCCTCCCTAACTCAGGGCATGTTTTATTTTAGTGCTGATCTTACAATTAGTAACATGGTTTGTGTGGTGAAGTACAGTAGAGACGGGAATGAGTGTTGCGAAATTGTTCTTAAGGGCCCCTAAATACATGCAGCGCTCTGTCCACACCATGGAATAGCCCGTGATCCCCAACACGAATGAATCAGAACCACAGCAAATGATGTGGGGAGATTTTCAAAAGGAATTTGGTAAGAAAAGATCCAGAAGACTAAGCGCATGATTCCGTTTTTAAAAAAATCAGCTGTGACAAAGAGCCTGCGTGTGTACACGTCACACAGGTCTGCCCAGGAGCATGCGAGCACAGACAACCCCGGAGAAGGTCACCGCCCGACCCCGTGACCTCTGCCCCGGGACTATTCCCGAGGCCCAGCAGGGGCAGGAGAGATTCTGCGGGCAGGTGTGACGGAGCTCACCGATGAGCTGAGCTTAGGGCACAGAGATTACGCAGTGGGGCCAACCTCATCACAGAGGGACTTGAGAGCAGAGTTTTCTCCAGCTGGTCACAGGACAGAAGCATCTGAACAAGGGGGGGGGTCCCCACTGCTCAGATGGGGGCGCTGCAGGTAAAGGAGTTGAGAGCCGCCTCCGGCCTACAGCCGGGAAGAGGAAGAAAGAAAGGGAAACAAAACCCTGAAGTTTCTGTCCTGCAACCCCAAGGAGCTGAATTCTGCCACTAACCCATGAGCTCGGAAACGGCCTTGAACCAGGGACTCCTGCTCGTTGCATTTCCCACTTGGGACCCGGAAGGCCTGCGACCGTGACCCCACGTCTGCCCAGCACCACGTGTGGGGCTGCGGCGGATACCTGGTCCCTGTGCGCATGGGCCCTCCGCCTTCAGGGTGGCGCTGCATGGGTGCTCCGGGGCCTCCCCACACCGACCTAGGTCACTCAGATGATGAGGTTGGGACAGGACTGGCCCTGTGGCGGATGAGGCTCTGGGGGACATGGAGACGGGCAAGTGCATTTTGCACGTGGATAGGGCTCACCGGGGGCCAGAGGGCCGGCTGGCAGCTACAATTCTAAGATGACCCGCCAACCTTGCCCCGGTATAACCGCCTCCCCTGAGCGTGCGTGGGACCAGTGACTGTGTGGGCTGTCACTCCTGTGATTATGTTTTGTTACAAAAGAGGGTTTTGCAGACGTAATTAATCAAAGGGAGACTATCCAGGCCAGCCTGATCTATACGCACCAGCCTTGTAAAAGCAGAGAGGAAGTCAAAGGTTCGTAGGACAAGGGAGGGCTGATGCAGCACCCCTGGCCTGAAGGTGCAGGGACCGTAAGGGAGGGAGGGGAAAGCGACTCAAGACGAGAGCCAGCGGGGAGGCTGCAACCACAAGCAGCCAAGTCTGCCCACAACGAGAACGGGCTTGGAGCTGGGCTGTTCCCCAGAGCCACCTGGCCGACGCTGGGTTTAATCATGGGAGCTTCCAGCCTCACCACACCAGCCTTCTGACACATGAGTGGATGTTATCCAAGCTGCCAAGTGTGTGGTGACTTGTTATCGAGCAAGAGGAAACTAACCCAGGCAGGCTTTAGGTTGTTAACCTGACAGCAGGAGGAATCAGAACGGGGAGGTACTGATATGGAAGAGTGCAGACCTCCACGGTAAAAAAAAAAAAAAAAGGGGCGGGGGAGTTCCCTGGTGGCTCAGGGGGTTAAGAACCTGGCATCATCGCTGCTGTGGCTCTAATTACTGCTGTGGCTTGGGTTTGATCCCTGACCCAGGAACTTCCCCAGCCAAAAGAAAATTATATCGTGTGAACTCATTTGTTGTGGGTTTGATCCCTGACCCAGAAACTTCCCCGGCCAAAAAAAATCATATCATATGAACTCAATTGTTATAAAATTAAGTCTAAGCGTGCTTGTTAGTATTAAGCGAGGTGTTTGTTCCCTAAAAGACAGTAGTCAAATCAGGACCAATCAGGTGACTTGGGACAGGACAATATCACCCCTGAAAACAACCAAAGCTGGTGGGGGTGGGCATAGGCGCAGAAAGAAACCTAAATGTGCATCAGCAAAGGGAGGGATAAAGGAGATGTGTGCATATATACGATATTATTCAGCCATAAAAAAGAATGAAATAATGTCATTTGCAGCAACATGGATGGACCTAACGATCATCATATAAGTGAAGTCAGTCAGAAAGAGAAAGATAAACAGCATATGATATCACTTATACGTGGAATCTAAACTATGAGACAAAAGAACTTATCTATGAAACAGAAATGGACTCACAAACAGAAAGCAGGCCTGAGGCTGCCAAGGGGCGGTGGCGTGGGGGAGCCGGGGGTCAGACGAGGCAAACTGTTACACACAGAGGGGACAGACTCAAGGTCCTGCTGCATGGACGGCACAGGGAACTAGAGCCAGCGTCCTGTGATAAGGCGCCACGGGAAAGAACATGAAAGAGAATACGGCGCATGCACAGGGAGACGGGGCACCCTGGGGAAGAGCTGGTGGGGCCAGGCGGCGGAGCTCCCTCTGGGATGATCAGACACAGAGAGCGGCGACTACGCAGGCTCGCAGCAACTGCATGAGGACGGTAACGGCGACAGTGCTTTTAAGAGCCCAAGACGCAGAGTATCGGTCAGCTGCAGACGGGACATTGAGGCACATCCACACAGGGTGACCCGATGCGGTGACAAAGTGAAGCCAGCCACCGCAAGCAAGGGGAGAGACAGGAGACGCAAAGGCACATATACCACCTGACCAAGTTCGCACCAAGTTCAAATTCAGGCAAAGTCAGACCCCACAAGGAAAAGCGAAGCGTGGCCAGCGCCAGGTCAGGATCCGGGCTTCTCCCAAGGAGGACACGTGGCGCTGCCGGCGGCTCTTCCCCCGCGGCTCCGGGAGGGGCATCCGGTGTTTGCCTTATTACCGTTTGCTCAACGGCTCAGGTGTGTTTTGCCTGCTTTCCTGTAAAAGGGGAAACGGCTCATCGTGGTCTCACAGGAGCTGGTGCTTCTGTGACCTGTCCTCTCTGTGTTTGCACGTGTGGCTCAGACTCTTTAAGATGAACGTCTGTTACTTACACAACCAGGAGGGGAGGGGACCACTAGCGTCACATCGTGTGGGTGGCAGACCCTCCCCCCAGCTTCCCAGAGCAGTGGGCTCTGGCAGTGCCAGCCCTGCCCGCTCCCATCCATGAGCCAAAGGCCCCTCCCTCAACACCCCCGTCAGCCAAACTCTGGAGAAGCCGTGTATACACACGCCTCCTACACCCTTTTCTCCTAATCACCCTCTGTGAAAATGTCATGTCAGTATGGCTATTATACACCTATGTATTAAGTATCTCTGAAAAATAGATTTCATTTTACAGTTTTTAAAAACCTGACAAGTGGTATCATTTGCTACATATCCTTATCCAGCCGGCCTCCTTTACTCAGCGGCGTGCTAGTGGGAATCATCCACTTGGAATGTGTAGCTCCAGTTCATTCCTTTTCACTGCTGTATAGTATTCCACCAAGATTTACTGACATGGACCCATTCTTCCTGTCGATCAACGAGGAAATCAGCCTCCAAGATGGCCCCAGTGATCTCCCGCTTTTCACGCCCTTGTGTAGTCTCCTCCCACCGTGAACTGAGCCTGTTTAACCACAAGAACATGGTGGAAAGGGTGGCCACAGTTTGGGTGTGAAAGGTGTGGTGGCTGTGCCTCGCCTTCTCAGATCAAGTGCTGTGGTTACACTGGCCGCCTTGCCAGGAGGACCCTTAACCAGCCTTAAGAGAAGCAGCTGATGCCTCCCTGCCAACAGCCAGCACCAACTCACAGCCAGCATTTCAAATGTTAGGTCATCTTAGCATTCCAGAGACTCATCGACCTTGGTCGTGATGGTTTTTATATACATTTCCGGTTGGGGGCTGGTTTTATATTTCATATCTATATAAGTGAACTTGGCTGATAATTTGTTTTTATCACGCTCCCCTTCTCTGATTTTGATGTTAAGGTTTATTTATTCATAAGATGTTTCTTCTTTTTCTGTTCTCTAGAATAGGCTGATGTAAAACAATTGCAATAATCTTGTCAGCAACTATAGGCAAGAACTGGCCTGCACAACCTTCTGAGTCTTATGTTTTTTTGACTTTACTCTGATTTTGAGGGAGCACATTTTTAACTTCCTCAGGCAATTTCTTTCAAGACCATGAGTCCATTCAGGTTTTCTCTTCTTCGGTGAGTCAGGGTAGGCCATCTTTTTGTAGGAGATTGTCCATTTCATCTAAGTTTTCAAATTTACTGGTGTAAAGCTATCTGTAAGATCCTTAAAAAAAAATCTCGGAGTTCCCGTCGTGGCTCAGTGGTCAACGAATCCGACTAAGGAACCATGAGGTTGCAGGTTCGATCCCTGGCCTTGCTCAGTGGGTTAAGGATCCAGTGTTGCTGTGAGCTGTGGTGTAGGTTGCAGACGTGGCTCGGATCCCGCATCACTGTGGCTGTGGCGTAGGCCGGCGGTGACAGCTCCTGTTAGACCCCTAGCCTGGGAACCTCCATATGCCGCAGGTGTGGCCCTAGATAAGGCAAAAAGACAAAAAAGACCAAAAAAAAAAAAAAATCTCTGCTGGAGTTCCCATTGTGGCACAGCGGTTAACGAATCCAACTAGGAACCATGAGGTTGTGGGTTCTATCCCTGGCCTTGCTCAGTGGGTTAAGGATCCGGCATTGCCATGAGCTGTGGTGTAGTTGCAGACATGGCTCAGAACCCGCATTGCTGTGGTGTAGGCCAGCGGCTGCAGCAGTGATTCGACCCCTAGCCTGGGAACCTCCATATGCCATGGGTGTGGCCTTAAAAAAAGCAAAAAAAAAATCTCTCCCGTATTTGTAGCTATATTCCCCCTTTAACTTCTAAGAGGGCTCGTGCGTCCCACCTTTCAGGCTCCTCATCGACCTCCCCAGTGCTGACTGCTTATTACGACTACATCTCAAAGAACCTTCTCTCCACTTTGCTGATCCTCTCCACTGTGTATTTGTTTTTTCCTTTCTGCCCCCATTTAATTGATTGAAGGCTTTTGCGCCCGGTTCTGCAGGCGCCTCACCTACCCCTCAGTTTCCAGGTTCATTCCTTCCTGGGGCAGGCGTGGACCCCCTCTTTTGAATGCTGTGCGAGCTGCACCCCGCGAGCTGCTGCTCGTTGCTGTGCAGTTCCAACTCACATTCAAGTCTCTGCTGGGACCCCCGGCGTACTTGGAAGCGTCTGAATGTCTGAACGGATGAGCACTGTGGCAGATGCGCGGTCACTGCCTGCCGACACCCCGTCCCTCCTTTCTTCCTCCTGCGTAATACCTCGAACCCCAGTTTCCCATCTCCCCAGCAAGTGGGCAGAGCCCTGTGACTAAGCTGCAGTCGGTGAAAGATGAGGCAAGGTCACCTTCCAGGGCCTCTGGGGACTTCGAGGAAAGCGCCGCCAGAGGAGGACCCAGTCTGCAGCGGCGCCTCCGCCCGTCCCCCTCCGCCTTCCTTCTTCTGCTTTAAATGAGCAGACAACCTTGAGGAAGAAAGGCATGAACTTCAAGTGTTTGAAGCCTAGGTCCCTGGAAGCTTCCCCATAAGCCCTGAACTTTCCACTGACCACTGCTATAATGTGAGAGAAAATCAGCCTGCATGGGTTAGGTAACCGTCATCTGGCCAAACGCAATTCCTAACCATAGAGAGATTTTTAAGGTATCACTTCGGTGGTGGTTTCTTGATTGCAAAATATTTCACACTCAGGAAAGCATTTACCACTTAGACTAATCATAAATGAACACCATTTCCTCCACCACCCAACCTGTAAAAAGTGCCAGGTTTCCAGGCTGCTTCCTGCAGCTGCACCCCTGTCCCCCACCAAAGGGAACCGCTCTTCTGGATTCAGTTTCACATCCCCTGGCTTTTCAAATGCAGTTACACCACTCATCTTTGAAACCCTAAATTATACCGCCCTACTTTGCTTTTTGAAAAACCACATATATAGATGGTTCCATGCGGTGAGTTTTTCAGCAATTTTCTCTTTCCCCTCAGTGTTATGAGATGCATCTACAGTGATGCATGTAGCTTTGGTTCACTTAACCTCACAGCTTTACATTACTTACTGCATGAATACACACTATCTATCCGCTCCCCATTTACGGCTATGTGGGTTTTTTCGAGCTTCAGGCTATTACAAGATGCTGCTACCAACACCCCTGTACTTCCCCCTGAACCATGGGACGGAGTCTCTAGGAAAGTGCTTCCCGATGCTTCTGATGCCAGGGCACACGTGGGAAAGGCCATCCACACGGCATCACAGGGCGTGCAGGGTCTGGTCGCAGCCACGGCAGTGGCCTGTAGCGTGGGGGCAGAACGACTGGAGCACAGGGCATGGGCACGGCAGCCCCAGGGGACGAGACCCACCACCTCTCGAAGGGACAGAACCACCGACAGTCACATCAGCCTTTCTGCGGCCCCTCCTCGTCCTCGCCAAACCGCCATACTGTTAGGCTTTTTTTAAAAACAAAACAGTCGTCATCTTAATTGCTATTTTTCCCACTACTAACGAGATTGAGCCATCTTTTCACATTTATTGCCCGATCCTACTTCCTCTTCTGTGAAACACCTCAATATCTCTTGCTGGTTTATTGTGCTGCTTGACCTTTTCAAGTAGATTTTTTTCATCCTTAACATATCCTGGATAGTAATCATGCTATTTGTCTCGCTTACAGCCTGTTTTTCACTTCTCACTGTTCATCTACAATTCAAAGACTCTGTTCATCAGTCTTTTCGTGGTTTAAGTTTGTGTGTTCTTTAGCAAATGCTTCTCTATGCTATTTGTCACTGATTTCTTACTGTTCTGTATCAGTGAACATTTTCTATGAATCCGATGCTTTGCAGTTTGAGGCTTACTTTCTTTTACAGCATGAGGTTAATTTTTGTACATGCCCGGTGCTTATTTGAGAATAAGCGCTTTCTAAGTATCAAGTAGAAGGTTCCGTAACAAATGCCCAACAAATCAGGAATGACAAATGCCGGCTGGGGGAATGGGTGACAAAGCCAGCCCCAGCCAGCTGTTTACTTATCTAAGGCCGCTTTCACTCTACAAAGGCAAAGCTAAGTGGCCGAAAGAAGACTGTGTAGCCTCGCAAAGCTCGAACTACTTCCTATCTGGCGCTTAACAAAAAAAATTGGCCAACCACTGTTCTGTTCAGAGCTGTTTCCCTTCTGTTCTTGTCCGCTTGCTACCAGTTAATAAAGAGTTGTTTAGAAATCTATGACAATGACCCTGTCGGCAGTTCCTGTTAATCTTTGCTTTATGTTGATTTTACTAGGTGCAAAAAGTTTTTTTGTTTTTTTTCCTCTTGCCTTTTCTAGGGACGCATATGGAGGTTCCCAGGCTAGGGGTCTATCTAATTGGAGCTGCAGCCACCGACCTACACCACAGCCACAGTAACACAGGATCATTAACCCACTGAGAAAGGCCAGGGATTGAACCTGCAACCTCATGGTTCCTAGTCGGATTCGTTAACCACTGAGCCACGACAGGAACTCCTAGGTGCAAAAAGTTTTAAATTCTTCCCTTCTCCTGCATTATTCCTTCTCTCATTAATGCAGTGGTCTCTTTTGTCCCTAGTAATTTGTTTTCATCTGAAATGTTTGGATGACAGCATTACTGTAACAGCTTTCCACTGGCCCTTTTCCCACTCTTTTAGGTCTTACATTTTTGGTGTGTCTCTGGTAAATAAAAGCACATACAGCTGGACTTAGTTTTTCCATGGAATGTGACATGACAATCTGTCTTTGAGTCAGGAAGTTTGATTCGTTTATTACAGAGAAACACAGAAATATTTGGTTTCATTTCCACCATCTTATTAGACTGTATTTTCTTTCTATGCTATTTTTTCTATGCTTTCCCACCCTGTCACCCCAACACACACACAGCTCTTTCCTGCCTCTTTTTTTTTTTTTAGGGCCACACCCATGACATATGGAGGTTCCCAGGTTAGGGGTCCAATCGGAGCTATAGCCGCTGGTCTACACAACAGCCACAGCCATGTGGGATCAGAGCCACATCTGTGACCTACACTACAGCTCACTGCAACTCTGGATCCTTAACCCCGTGGGAGGCCAGGGATCGAACCTGTGTCCTCATGGGTACTAGTCAGATTTGTTTCTGCTGAGCTATGATGGGAATTCCTTTCCTGCTTTCTTTTGGATTAAGATTTCTAACTCCACCTTTTTTTTTTAACCATTATTAATACGTTTTAACCGTTTCATGTTTTTCCCTTTCACTATAACATGAATTCTAGACTTCAAGTTGAAAGGTTCATCAGTGTCTTTACCCGCCAAGACAATGTAAGAACATCTGAACTATAATTGTCAGATTTAAACCTCTCCGCTTGCTTCTTTCTTTTTATTTTGTTTTTAATGGAGAAATACATCATCTGTTTTCAAAATAGCGCCTGAAAAATACAAGGAGTACAGATACTATAAAACAAAACAAACTCCAGTCGTGAGCTACCACGTACACTATATGAAAAAAATAGTCTGTTATTCAGGTAAAGAAAACTAGAATTAAAAAGCTCCAACTTTCCAGCTTGGTGAAACAAGTACAGTTACACGAAACATATAATAAACGAATCGCTCCCCAACGTATGAACAAAACGACAAGACTAGACTCGTGCCTGGCAAGCTCAGTGACACAAGAGCTACTCGAAATACACAGGTACTGTGCACACTTCACCTGATTTTACTGCGGTGGGAGGGGCTGCACAGCCAAGGATGGCAGGAGAGGGACGCCGTGCACGGGGCATCGGGAAGGCGTGGCGTCAGAAAGTCCCATTTACTGAACAGCCTGAGGGGGAAGACTACACTCCAACTCCGGGGAAGCTACTTTACAGGACAGGGAAAGGGTTTAAGAAGGTGCAGCTAAACACTGAGAACGCACACGCGGTAAAGGAGCACCACTGGGGAACAGGAGGGGTCAGAACCAGGAGGACTGGAAAACCTGTTAGGTTTGCTGTGTCTGCACTAAGAAAGATGAAATGTTCATTCATCTGCAACTGCTGTCATTCATGTTTTTCAACGTGAACGTTCCGGTGCTTAATTATGAGGTCTTTTTTTTTTTTTTTTAATTTAAAAGATGGTTTTCCTAATCCTTTGCAGGATAAAAACAAGAGTAGAAAGCTGGCTAGATGTCAAGTGCTTGCTAGAAATTACTTTTTATATGCTACTACGTGTAAATTTTACTGTTGAACTTTAGTAAGTCACTTCAAAATAAAAACTGGTTTAAAATTCTAGAGAAAATGCATTTTTGCTTACACATTTAAATTAGAAAGTAGCTTTACTATAAGCCAATATTCTGTGGCCTATACAAATCTTCTCTTACGTGGAGATCAAATGGCCATCCAAGATGGGAAACATGCTTCACAGGAATCACTTTTCGTAAAGCTTCACTAAAGTATTAGCCATGGAGTCGAAATGCAGGCTCTGTGCCATGTGGCCACAGGACTGGTGGTGTCACATCATGGTTAAGAAAATACCAGCATTCTGAGTGTTTTATGCAACGATACACAAGTATACTTTGTGCACAAGCAAAGAGAAGGCAGCGGGGACACGGGGGCGGGAGGGGGCGGGAGACAAAAACTTTTTGTTTTAGGACAAATGATTAAGGACAAGAGAATACGGAGCTATGTCAGCTCAAGACACTGTCCGTTGTTTGGTGGCTGATTGTATGCACTCTGCAACAATCTTGAAGACAAAACCAGTGTATCATTTCTTGATCACTTCCCATCAAAACCAAACACTAATTACTGTTTCAATGCCAGTAATATACCCTAAGAGTTGACATTTCATTTTAAAGGGTGACAGCTACCTCACAGGGACTGAGCTAGACATACCTTATGCTTTTTCTGAAGTATGGTACACTACCACACAATGGTAACCAACCTGAGGATTAATGAATAAAATCCTTCTGGAAAAAAACTACAACTCATCAAGCTGAAAAATCCGAAATTAGCTCTGCTTCCTAATAAAAATATACATAAAGTGCATCATCAGCATAAGGGATCCTGGTACCAGTCTGCATTGCAATCTTTTCCCAAAAACGCATCCAACATAAAGCCAGTCCGGCTGTCAGGGGTACAAAGAGAGCTGGAGGGGTTTTTCCTTTTTTCCTCTTTGAAGGGCAGAAGTCCTTTAAAATGGTTAGTACAACTGTGGCCGACACATAAGTAACGTGACACGTTAATAACAGGGCTTGCAGCGCCACATACTAACCCGGACTTCTGATGGACACTGCCCGAGGAAGGGAGCTACCCGACAAGCCTCATCCGTCTAGTCTGAACCGTATCTAGTCTGGCCCCTTCGCTCGCCTCCTTTAGCACCTGAGAACGACAGGCCGAGCCGGCAGATACCGCTTACGGACTCTTGAGCTTGTCTTATCACTTTAACCTGTTTTATTGGATTCTTGGTAACAGGAATGGCACCCGCAGGGAGAGCAGGGTCGCTGGAAAGGCCTGCACTCGTGTCTCCCGGGAGCCCACGGAGAAGCGCTGTCTGGTTTCGAATGGAGTTCCCCTTCTGCTTCGGTTCCCTCTGTCCCCTCTTCCGGACGACGCGGCCTGGTCCTCTAGACCCCTACTACAGGACTGGCTACGCTTGCCGCCACGCTCCCTGAAGGCCTGGGGGGGTGATTCACCAGAAGAGTCGAGGAAACTACTCTGGTGACCATGGGCTTGGGCGGTGGAGCGACGGCCGGCTGTGAGGCAGTTCGAGGGGTGCCTTGGCTGGACACACCCCCCGGGCCTGCACTGGGGTCTGCCGGCTGCAAGGAAGGGTCGGTAACCTGAGCGCCGCTCACAGGTGCCACCACCACAGCCGGGGCGGGGCTGTTTCTGCCCGGAGAGCCGCCAATCCCCGGGCCGGTCTTCACAGCGCTGGTAAGTGAAGACACAGACACGCTGTTTTCACTATCTACAGACAGGCTGAGGCTGCCGTCATCCAAAGCTGTCAATCTGACACCTTCGGGCGAGTGTGTTTTCTTTTTCTGAAGCACATGATTAGGCAGTAGCTGATGAAGTTCCTTTCTTCTTAAGTGCATTGCAGCAATTTTCATATCATTCTCAAACATCTTACTATTTATTGCCTGCCTATAAACTGTATCTGTGAAGGACTGGATATCATAGGTGAGATCGATACTGAGAACTTCAGAGTTTCCCGGCTTTTTTAACACTAACCCAATCACCCACATTGTACGAAATTCTTCCTTGTCAGGACTTTCCTTGGGGGCTGGAAAGGACTGAGGATTCACGTGCGCCAGTGTAATAAATTCGTTCTTCTCCAGGCTTCCAACCAGGATTCGGATTTTTGATTCCACCAAGCCCACCCATTCTAGATGCTGTTTTTCTGTTGGTGCACTTGCTAGAAGTACAATATAATGTGTGTACTTTTGAAAGAAACTTGGGGCTTCAAAAAGTTTGGACCACTCAGCCTTACTCAGCAAAATCTCGTGTGTGATAGCAAGCCCTTGCTTGAACTCCTCCATCATGACCATCCTCGTTGAAACAGACACGTTGTAGGTGGAGTTCTGCTGTGGGTATGCGGGCGTAATTATGGGCATGAGGTGGTACCTATCACTGGGATTTACTCTCGGGTCCCACACGGGCAAATTAAGATTCCGTTCTTCGGGCTCTTTCAGCAGCACTGGATTTGGCCACTCCCATTCGGAAAACACCAAGAAAAACTTACGCACAAGAGTTGATGCTATTGCGTTTGGATAAAGCTGGCAAGTTCTGGCTACTAGCATCGCCCAGGAAACACCTCCCAGGAAACCTAATATATTGGAATAGATGTTGTGGCATTTGGCCCACAACTTGATGGCCCTCAGAGTTAATCTGAAGTTGTCAATGTTTGGTACTAGATGTAAAATCTCATCAGTTACCCGGCAACCGTTAAGACTTCTTATGCATCTAATATCTAAGTTTTTAAGCAGACTGTCATCTCTCAGGTCCAAATCTTCTGGGATAGTCTGCAGTGCTAACCTTGCAAACAAAATATCAATCTCTATCCCATCAAAACACAGTTTGATAACGGGTACAAATGCCTCCTCAACAGCCCTTAAATCTTTTACTTCTTCATGTAGTTTCAATTTATCATAGAAGGAGGTGAAAAAGTCGCTTCGATCAACATGTCTTGGTGCAACGCATAGCGCATCGATATCCGCGCCTTTCGTGTGCACCCCTAATCTGTAAGAGCCGAATGTAAAGATTTTCCCTCCAACATTTTCAATTACAGCTTGTGGAAGACTCTTGCTTTCACTGATTTCTCGTATCCATTCCTTTACCAGATTATTTAATTTCTCCAAAATTAAAATCCTGCGCTGCAGTTCCTCTTCCTCTTCAAAAACCCCAAAGGGCTTCAGGGTTTCAATTAATTTCTGGGTAAGTACGCAGTCAGTCTCCCTGGGGGATGCTAAACTGATGGGGGAGGAGATGCCGTGGTGCTTCGGCGGCGGCGGGGTCTGTTGTGATCCCGGGCTGGTCACCGGAAACGGCATCATCTCTAGCGCTGGCCCCGCCACGCCACGTCCCCCGCCACCGCCACCGCCACCTCCGTGGCCGCCGCCCGGGTCATGATCCGCTGAGGAGGGAGGGGCGGGGCTCCTACCAGCCCAGGTCCGACCCGCTCCCGCTCCGCTCCCGCCGCTTCAAGAGCCTCTCCTCCGTCCCCTCGGCCTCAACATGGCGCCCGGGGCCTCGCCGCCGCATTCTAGAACGCCCACGCACGCCACGCCGCGCGCCACGCATGCCACCGTGCCACGCAAGCCATGGCGCATGCGCGCGCGCAGAGCCTCATGGGGGCTGTAGTTTCTAGGACGGCGCCTTGACGTCCCGCCAAGGGGCGGCGGCAGAGGGGCGCTCTGGATTTGGGCCACGTGGTAACCGTGTTGTGCTTTGCGCAGACCTACCGTACACCTCCTCGCTAGCGTTTCCTAGAGCTCAGGCCGCTTTCCTCGCCAGCGGCATCTCCAGGTGGCTTTCGCCACACGCCCATCCCTTAGAATCCCTCCAGGGCAGGGTCGGCTGCGGGGAAGCAGCTCCGTTGCATCGTCCATGGCCAGCGCCTGGGTGGTGGGTCAGTCAGGACTGCGGTTCTGGGCTCTCAGTCCTGTCGTCTCCAGCTTGGCAGGTCCTGCCCACTTCCCTTTGGTGTCTGCGGTTCCCGTTGGCAAGTCTGCAGTCGGGCTGGTTGCTGCTCGCCTGTGTTCCTTTTCGGCAGCTGTAAGAACCTGCCCTGAGCGTCCTGCGGCGCTGCCCCTAGGCAGCCGGGGTGAACTTGTCTGTCTTAGCCAGGAAACACTGGTTCCTGGGTCAGAAGATCCTCAGGCGCGTCCCTGGGTATGTCCTCTCCTCTCTTGGAGAAGCGTGACAGACCTCATTCTGATCCCCGTGTCTCTAAACCCTTGTTTCTTTCTGCGAGATGCCAGCTCTACCTCGTTCTCTAATTCTCTCTTCAGATGTATTTAGGCTAATAACTCATCACCGAAGTACCCACGTACAAACCTGCGCTTTTACTACTAAAAGTGTTGTCTTGTGCTTTTCCAAACCGCCCCGCCTTTAGAATGACGTTCTGTTCTCTCCCATTTTCTTTCTACCGTTTATCTCATTAACATTTTAAACACTCTTACTCAATATTCCGTAACACACGGTTCACGACTCCCAAGTTCTTGAGAATCTGATTCTCCAGTTTGTTTTCTCCTGACTCAGTCTGAGCAGCATCACTTGGGGCGTCTTATAATTTTGGATTGTGAGCTCATCTCTAGCCAGGCTTGGGTGCCTGTGTGGATGTCCTTCCCGAAAGGACTTACTGTGTTTCCACCCGATGTCCTTCTAAGCTGTCCAACTATGTACACTGGAGTGTCTTCTCTGGCAATTCTCCAAGTCACTTAAATAGTCCAGTTCTGAACCCCAAAGACATAGAGAAAGAGTGATTTTCAATTCTAGGGGAGACTATTCCGTTTTCTTCACCCAGAGCCCAGGGCAAGAAAGAGAACTCTTTCTCATCTTCTACCAAGCAGCAGGCTCTTCCTGTGCTTTCTTTTCATTCAATCTACCACCCTTTACAGTTTCCAAATTCAGGTGAGGGTCTCAGTTCCAACTCCCTACTCCTAGGTCCCACGGCTCTAGTTCACTTTCTAGGACAGCTATTCGACCTAAGTTTCTGGGCTACAAGGACTGACAGACGCCTGCAGGGCAATTATAGCTTCCTAATCAGCTAAGATGCTAAGGCTGCAAAGTACCTCACTTAGGTTTTTTCTTCGCCCCTAGGGATTACCTTTTTTGGGGGAGGGGGCATCAGCTCTGTATCTAAAAGCAGAACTGCTATGTCTCAGCCAGCACTCCAGGTACTTTACATAGAAAGCTTTTCCAAAAATACAAGTACCGAACCAGTTTCTCAGCCCATTTCAATATGGTTTGTATGGTTTGCAGGCTAACATGTCAGCATCCAGGAAGGTCTTTGGTGACCTCCACGGTGCTCAACCCGGAGTCCAGCAGTCTCCATCTTTTGTGACCTACCGCGGCCTCACCTGGTGTCCACGGCACCACGCTGTGCTGGCTGACACATCCCCGCCTCCCCTCTGGCTGACCTGCTCCTCCATTGCTTTGCCTCTAAAGCTGGAGTTCTTCCAGCCTCCACGTTAATCCTGCAGCTCTCCTGGTTGTATGTATATTTACTACCTGGGTAACAGACCAATTTTCACAGCTTTAAATACCCCCATTTACAGCTTAATTTAAGCTTTTATAATAGACTCTCTTCAGAGCTCCAGACCCATACTGACCGACTTCCTATCTGCCACCTCCTGTCTGTCTCAAACCTAACGCAGTTTCAAGAGAACTCTTAACTCTGCCCGCCTCAAGTTTTTCTTAAGAATAGTCACCATTTTGTCACTACCCAGCCGCTCATACCAGAAACCTGGGTGTCATTCCTTTTTTTTTTTCTTTGCTATTTTAGGGGGGCACCCAAGGCATATGGAGGTCCCCAGGATAGGGGTCAAATCGGAGTCAGCCTGTGCCACAGCAATGCCAGATCCAAGCTGCATCTGCGACCTACACCACAGCTCACAGCAACACTGGATCCTTAACCCATTGAGCAAGGCCAGGGATCAAACCCGCATCCTCATGGTTGCTAGTCGGATTCGTGACCACTGAGCCACAAGGCAACTCCCCTATTAATGACCTTTTCAAAGCCTTTTGTACCTAATAGCCAGAGTGGGCTTTTAATCCCTTCAGTGGCTTCCCATTCAACTTCGTCTAAAATCCAGCATACCTAGCAAGCCCTGACCACCTCTCCAGCTCCACCTCCCGCGACTTCCCCCACCCTCCAGCCACACCGCCTTCGGGTGCCTTGCCTTTATTTGTTTCACAATCTCTCCTCCCTGGGTCTCTGCACGATGCTGTTCCCTGTGCCCAGAAAGCTCTTCCTGCCCCCACCGATCTCTCTGCCACTCTTCACCCAGTTAGTACTTTCAGCTTTGAGATTTGGCTTCAATTTCATCTCCTCTGAGAGAATCTCCCAACTTTCATGTTAAATTTGCACCTGTACTTTTCTTTCATAGCACATATCACGATTTGTAATTGTTTTTAGAATGACTGTTTGTCTTTTCTGCCACTGTAGACTCTTAGCTCCATGAGAACACGATCTATCTGTTTTATCAACTGCCTGGATCTCAGTACCAGGTGAGTACCTAACACAGCAGCACTCAACAAATAGCTGTTGACAAATAAGTGAATGGGCACAAAAAAGAACATCCTTTCTCTTTCAAATCACTGGCCAATCAATATCCAGAGGACCCATTTCCTGAGTTCCACTTAGGTAGAGGGACAGTCTAAGCCACACACTGTGACTTCGGGGAAGCCACGTCAGCCGCCGCTCACACCGTCTGCTACGGAGATTGTCTGCGTGACCCCAGCACCCGGCGACACTGCAGTCCCTTTTGGTTTGAACATATTCCCAGCGGAGACTTTCGTGAGTGGGGGCCTCACACTCAGTGCCTAAAGATGGAGAAGGGTCGTGTGAGAAAGCGCACGGGTGTCGGGCGGCCTTTCTGGAGAAGCTGCTGTCCTGCAGGACTTACTAGGAAACAAAGCCGACGTATCTACAGCCCAGAAGTTCCATTCCCGAGAGAAGACCCTCAGAGAACCCTGCACAGGTCCTCAACAGGGTTCCTGTGCCATTGTGTGTTTTTTTCTTGCGGGGGGAGACGTCATTTTTTACTAGTGCCACACTCGCAGCAGGGGTCGAATCAGAGCTGCAGCTGCCGCACTACACCAGAGACAGAGCAATGTGGGATCCAAGCCATGTCTGCAACCTACACCACAGCTCACGGCAACCTCAGATCTTTAACTCACTGAGCGGGGTCAGGGATCGAACCTGCGTCCTCGGGTTCATTACTGCTGAGTCGCGACAGGAACTCCACGTGCCACTGTCTGCAGTAGGAAGAAGCTGGATGCAGTCTGAGTGCCTGTGACCAGAGGATCAGATAACGGGTGGAACATGAAGGGGTGGGAACTACGCTCCGGGCAAAAGCAGCGAGCGGATTCACGCACCTCTGGGGGACCTAGATCTTATCTACATCATGTCCTTAGTTGAAAAGGAAGTTTAAGTTGTGATACAGTTAAATCCATCCACCTTCTCCCTATAGTCTGCGCCTTTTAAGCCTTATTCATAAAATCTTTCTTGGGCTCCATCATTTCACCTCTGACACGTGGGTTTTTAATGCACTTGGAGTAAGGACCCAGCTTCACTTTTCCTTCCCTGTAACGCCCAGCCTGGCTGTATTTTAACCAATTACTCATATGTTTTATGCCTTTCACACATTTTACGCCAGTTCTGATCTCCCCGTGTTTTCTGTGTTTTCACTGAGCCTTCGGAGGCTCCCTATGTAACATGGCCAGGAGTGTCCCCAGGAGAAGGGGCTAATGCCGGCCGGGCCCCAGTGGGCAGCGCCCGCTCAGGAGAGCAGGGCGGCTCACCCTCCTCCCGGCGCTTCTCTGGGACACTGAGGCCGTGGATTTTTTTTTTTTTTTTGTCTTTTGCCTTTTTATCTAGAGCCGCACCAGCGGCATATGGAGGTTCCCAGGCTAGGGGTCTAACAGGAGCTGTAGCTGCCGGCCTTCACCACAGCCACAGCAGCGCGGGATCCGAGCCGCGTCTGCAACCTTCACCACAGCTCACGGCAACGCCGGATCCTTAATCCACTGAGCAAGGCCAGGGATCGAACCCGCAACCTCATGTTTCCTAGTCGGATTCGTTAACCACTGAGCCACGAAGGGAACTCCGGATTTTTTTTTTTAATCTAAGCAATAAAATGAAGAATGGAACTGGCTGTGAGCTGCTGAGCATTCAACTTGATATTCCTTTGAGTTAAAAATCCTTGAAAATGGGGAGTTCCTGCTGTGGCGCAGTGGGTTAAGAACCCAGCTACAGCCGCCTGGGTCACTGCAAAGGCGTAGGTTCGTTCCCCAGCCCAGTGCAGTGGGTTAAGGGATCCAGTGTTGCTGCAGCTCGGATTCGACCCCTGGCACAGCAACTGCCATATGCCATGCGTGCCTCCATAAAATTAAATTAAAAAAAAAAATCCTTGAAAGCATTTTTTAAGTACAATTAGTTTTCTAATTCTAGGCTGCTGGGAAAAAATTGGGGTTTTGCTTTTGTTTTGGAAGCATCCTCAAAGGCTTTATGCTTAAATCTAGTCTTTAACCCCATAACCCAGTAGCCATCTGAGGTCTGCATACGGAGGAAGCTTCTGACGATCGGCGCCTCGTCTCACGGCAGACTCTGCGTTAGAGGAACACGATGTAACCCAGTAGTGTCCCCCGAGGAGAAATACTGGGAGCCCAAGACGCCATGATTACAACACTTCACCGGCCCTAATGACCCAGCTGTCACTTGTCTCTGACCTTCTGAAAGGACAAGATTCAAACTGAGTTGAATGGATTCAAGGTGATGCCTCCCAGATGACTGCTGCTTCGTTTTTACTGAACCGCATAAAATACACGCTTCCAGCAGTGACCTCGCTGAGAACATGCTCAGAGGACATCTCGCTTAGGACTCAACACGCAGCTACTCTCAAATAAAAGGAGAAGGAGTTCCCGTCGTGGCTCAGCAGAAACAAACCCGACTAGCATCCATGAGGACGCGGGTTCGATCCCCGGCCTCGCTCAGCGGGTTAAGGATCTGGCATTGCCATGAGCTGTGCTGTAGGCCGGCAGCTACAGCTCTGATTCAGCCCCTAGCCTGGGAGCCTCCATGTGCCGCGGTTGCAGCCCTAAAAAGACAAAAATAAAAATAAAAGGAGAAAAGAATCTAGATCACCTCCTTCATCCTGCGCTAAGTGTGCACAGCAGGAGAGAAAAAGTGGCAAAACAAAACTGTGCAGGGCAGCTGGGGACACGAGGACGGAGTCCACACGAAGCCGATGAGTCAGGAAAGGAGCCACGGCAGCCAGGAAGCCTGCCCGTCCCCGGACGGCCAGTGGGGCAGCAGACACACCCCAAGTCAGGAGCTCCGACGACACCTGCCCCCACCAGCCACCGCAGCGGGCCCTGGAGAAGAGGGAGGCGGGCAGCGCTGCCTCCTCGGGCCGCCCTGCAAGGGCCAGCGGCCTGGCCTCCTGCTCCCACCCCCCGCACAGAGGCAAAGAAAACAGATTCCGACTCTAGAGTCTCGGGCGGCATACGCTTCTAGAGAGGAGCTTGCGCTTCTAATTTGCATCAACCCTTCTGCAGGCATTTAATGAGCACCTACTCTATGCCAAACCATACAGACACTGGACGGTCTGTGCTAAGCCCAGCACTGAAGCGGAGAGAACCTCGGGTCACAGCAGCTTTAGAAACCCGTGTGGCTTTGCCTTCCTGGGAAGCAGGCACCCAGAGCCCAGGAGGCCTCGCCCCTGGCACCAGGCCGGGCAGGCCGTGCAGGAGGCGTCCCCAGGCCCAGACAGGAGCTCCACCCGTCCCCCGCTCGGGGCACTCAAACCCTCAGACGGCCAGAGCCAGCCTGGGCTGACGCCCACCAGGGCACAGGGCCGTCGGCCCCAAGGGGAGGCGCGGGGCGTGGCCAACAGACTGACCTCTGAGACAAACCAGTGGTTCCCACCCCAGGGCGAGCTTGTCCCCAGGACACTGGGCAGCCCCTGGAGACATCAGTGGTTGTCACCACTGGTAGGGGCGCCAGAGGCATCTAGCAGGCGGGGCCGGGACGCAGCTGGACATCCTACAATGCACAGGGTGTCCCCCAGCAAAGAACTGCTGTCCCAGAAGGTCAGCAGGGCTGAGGGTCCCTTCATCCGGGACACAAATAACCCTGCTCTCGGCCCTCCCCAGCCACTGACAAAAACCACACGGCCTGTCGCCCTCCCCAGAGTCAGAGGTGACCACTGTCTTTATCTCGGGGACGGGGCCCAGAGCCCTCTCCTCGGGGCACAGCCCCAAATACCAGCCTTCTGGTGGCTCTGCAGCCACCCCCCACGCCAGCCACCATGCCCAGAACGGACAGACAGGGTTTCGATGCTCTGGAAATCGCAGGGAAGCTGGCAGCTTTGAAAAGACAGTATCTATGGAAAACAAGCCCCAAAGTGCCCGAGCACACGACTGTGGGTGCCTAATAATGGCCCAAATGGTTCAGGAGAACAGTCGCCCCACCGCCTGGCCTGCAGCAGCAACCCGGTGACCCCGCGGGGGAGGCCGGCAGCGGCCCCCGGCCCCAGAGAGCCTCGAGGATGTGTGGTGGGCTTAACCTGAAACCAGTACAACCAGGGAGCCCCAACTCGCCAACACTGGTGGGTCCTTTACTGTGGGAGCAGCACAGGAACAGTGAAAGTCACGGTGCCTGCTCAGGAACCCGAAGCCTGGAGGCTGGTGTGGAGTCGCTCGTGCACACTGCAGTGCACGCACCTGCGTGCACACCGGTAGACAGGCGGCCGCCTCCCTCTGCACGCTTTTCCCCACCAGGTGGGCTGCTGGCTCCCAGGGGAACAGGGACAACCTCGCCTGATCTCAGGGAAGGGTCAAGGGAATCGAGGTCCCCAGAAGCTCTGCTCTGAGCTGGGTCCCCATCCCTCTCAACACTAAATGCCCCACCTCGTGGGCACCACGCTCCCTGCACGGACACTCGGGCCGCTCGGGCCGCCAGCGGCACCAGGGCTCATCGCAGACAGGCCGCCCAGGCAGTGAGCAGCCCCTTCGTGGGAGACACGACGGCAGGTGTCAGGAGCGCGGGCAGATGCTGGCGGGGCTGGGGGTTCCTTCCCATCCCCAGTGGTGACGCAGCCGCCCCCACCCCACTGCCCTCCACTCCTCCGGGCTCTGGATGGTTCCCGCCGTCGGTGTGCTGAGCGGGGAGGGGCCGTGCCAGCCTCCTGACGCCGGGCACACACGTCTCATTGTCTTTTCAAAGCAAGTGTGTGAGGGCACACATGTGTGACCACGTGCATGTGTGTGTAGTGTGCATGCGTGCGCTGGCACATGTGTGAGTACGTGTGCTTCCGTGTATCGTCAGGAGCCCCAGACAGACCCTAGCGCCCAGGTCCTGGCGCGGGTGAAGCTCCGCTGCCCGTGACCTGGGGGCAGGGCTGGGCAGGCGGGCCCGACACCCTCAGTGCTGGGCTGGGCGCGTCTGCTCCCTGAGCCCGCAGGCTGTGTGGCCCTGCGGCGGGGGGGGGCGGGGACGGCTCAGCTGGAAGGCACAGGGTGCCCAGGCCACACCCCGAATTGCAGGACGGCAAGGAAGACCGTCTCCCTGGGGCCCAGGATGTGAGCTCAAGGCAGGTAACCCAACCCGACCTGCTTCCAGCCCGGAGAAGTGTGTCAGCGAGACCCGCCTGGTTCAATAGACTCTTTCTTTGAAAGGTTTTGCAAAACCACACCACAGGGAATAGAGCGTGGGCCTTCTCCTGCCTGGACGAACATCAAGGGGACAGACCTAAAAGGGGTCGGGGAACGGCAGGCAACACCCTGCTCGCGCAGATGGTGTCCAGCCCCGGGGTCACCCCACCCCTGCCCAAGCAGTCACCTGCGCGACACAGAGCAGGCCATCCAGAGCCCCGCCTGGGACCCAGGGCACAGAGGCCCGCAGGACCCGCAGGGCCGGCCCCGCCCACGTGCTCTTCGCTGTCTGTTTGGCAGAGAAAACACCCGGCGGGACAGTAACCGGGAACTGAACACCCGCCGCCTTCACCCGCGTCTCGAGGCCCCTTGCAGGTCTTCTAGAAGGAGGAGGCGAAGAGCCAGCGTCTCGGGAACACAGCAAGGCAGGACTGGGACAAAGTCCAAACCCCTGCAGCCGGGCCTGCGGGTGGGGGCGTTCTATGGGTGGGGGCGTTCTAGGCGCTTGTTAGAGGAAAATTATAAACGGTAACTTTAAATAAAATTCATTAAGTAATTAAAAAAATAAAATAAAACAGTAACATTAGATGGCCAAAAAACACATGAAAAGATGTTATGCATCACTAAATACTACAGAAATGCAAATTAAAACTTCTATGAGGTACCTCCTTACAGCAGCCAGAATGGCCACCATCAGAAAGTCCACAAGTTAATGATGTTGGAAAAAAAAAAGGGACCTTTCCTACAACATTACTGGGTGTGTGTTGGGACAACCACTACAGAGAAGAGCACGGCGGTTCCGTAAAAGACGAACTACAGAGCCACCGCATCTGTGACCCAGCAACCCCGCTCCTGGGCACATATCCAGAGAAAAGCTTAATTCAAAGAGACCCACGCCCCCCTATGTTCACTGCAGCGCCACGCACAACAGCCAAGAAACGAGGCCACCTGAATGTCCACCAGCAGAGGAGTGGATGAAGACATGGTACATACAAACAGTGGAATACTAGCCACAAAAAAGAAAGAAATAATGCCATTTGCAGCAACACTGATGGACCTGGACATTCTCGCAGTAAGTAAATCAAAGATAAGCATCATACAAGGTCCCCAAAACGCGGAATCGAACAAAAAATGATACAGAAGAACGTATTCTCCAGGCAGAAACAGGCTCAAAGACCGCAACATCGGTCTGACGTCACCAAAGGGGAAGCGCGGCGGGCGGGGCGGACGGGAGGCCGGGACGGCGTGAGCACCGCGGAGGACCAGAGCAGCGGGTCACGAGGCCTTGCTGGGCAGCACCGGGCGCCTGCTCAGCACTCAGCGACAGCCCGTGCGGGGACAGGGTCTGAAGAGGAGGACACACACACACACACTAACACGCCTGCAACTGACCCGACGCTGTAAGTCAACTACGCGCCAATAAAACTTTAAAAACAAATCAATAAACAATAACATCAGCTACTCGCTGATCGGTTTTCCGTCCCCCCCACCCGCCGCGGTTGTGACCTGCGCACGTGGATGACAAAACACCTCCGAGCCGGAGGGACCCTGAGCCGCCTTGGCCCACCCCTGCCCGTGAGCGCACAGAACAAACCACCTGCAGGAGACACCCGCGTTTAGGACCCACAGCCACGCTCTCCCGCGCCAGGCGTGCCAGGAGCCCTGCACACACACCGCAGCCTCTGGACCACAAGAATGAGGCCGAAGAGGGCGCGGAGGGTCACTGCGGCCCACTGCCAACCGTGGCGGCGCCGGAGCTGGCGCCAGCACCCAGGACCAGGCAGGCCCCGGACCCGAGCCCCTGGGAGCCCATCCGCCTGCCACAGCCTCGTCCTCACACGCCAAAGGCCTCGCGAGGCGGGCTTCACACCGGAAGAGAACCAGAGACCACCGTTCACGACGCCCAGGGCCACACACAAACCGCCAGCGAGGGCTCAAGGCCCCCAACCCTGCGGCATCAGGAACCAGAGTGACAAGTCTCCTGAGGCCACTGAGCGCCCTCTACGACGGGCCACACAAGACAGGTCCACTCGCTCACGGACAGCCGCTGCTTCCTAGGCGACACCAAGGAAAGGTCAAATGTGATCTGAGATAAGTGTCCTCTGGCGTTTGAAAAAAATATTTTTTATGGTGCCCACCTATTAAGATAATCAGCTTCTTTCCACCAACTGAATAAAAGCCAGACACCCAGCAGCGGCCACAGTGCCCGCCCAGGGCAGGGGCTCCGAGCTGCCCGCTGCTCCCGACCAGCCCCGCTTCCAGGCCACGCCTCGCCCCAACGCAGCCTCCGGCGCCCCGGCCCCCGCACCCGGCGCACCCCACGTGCACGCGCACCCGCCCCCGCAGGGACCCGCTCCTCCGTCAGCATTTCTTCGCCTGCCCCCAAGACTGCCCTGGGCGCTCAGGGACTTCCCGTGAGGCGCCTGCCGGCTGCTCTGGAGCAGGTGCTCTCCGCAGCTGATGACGCGCTGGCCGGACACCCGGACAGCGGTCCTCGGCCAGAGGAGGGACCGCACGGCGCTGCTGACGCTGCAGGACGACCTCAGGAGCCGGGAGCGACCTAGCAGGCGCCCGGCGGTGTCGACACAGCCCCGCGGAGCGGGGACCGGAGAGCAGGTCCGCAGAGGCCGAGTCAGAGGCCCACTGTCCTCCGGACCGAAGCGGCCTCCCGCGTCCTCCCGGAACGGACCCCCGCCCCTGCCCTCGCGGCGCCGACCCTCACCTGCCGTCAGCGTGTCCACGTCCCTGGCTGCCAGCGCCTCCACGTCCGACCTCCTCCTCAGCTCGAACCTCCGGGACAAGCCTTCCCGGGGTTTCCATAACTCCTGGATCAGGAGCGGCTTCTCGTTGTCCCCGAACACCCGAAAGCACTCGGCCTGCCACTGGCGCCCGGAGCCGCCGGCCCGGCCCACCACGTCGCACAGCACGTACTGGCCGGCGCGCTCGGGGCTCAGCGCGTAGCGCTCCAGGGCCTCCTTCACCAGCTCCCGCGCGCTGGACGTGCCGGTGGCCAGGACGCTCTTGTAGTGGGCGCCCGAGCACACGCTGTCCCCGAACACCTTCAGGACCCCGGGCGCCGAGAGCTGGGTCGAGAGCTCGGCGGGGTCGTCGCCGGCGCCCAGGCTGGAAAAGGCGGCGTCCAGGTCGCGGTACTTGTAGCTCAGCGTCCGGGAGAGCATGCTGGACAGCAGCTGGCTCTGGCGCTTCAGCTTGCTCTTGGCGGGTGGGGACATGATGAAGTGGGTCCCATAAAACATGGTGGGCCCGTCTTCAGGGACGGGTACCGAGGGCTCCGGCCAACGGCAGGGAGAAGGCCACGTCCTGGGGGGGGGGACAAAGGCGTGTTAGCCGTCACATCAAAGCAAGCGAGGCTGGCGGGACACGAATGATAGGCCGTCGAGGGCCTAGCGCCCCAACGGAAGCCACAGACACAGCACCCTGGCCCAGTCCTTCAGAGACCCAGGACCCCCCCCCCCCCCCCCCGCAAAGACAGACACTCTGGGTGGTGGGATTCCCGCTTCTGCAAAGCACTGGGCACGGCACGCTTGGCACGACATGCAGCCAAGAAACAGCCAGCGTGGGCCTGCGGCGTGCTCACAGGCCCAAATCCCCGCGGGGCGGGCCAGCCTCATCGGAGGCGGCCCTCCCTCTGTCCCGTCGCACCCGGAGAAAAGTGAGAAAGGACTCCGAGTACAAAATGCCCTGTCTCCCCAAACTCCATCCCTCCCACGCCACAGCCTGTGCCACAGAAAATTCATCCCAACAGCGATGCAACTAGGAATCCCGCAAAGCAGCAGCCACAGAACAGAGAAGCAGGTGACCAGGCACTTAAAACACAAACCCCCCCCTCCCCGAAGCGCTGCTCCCGTAGGACCGGGTCTGCCCAGGAAGGGCGGCTGCCCCGGGACAGCAGCACTGGAATGGACACATGACTACGAGGGACACAAAAGGGCTCTTCCAGAAGCAGGGGAGGCATGGCTGGAATGCATGCACCCCACCCACCATGTGCGGCCTGGCCCGCGGGCCCTGGCCCGGCCGGAGGGGCAGTCCTGCTGGGGGAGTCGGAACCCAGCACTGGGACACCGCGGTGCGTGGAGGCATGGTGCGCGCGCCCTCGGTGCTCCAGCGGCCTGGAGTTCCAAAGAGAGGGTGTGTCGGACGCCCCGAGGCCCTGCGGGGCAGGAGGGCAGAGTCAGAGGCGACGTCTCTGCTGCCCGGGAACTCGGGCTTCTCGGCCAAGGGGGTGGGGCCTGAACACTGCCCTTCTCCTGACTCTGCACCCCACCTCCAGGCAGAGAGACCCAGGAATCAAGGTCCACTTTCTAGAAGGTTCTGGAGACAGTGGCCCAGGTCCTGGTGGGAGCAGCACTGGGCGCCTCTGCCATGTGACAAATGTCAACACTAAACTCAACTGCGGTAGAATCTTCTGCTCTGGCCCACTCGTGGTCAGGGGCCCATGAAGACGGCCACCCGGGGCAGAAGAGATGACTAGGGAGCCCCCAGAGACAAGGACCCACACCGACCCTGGGACCCAAACAGGGCAGCATCCCAGCCTCTGACACTGGCACCGAGCTGGGCTCTTTCCCGCTGGCCGCCCGGGCCTCGGTGGCCTCCTCCGAAGTTTCTCACTCCCGCCAGGGCTGGTGAACGAGGCTGAGAAGCAGCCCCGCCCTTCATCTCCCCTAGTATCAGCCACCAGGCCTCCTGGGAGGACCCTGAACCTTCGGAATGTTCTGGACAGCTTCACCACCAAAGACTGGGCTCGGAGCACTGCCGCTGCCCTGGGGGGGGGCGGGGCGGGGGGCCGCCTCCTGTGCCTGCAGCCTGGCTCGCCGTCACCACTGCAGGGCCTGTACTTTCTGAAGCGTCACCTTGCCTCCAACGCCAAGTGTCCTGACAGGAGGAGCACACGAGGGCCTGCGGCCTCGGCGAGTCCGGCGGAGGGCGGGTCTCTGCGGAAGGCTGTTTCCCCTCCCCTGGGCGCACGAATCACCCCGTCAGAGGCCAAGGAGCCCGGAGCTGGCTCTGGCTCCCCTCGGGCCTGTCGAGGGCCCCGAATAAACTCACGCCAGCGGGACTTCGGGCAGCCTTCAGGCAACAAGGCTTTGGCTGGCACACGTCAGCAGCTTCAAACCCCGGAGCCTTCTCAAAGGTCCACAACTCCCCTCCGAAACTTCCAGCATGCGCCTCTGGCCACCGCACGTGCTCGGTGGCCCTGACCTCTCCACAGACACCTGGCTCGCGTCCAGCACAGCCCCCCCCAAGTCCTGACCAGAACCTACAGGGGGGCCCACGGTGCGGCCAGGCAGCATCTGACTCGGAGACCGCCGCCTTCGGAGACGTGGCTGAACGTGGCAGCCACGGAGTCTCCGCAGGAACTCCCTTCGCAGAAAAGTCATAAAGGAAACACGGGCGGGGGGGGGGTGGTTTAAAAGGCCCCCAGGTGTAGGGCGAAGTGAAATTCTATCTGCCTCCAGGGGTGGATCCTTACAGGTTCTGTAAGGTCCAAAATCTTAGACAATTGTTTTTTTCTTTTTTTTTTTGCTTTTATCTAGGGCCACACCCGCGGCATATGGAGGTTCCCAGCTAGGGGTCCAACAGGAGCTGCAACTGCTGGCCTTCGCCACAGCACCAGCAACGCGGGATCCGAGCCACGTCTGCAACCTACACCACAGCTCACGGGAACGCCGGATCCTTAACGCACTGAGCAAGGCCAGGGATCGAACACCGCAACCTCATGGTTCCTAGTCAGATTCGTTAACCACTGAGCCACGATGGGAACTCCAACAATTCTGCTTTAATTAAAAGAGAAATAGGAGTTCCTGTTGTGGCACAGCGGAAATGAATCCGGCTACGAACCCTAAGGTTGAGGGTTCGATCCCTGGCCTCGCTCAGTGGGTTAAGGATCTGGCGTTGCCATGAGCTGTGGTGTAGGTCACAGATGCTCCGATTCAACCCCTAGCCTGGGAATCTCTGTATGCCGCGGTGCGGCCATAAAACAGATTAAAAAAAAAAAAAGACAAAAAATTTAAAAAAGAAATAGAAAATGACAGATGCACTGCGGCTTGGTCCCTTCCCGGGGCCGAGACAGGGAGCCCCCTCCTTCCTTTTCTGCAGCCTCTTGCACTGGATCCCAGGGCAACGGCGTGAGAGGGGCTAGAAAGTGTAGGAGACACTGACTCATTCCCTTCAGGAACTGCTTCTGAAGCCCCAAGAAGGCCCAGGAGACGCAGAGCCCCGATCTGATCAGTTGTATCAGGAAGCTCTCTTCTCCTCATGGTCAGTCTGTGGCCATTTTCAGAGTGCAGCCACGGACCGTGGCCACTGGCTCGGGCGTGCCCTTCCTCCAGTCACGGGAAGCAGAGCAGAGACCTGTTTGTCCAAACGGCACAGGCGCGTTCCTGCACAGGGCGCGAGGAGCGCGGGGGTACCCTGCCGAGCGGGACAGGCTCTGCGTAACCAGATGTTTTTCTGGACACATGACCTGCCTCTTCCTTTTCTGCTCAGTTCTCCCCTCTTTCCGCACAAATACTAGAGGAAACACGGGCCCAAGGCTGTGGGTCGCTGGCTGTTACTTCCCCCTGGAGAATGTTTTTCTCTTGTTCTCAAGTTAGAGTCCAATTTCTGATGAAAACAAGCGCAAGTCGGGGCGGCCAGGGCAGTGAGTGAGGTCAGCGTGAGGCTGAGCTAACGGGTGGAGGGACAGGGCCGTTCCAACACTGCAACGTGGGCAGGAGGGGACGGGAGCAGGGTCACGCAGGCTGGGCCTTAAACCCATCTGCCAAAACGCTCTCTCGACAGCTCCAGCCAGAACCATGCTCTTAAATACAAACGTTATTTAATCAGATTTAATTCCGACACGCTAGCCTCTTGAGAGGGGCCTTTTCTGCCAGTGGGATTAAGGACTAGCTCCTTTCGGGGAGACACCTGTAACTAACCAGAGGCACCTGTAATCACCAGCGGGCGGAGGACCTGGGGAAATTCTTTTCAGCAATTCAGATTAACCAAACACTTGACCAGGTGCTGGGAATGCCCGGGGCTGGGTCTGCAGCTCAGCCTGGGCCCCACGCACCCACTTTCTAGTGGGAAATAAAAGGGTTTCTTCAGCGTGGGCCCCCAGGAGCCCAGGCTCCTTGTGTTTTCTTAGATGCACTATTTGTCAAGGGGCTGGAAATGGTACAGAAATAGCTGGGAGACAATGCTTTCAGCTGGCACGCGATAGGAAAACCGAGACAGGCTGTGGGCGGGGGGATGTCACGGGAGACCTGGAGAGAGAGGGTAAGGACTCCTGCGCCCTGTGCCCCCCGCAGACCCCCCTCCAGGGGGGGGCCCAAGAGAAACAGGCCCAGGGACACCCTTCCGTTGGGGGGGGCCAGGCTCCGGGGGCCAAAGTGGGTAGTGGCCGGAGCTAACCCCCTGGAACCCGCAAGCTGGGCCGCCACGGGCTGTGTAGCCGTCTGTGGGGTCCGCCCCCCGCCCCGAGGCCTCGCCCGGCCCGGAGAGCCGCCCGTTTCCATGACAACCGAACAAGCCTGGCCTGGGTGGCAAGAGAGATGCCCCGTGCGGGCCCAGCTGCCCCAGCGCGCGCCCCGCGGCCTCCCCGCCCGGCCAGCCTCCACGCCCCGGGGCCCCGGCCGCCTCGGAGCGACCCCCGCCACCGCCGCTCCTCGCGCACCCCGCACTCACCTCCAGCACAGCCCGCCGCCGCCGCGTTCCCACCGCGGCTCCCACACCCGCCGTTAGCCGGAGCCGGCGCTTGGGACTCGCGCGTGGCGGGCACGCCTCCTGCCGGCAAACCAACGGCTGGGGCGGGCTTTTATAGGCGGGGCCAATGGGCGGGCGCGGCCCGCGGGGAGAGGCACGTGGGCTCCTCCTGGGCCCCCATAGATAGGGCGGGGCCTCTTGGTGGGCGGGGCCTCCGAGGGACGTGCTGCAGGCCCAATGAGATGAGACCTCGGATGAGACCTCGAGGGAGTGGAGCATCCGAGGAACAGGCGGGACGAGGAGAGACAGTCTGGGCCCACACCGGTCCTGCCACCATCCAATGGACCGAAAGGAGGCCCAGGAGGGGCGGGGCCTAGGGGAGGGGCGGGGCCAGGGGTAGGGCTGTGAGCCCAGGCGCCACCTGCCAACCAATTAATGGGTGTGGGCTTGCCCTCCAAGGCAGGGAGGGGCGGGGCCCCCCTAAACTCCTGGGCCAAGAGCTGGCCTCAGGCAAGCAGTTTTTGCCCCACCTACTAGTCCCTGGGCCTTGACCGCCAAGAAAAAAAGGAAGCGGGGTAAGGCAAGCGCTCACCGTTAGGGGACGGTACAGAGCTGTGACTCTGATATATGAACGCCCAAAACACGGAAAGAGGACAACAGTGGCGGGTTCCGTTTCCCTTACAATCTGTCCCCCACCCAGCAGAGCCTTAAATGGCAAATCAGATCATGGCACCCTTCTGCTTAAAAGGATGCAAAACAGGGCCAGGTCAGCTCCAGGGCTCTGCCCAGCCGCCTTCCTCGGGTAACTTGTTTGAAAAGAAGCTTGTGTCCTTAGCGCTCGCTTTGGCCCCAGTCCTCGGGCTGGGGTTTCAGCTTGGAGAAAGGCTGCTCACAGCTCCCTTTGTACGGCGCTGCTCAAGGCCTAGACCTGGGGGATTCACGTGGCCTCGGGCATAAATTCTGACCTTGGGAGTGAACCTCCTTGTTGATAGCTGTTGGGGTATAAAGTTTTATGGCGTTGACCCCAAACTTGCAATGAGGAAAGTGGGGAGGAGGGAACAGACTTTCGTAGACCACCAACTGTATACGGAGACCCTCTGCTGGTGACTTCGTCATCCAAAGCTCACATCAGGGAGTTCCCCTTGTGGCGGGGCAGAAAGGAATCCGACTTGTATCCCTGAGGACGTGGGTTCCATCCCTGGCCTCGCTCAGCTGTGGTGTAGGTTGCAGACATGGCTCTGGCGTGGCTGTGACTGTGGTGTAGGCTGGCAGCTGTAGCTCCGATTTGACCCCTAGCCTGGGAACCTCCATATGCTGCAGGTGTGGCCCTCGAAAGCAAAAACAAATAATGCTCACATCAACTCCTGTGAGGCAGATGTCGTTACGCCCATTTTTCAGATGAAGAGATAGAGTCTCAGGTCAAACAACTGGAGGAGAGCCAAGAACTGAGCCTGGGACTGCGTGATTAATTAGCACGCTTCACAAGACTCCCTACATCCCCCACTCTGGCCCAGAGGAGGCAAATATCGAGCTGGAAGGATTTACACCTGCTTTCCTCCCTCGCCATGTTCCTGTCCCAAATCCTTCAGCAGGGGTTGGCAAACTACCACCTGTGGGCCGAAGTGAAGCTGTTGTTTTTGTAAATAAAGTTTTATTGGAATTCGACCACACTCATTTGGTTACATATTGTCTAAAACTGCTTTCATGCAGCAGAGACGTTACAGACCCAAAGCCTAAAATATTTACTATCTGGCCTATTGCAGAAAAACGTGCAGGCCCTGCTCTTCCAGATGGAGCGATGCCAGCTATTGCCTTTACTAGCGGGTTTCACCCTTTCTCCGTCTTCGCCCAGGCCATTCTCTCTGCCTTAGACCCCCTTTCCCAACTGTATTCGTCTGCTCAGGCTGCTGTAACAGAATAACACTGGCCAGGGGCTTAAACAGTGGATATTTATTTTCTCACAGCTCTGGAGGTTGAAAGTCCGACATCAAGGAGCCGGGAGAGCTGGTTTCCTCTGAGGCCTCTCTTCTTGGCTTGTGGATGGTCAGCTTCTCCCTGCGACCTCACACAGCCTTCGCTATGTGTGTGTCTGGGTCCTAATCTCCTCTTAGAAGGACACCAGTCAGACTGGATTAGGGTCCGCGTTAATGACCTCAATTTCATTTAATCACTTCTTTACAAGCGCCGTCTCCAAACGCAGTCACATGCTGAGATGCTGGGGGTTAGAGCTTCAGCCTCTGGTACTGAAGGGAACCCAGCTGCAGCTCTGGCCCCCCTCATGGCCGAATGCCGCCACCTTCCTCTTATTAAAACCCAGCACCGCTCTTATCTCCTAACAGTCACCCAGGGGTCCTTCTCTGTCTCAGAACCTGTCTTATTTGATTCATAGGCCTTTGGAGCTCCCAGTGTGGCCTTTATCACTGCGTATCTGTATATTTAGCACACACTAGGATTTGAGTTCTGTAAAGGCAGGTGCCTCACCCGTCTTCTCTACCGCTAAACTTGGCACAGAAGACGGGCTCTGCAAATATTTGTTATATGAATAAACAAAAGAATGAATGGATTTCCACCCATCTCAGCCTCTCATCCCCCTCTCTCAACTGGAAGCTTCTCAAGGGCAAGTACTGCATTCTTATTTATCTTTTATCCCTGCACCTAGCCGGCGGTTGCAAAAAAAACTTTTTTTCTTTTTCTTTTATATATATATAATGATTTTGCAAAACAGCTTTTTGAACTGTGAAGTTAAACCTCCTTGTAAAACCATAGGACAAAAATGAGTGTTGAGGTGCCCCGCTGTGGCCACCAGAGGGCGGCGTAGTCCCGGGACTCAACAGGGGCTGGTGGTGAGGATCCCAAAGAAAAAGCACCTGGTTAAGGTCAGAGGGCAGGGTCCCACCGGGTGGCCGGTCTAGCGGGAAGGGAAGGTGGCAGCAGTCCCAGGACGGACGTCAGAGCCCAGCCTTGCCTCCAGAGACTGTTACAGCCCCATCCCTAGAAAGGAGGTGGTGTCGGGGGCAAAGAAGTGGTTTAATCCTCAGGTTCCATTCCTGATAAGCTCAGTGCACCCAGAGCTCAGCCTCTGGTCTGGTCACCCCCCTGTAGACTCAGCCCCAAATTCCACAATTGTTCGTTCTCGTCCCACATTGTTTGATGAGAAGCTTTCAGCCGACAATGAGCACCTCCTGGTACTGATAATATGGAGGGTGCCAGGACTTCAGAGTTGAGGAAATCAGGCAAAGCTTTATGCGAGCTGCTGCTGCAGCAGGAGAGAATGAAAGCAAGTAAGTAACAGGTGCCCCTGCTGCTCCCTGAGGCGGGGTGAGCTGGTTCCCTAAATAGGGTGAGGATGGGGCCGGAACAGTGGGTCGGGCCAGAGGAGTGGCTTGGGGGCCTGCCCACCCCCTGAGTGGTACCGTGTGCAGACAGCATGCCCAGGACCCTGCTTTTGCTCCCAGCCCCTCAGAAGCAGCAGTTGGCTTGGGGCCTTTTTGTATCTTACGGCACAGAATTTCCCCCAACTGCGCATGCCTGAAGTTATTTTTAGTCCCTTATAGTTTCTTTGTATTCTCTTGTTCAAGGAGGTACAGGCACCACAGCAACGGTCCCAGGTCCCAGCCTAGCTCAGTACGGGGTGCCAGCACAGAGTGACATATAGACTACCAGGACTAGAGTAACATATGGGGTACCACCGTTAGAGTAATGTATGGAGTAACAGAACTATCAGATAATATAAGGGGTACCAGAACTACAGAGTAATATATAGGATGCCAGGACCACAGAGAAGTGATATTTGAAGATATGTTATTCAGTTTGAAGAGCATATTCAGTATATTCTGATGTAGGTATCCAATAGGCATTTGAGGCTGGGGAGGGATCCGTAGCTCAGGTGAGCTATTTAATTGGGAAATACTGATTCAAAGTCATTAACATGGGAGCTCCTATCGTGGCTCAGCGGTTAGCGAACCTGACTAGCATCCATGAGGAAGCAGGTTTGATCCCTGGCCTCCCTCAGTGTTAAGGATCCGGCTTTGCCATGAGCTGTGGTGTAAGTCACGGGCGCGGCTAGGATCCCGAATCGCTATGGCTGCGGTGTAGGCTGGCAGCCAGCTCCAATTCGACCCCTAGCCTGGGAACCATCATATGTGGTGTGTGTGGCCCTAAAAAGCAAAATAAATACATAAATAAAGTCATTAACACGTAGACAGGCAAAAAAGCAGATAGTAGACCTGAAACAAACATATACCATTAAACCAGCTCATGTCAAATTACTTGACCTGTGAGTGCTGCGTCTGTTGTAAAGATCCTTGAATCACATTTACTTATTAAATCAAATATTTTAGGCTGGATGGGACTCCAGAAATCGTCTGCCCCAGTGATCTAAACTACTCGTGAGTGAAGCCTCCGGAAATTCTCATGTTCTTGGAACTAGGAATATTGAAATGTTACATTTCAATTTATGTGGGAATTAGGATTTGCTGGCCAAAAGTATGACTGTGAGATAAACACAAAATCACAAACGTGATGTGAGCACTTGGGGCCTCAGGAAAACATACTTTTGAAAAACCAAATATGCTCGGTTGGGTCTAACATTTCTATTAACTTATTCATTGTCTATTTGGTTTGTTATCCGCAAGCATTTTTTAAGAAAGTACCCTTTGGTTGATGATGCATACATGAAAAATAATTAAGATCGAGAAAATACTATGCATTAACTTTTTTAAAAACCGATCATTGAGAAGTTCCTGTCGTGGCACAGCAGAAACGAATCCAACTAGGAACAATGAGGTTGCGGGTTCGATCCCTGGCCTCGCTCAGCAGATTAAGGATCTGGCATTGCCGTGAGCTGTTGTGTAGGTCGCAGACGCGGCTCGGATCCTGCATTGCTGTGGCTGTGGTGTAGGCCGGCAGCTACAGCTCCGATTGAACCCCTAGCCTGGGAACCTCCATACACTGCAGGTGCAGCCCTAAAAATACAAAAAGGCAAAAAAAAGAAAAAACTGGGCAGGCGTGAGGCATCTTGAATTTTTTTCTTTATTTACGTTTCCTACTCCACTGGAAACAGTAACATTCACCAGCAGGATTATTCTTCTTAAGTCAAATGCTTATCACATACCATGTTAATACAAAATGGCAGTTTCACACAGAAGGGGTCCAATACCAGCAGGACAGTTTTTAAAAGTCATGCCACAAAAGCCAACTTCAAACAGTGTCGACACGGAAGTCTATAAAAGTGGGTAAGAAAGATAAGCAGACTCCTGTCCACCCCCCCCCCCAAAAAAAGGCCTTAACAAGCAGAGGAGCTGTATCTGCACCGGTGTGGACAGACGCCTCGTGACACCTGGCAGCATAAACAGGCCTGGCGGGCAATCCGTTGGGTTAAGGTCAGAGCTTGACGTTCAAAATTGTTTGCTCTTCTCAAACTGGGTCCGCTCCACTCGGGAATGGATTCACTCTCTCCCCGCTGCCTTTCCAGCCCTGCCTGAACTAAGGCTGACACGTCCGGGCAGGCTGCCTGCCCCACGGCTCTACGACCATCCAGCTCCAAAGCCCCCAGCACATGGGAACATGACCAGGACCAGAGACCCCAAAACCTGGCCTTGAACTTCTCTCAGTGGGGGCAGGGTTCTGAGTAACCGGTTCCTGAGGTCCCTAATATCTTTCCCCCTTCGCTGTGCCCATGTGGCCCGGGGATGGCATTGCGCGGTCCGTGCCAGTCGTGGGCAGCAGACGCTAAGCACCTGCTAGCGACGCCCCCTGGCTCTCCAGGAAAGCCACCGAGAGCAGTTCCCAGAACCAAGGCTTCAGATCCCCCCGTGGGTCATAAAATCATCTTAAGGGTTGAAAACAGCAACTTGAAAAATGACATAGGACAGAAGAGGGTAAAACGGGATGAAGTGAGGAGAGGAGGAATTACGAGGGCCCCACCCGAGGCCCCGTCTCAGTGAGGGAGTTATAAGCAGGAATCGCAGGGTGAAATGGATTTCTAACGACGGGCACTCAGAAGCTCTGGAAAACAGATTGCGAATAAACGGAGGACAAAAAAAAAAAAAAGAAAAGGGGAGGACAGCTGACTCGTGCCACCTGCAGCCTGACCCCACACGATGGAACCGGCAGAACCCGGGACACACAAGTCACCGTCCCGATAAGCAGGTGGAATGGGGCACCCCAGCCCGCTCCTAACACCACGACGAGGATAAATGAGGGTGTGACAGCCCACGAAAGCCGTGGCTTCCCTCTGCACAGGGCCATCATCCTTCAAAACATATGTATTGCCTTTAGCTCGCGGGTGCTGTCTGCACGGACGCAGGCACAGAAGCAGTCGGGCACGAGGCGGGAGCAGAGAACACCCGCGCCTTCGTCCTGACCCGCTCCGGGCTCCGGCAAAACCGACCGAGGTCAGGAACTGACAGCTGGGTCAGGAGCACCCAGGCCCCGGAAGGCTGTTGCGGGACGGCCTTCACCTGTGCCCAGGGCACAGCCCTCGGGAGCAAGAGCGCCCAGCACCACGGCAGGAGGAAGGACGCAGCACCCAGGGACCACGGCCCGGACCGCGGGCCCTGCCCCGCTGGACTGCCTCGGGCAAGTCACTTAACCTCTCTGAGCAGCCTCAGGCCCCCGCCGCCACATGCAGACGGCAATCTTGCCTCCCAGGTTTGGGGAGAGAAGTGCGCGAGCAGGTGGAAGACAAAAAGCACGTGCTTGTAACTGTGCGCGTGGGACCCGTCCGTTCGTTGCGCAGAGGGGGCGGGACACAGAAAAGTCCGCATGGGCTGCGGCCCGCAGATAATCCAGCTTCCAAAACAGGCTAAGCTCTGACATGCAGCCTTCACCACTGTCCCTGGTGTGGCTATTACTGCCCTCACACTAGCCACAGCTCACAGGCTTCCACTTTCCCCGATACTTAACTGGTCTCCAGGGCACCAGAGGCACACCGAACACGCCGGGACCCTCACTGACGCCCCGCCTCCCAGCCGCGGTTGAGACCAAGGACAGGATGGGGTGGGTGCCCCCCACAGCACCCCCTCTGCAACCCGCATGCCTCCCCTCTTGGCTGCCAACCAGACACACGCTGCCCTCCCCTCAACAGCTCATGCCTCGGGCTGGGTTCCACATCTTCCAGCTAACCCAGCTCTCTGGCAGCACCCAGGCTCCAGCGGGGACAGGGACAGTGGCCCGTGGCGGGGAAGAGTCAGCCCAGTGACAGCGGGAAGACGGTGGCCCGGCGGGGCAGCCCAGGCCGAAGCAAGTTTCACTAACCTCTCCGTGTGGCCTAAAGAAAACTCGAGAAACAGGAGGGAAAACTTGATCTCGAACGGGCCTTGTCACCGACAGATCCACGCTTATCTCCTGAATTAAAAGAGCGACGAAATACACTGCGATACAGCCACTCAGTGTCGACTTTTAAAACAACGCCGGGGAGTTCCTCGGTGGCTCAGTGGGTTAGGGATCTGGTGTGGTCACCGCTGTGGCTCGGGTCACAGCTACAGCACAGGTTCAATCACCAGCCCAGTAACTTCCGCCTGCCTGTGGGCATGACCCCAAATAAATCAATTAAAATAAAATAGTGTTCGAGTTCCCCAGTGGCCTGGCAGTTAAGGACTTCGCATTGTCACTGCTCTGGCTCAAGTTCGATCCCTGGCTGGGAACTTCTACATGCTGCAGGCGCAGCCAAAAAAATTATAAAAATTATGAATTAATGTTTCCAAAGAGTTTGAAATTATAAGGAAGAATACTCAGCTTAAAAAAGTAAAGGAAGACATAAAAGTGTCCTCGGCAAGAGAAGAAAACACCAGCATTTAAAAGTGCACATCAAGTGGGGAGAACAGAAAGCAAAAAGTTAGGGGTGGCAATCTGAGGCAGATTCCACCAAATATTTTCTACCTTTCTAGCATCTTCTGAAAAAAAAAAAAAATTTTTTTCGGCCGCATCAGCAGCATATGGAAGTTCCCGGGGCCTGGGATTGAATCAATCCAAGCCACAGCTGTGACCTGCGCCGCTGCAGTCGGATCCTTAACCCACTGAGCTGCAGTGGGAACTCCTCGAATGTTCAGTGTGTTGTCATAATGAAAGCACCTCTAAGGGAACACCCCCTTCGCAGCCCCCCCACCCCATCTAAGGACAAGTCCCAGGGTCCCTCCCCAGCGGCCACCAGGACATGTGCAGGCCGTGGCTGTTTCACTGCGTCCCCGTCTCCTTCCTCCTGGGGTTTCCAGGCAGAAGCAAATCTCACCACAAACCTGAGTTGGAAAAACCAGCCCAGGCGCCTCCAGGATGACTTCCCTGCGTGCAGACGCCAAGAGCGAAGGCCCGGGCGGTGTCCCCGCAAGCCCTGCATGCGTGTGACCTGCCTCTTCGCTCCCTCGCCAAACCTTCGCAGCCTCAGGATGCAGAAGGTGGAGGCCACGCCAGGCCAAGCTCATCGCCCCCCATTCCTTCTGCACCTCTGTCTGACGCCTGCTGGGTGCTGGGCGCTCTGTCAGGCATAGGCGTTGCCAAGGATCGGCGGCCACGGGGCCTGCCCTCGACATCGGAGGGTCTCCCGGACCCCAGCTCCCACTGCTCCTGCCTTCGTGTCCCGCCCACGTCTCCAGGTTCGGCTAAAGTAACTACCGCTGACCGAGCAGCGCCAGCTGTAAAATAAAAGGGACAACCCTGGACCATCTGAGCAGTCCGCGGTTCTCAACAACCTTGAGTCTGGGCGCCCAGGCTCCCCCCAGAACCCTTCCAGGGGGTTCACAGGGTCAAGCTGTTTTCATAATGATGCTACGACACTATTTGGTCCAGCTGAGATCTCCTTTCCAGTACCCAAGGAATGTACCAAGGAATTAGGCAGAAATTCCTAATTTTTTTTTTTTTTTGGCCACACCCATGGCACACAGATACCTACACCACAGCTCATGGCGATGCCGGATCCTTAACCCACTGAGCAAGGCCAGGGATTGAACCCACGTCCTCATGGATACTAGCTGGGTTCATTATCGCTGAGCCACAGAGGGAACTCCCCGTGTGCAATTTTCCATCAAGATGGAGAGGCAGCTCTGGTCCAAGACCATGACCGAAACCCCTCACCCCGCCCTGGCGGTGCCACCCTCACAGTCGATGAAGCGCCCGTAATGTCAAACGGGCCAGTCTGCTACCAACCGCTGCCCTGGCTCCTTGGGGCTTAACGGCCACCTCGCTAGACTGTCTTGGCCTACGATGGCCTCAGGGATGGACAGAAGAGCAAGCTGGCTGGCATCCGAATTGCCACTGCCATGCCCTCCCGCCGCACACGCCCAGTGTGCTCCTGGGACGGGGCCTTAACTAGGAAGGGACTGGCCTAGGAACAGCTTTTCCCTTCCTGCACTGCTTGTGATATACTTGGGGGGGGGGGGTCCAGGGTCTGGGTTTGGGTAAAATGGAATTCCCGGGAAATTCACTTTCAGAATGATGCTGGGAAAGAGAGCTCATGGGAAGCGGCTCCTGAATTGGCGTGAGGGGAGGGAGTGTGGTCCAGGTTGCACGGAACACCCTCCAATGTCCTCACCAGCCTGCTCACAGGCAGAAATTCCACCATTAGTGATTCATTCCTTTGGACAGCACAGACCTCGTGACACCCCTCATTATCATTACCAGGGGTTGCTTTCCAACTAGGGGAGGTAATTAGGATACCAGGCCAGGTGTTTTACATTCATTATCCTGTTGAATCTTCAAGCAACCCTGCACGGTGTAGCCTTGTTATGCCCACCTTACAGCGGGGGACACTGAGGCACTGAGAGGTTAAGGAACTGGCCCCAGCCCTGACAAAGGCGGGTGCTGGAATTGGTCCCAGTTCTATTGGGCCGCACGGACAAGTACCAGGGTGATGAAGGACAGGGCTCCAAGCACCATGCAGGCCAGCACAGGGCTTGTTGGGAAGCAGAGTGGGGAGCCCCTAAGTCAGAAGAAGGTCAGAAGTTCCTCAGTGCTAATGCCCGAGTGGGGCTTTGACGGATGTGTAGGAGTGGGTTGGGCGGATGAGGGGTGAAGTCCCCATCAGAGGAACTGGCACCTCAGAAGGTGCGGGGGATAAAGGGGCGGGCTGTCTAGGGGAAAATGTAAAACCAAAGACCTCTAAGAAGGAGCACCAAAGACGCAGGTTTGGTGGGGGCAGGGCTAGGGGACCAGTAAAGAAAGTCCCAGGTCAGAGTCCCAAGCTCCCAGCACCAGCCCTGTCACAGGGCTTTGGTCCCCACCAACCCCTTGATGACACGACTGTCATCCCATCCCGCCATGGTGCCGTGCTTTGGGAGTTCTCCTAAACAGCATCCCAGAACCCCCACGACCCCACCCCCACCTCAGGCCCAGGCCAGGCCACCCCTCCCCCACAGCCCGTCCTCCCTGCCAAGCGTCCCCTCTCCCCATCTCCAACCCTGCCCCCAACTGATGGGAAATTCTTGGTGGGCTCCACGGGGTGGGCCTGCAGAACAGAGGCAGCTTGCAGGACCTGGGAGTGCCAGTAAAGATAAGCACGGGGACTCACACACACACACACATGTGCGTGCACAAGAGAACAAACATCCCCAAGACACCTCCCAGCTCAGAACCCACCTGAGGACTGTGTCAGATGATGTAATACCGGCGTGGAGGTGGGGTTCCAGACACCGTAGCCCCGAAATACCCTGGAATGTTCTGGAAGTAAGCATAAGGCATCTTGACTTTGCCCACTGGACTCTGGATGGGAGTTGGAGAACAAAGCCTTTCTCACCTGAGATAGATCCTGACCCAGAGAGTCTGAGATTCCAGTTCAGACCCTGGAGCTGGGCCTGGATCCCTCCCCGGGAAAGGCCGGGTGCCAGGCTCCGAGCGCCGGCCCCGCCCTGGGAGGGGGCGGGGGACGGGCCCCTGGAAGCCTCGTCTTTGGGCGAGCGGGGCATCCACGGGACTCCTCACAGAGCCAGTTAGCCGAGGCCCTCCCTCCAGGGGGCATCCGCGGAGACTCCAAGGGCCACCGATTGGCGTCCAGCAAGAATCTGAAGCAGGAAAGCAAGCTCCTGGGATCTGCTTGCCCCCCCTCCCCCGACGAATGGCTCTCATAATTTCTCTGGATTTTTCGACATAAGAAGAAACGGCCAAGAAAAGCCTCTCCCAGCCCCACGCTCACTCCTCTGCACTGAGAACCGTCGACGGTGCAGCAGCCCAACGGGGCTGCTCTGGCCGCACCTGCCCTGCTGCCCCAAAGTGCCCACTCTGGGAGACACGCGTGCTCCCCAACATGGGGATACTGAACTGGTCTGGCCACGACCCCGATGCAGAGCACAGCAGGCACAGCAAAGAGGCGCCATCACGAGAGCAGAGTTGATTGGTAGTGGCTGCCCAGGGCAGCCTTGGGAAGAATTCTGATACCAGCCCCAGTGGCAGTTGATTGGTGATGTCTGCCACGGTCGCGGATGTTCACCATCCCGACCTAAAACCTGGGTGACCTTCCCTGAGCAGGGAACAATACCCCAGCCAGGACTTTGGTAGCAAAGAAGGCGGCCCTGGCTACGCGGGTATAAACAGCCCACCAGACTCCCTGACAGATTTCTCAGGACCTTGAGAAGCACATATCGGCCCATCATTCCTCACTTTGCAAGGACAACATCTGCCCCATTTCCTGACAGTGTTCACCTTGGTCGTATTAGAAATACTTGTCTAAAATAGAAACACATTACAGGGTTAACTTCTCCTCTGTAAAAACGACTAAATGCTTGCTTTCTCCCCTAGGACCCAAGGGATGGCCTGGCTGTCACCAGAAGGCACCTTGGACCCAGGAAAAGCTCTGCCCATGGGAGGGCAGACGGGCCTGGGCGCTGTGCTCTGGGCTCAAGTTCGCAGAAACACTTCCCGTGATGCTCGGCTCCAAAAGCCTAAATGTCCCGTGCAGTCTGGGCCACCTCACTTGGACACCTTGGCCTGCAGGGTGCTGGGCAGATACAGGTACCTCCAGATGGCATAGTAGTGGGTACCAGCACCAAATGCCACAAAGAGATGCCAGATGGCGTGGGCAAAGGGGATCCTCCCGTCACTCTTGAAGAACACCATGCCCAAGCAGTAGAAGACCCCTCCGGTCACCAGCTCCCAGATGCCCTCGGTGTTGGGCTGTCGGCAAGGACAAGGGTGAGCACAGGTCAGATGAGCAGCAAGCAAGACCAAGATCACCCAGCCATTTCCCCAGCGCCCAAGATGAAAAGACATGTGGATGGTGACGCAGCCCAGAATCCCAGGTGGGGTGTCTCCACGCAGTGACGTTGTCAGTTCTCCCAGAATTCATCCTCACATGTAATGCCCTTCTGTCAAAATCTCAAAGAATATTTTATAGCTTTTTATCTTTTCTGAAAAGCAACACATCTGGGTATGTCCCAAAAGGAGTGAAAGCAGTGACCCCAACAGATCCTTTCACATTCAACTTCACAGCAGCCAAAAGATGGAAGCAACCCAAGTGTCCATCAACAGAAGAATGATGAACAAAAAGTTATTCGTGTTATTTTATACGATGGAATATTATTCAGCCTGTAAAAGGAAGGCAACTCTGACACGTGTTACAACATGGATGAACCTCAAGGCCATTACACAAAACAAAATTAGCCAGACACAAAAGCACAGATACCTAGAGTATGTGTCATATAAGATTCCACTTATATGAGGTCGCTGGAGGAGTCAGATTCATAGTTAGAAAGCAGAATGGTGGTTCCCAGGGGCTGGGAAGTTAGTGTTTAATGGACACAGTCTCTCAGTTTGGGAAGATGAGAGAGATCTGTGGATGGATGGTGGTGATGGTGGCACAAGGTGAAGGTACTGCCTGCCCCTAAATTATCCACTTAAAAATGGTTCAAATCATAAATCGTATGTATATCTTATCACAATTTTTAAAGAGTAATGCATATCCATGGCAAAAATTTTTTTAGAGAAAAACAAAAAGTAGTAAAAAGAAATCGGTAGTCACAACCCTCCGAGGTGAGTGCTGCAGTTACAGAGGCTCAGGCAGAATGGGAGGGACCAGGGATTAAGAAGACCCGCCATGGCGTTCCCGTCGTGGCGCAGTGGAAACGAATCTGACTAGGAACCATGCAGTTGCAGGTTCGATCCCTGGCCTCACTCAGGGGGCTGAGGATCCGGCGTTGTTGCGGGCTGTGGTGCGGGTTGCAGACGCGGCTCGGCTTCACCAAGTCACTGGTCCCTCTGCACATGTACGTGAACATGAAGTGCACCTTGTGTGTCGTGCATCCTGTTGGTGACAAGCGGTGGCAGTACCCTTCCAGAACCATCCATACACGCACAGCATACAACGTGCACTTCATATTCATGTATATGTGCAGAAGCACTCAACCCTCCAGAAAAGGGGGGTCACACCGTCCCTGCCGTCCTGTCACATCACCGTCTATGATGGGGTCTCATGGAGACGGTCCACACCGCCACATGGAGCTCTGCCTCGGTCTCTTGAACGGCTGGGTGGTGGCGCAGCGTTCATCCATACCATCCTGAACCCAGTCTTCAAGAGGTGAGATCTGAATATTAAGGACAATTTAGAGTGATACTTCTCAGCCCTTCCTGTGTGCCAGGCCATGCATGAGGGGCCTTAGGTGAGTTATCTAAAGCCATCTTCACAACGACTTCATGAGGCAGGTGTGGCCCTGTGGGACAGTCAGGGACCCACACCCATGACGTGGTGTCAAGTGAGAAAAGCACGTTGTAGAACAACACGTACAGTGTGATCCCATTTTTGTAAAAGAAAATCAAACAAGTCAGTATGTCTGCAGAGCCGCACGGACTTGCCTATAAATAAGAAATGGAAAAGAAACCCAAAGAACCACTGAGGGTGGATGCAGCCGGGGTATCCGTGGGGAAAGGGTCAAAAGGGGCACTTTAGCCCTTTTATACGCTTTCAGATAGGCCTTTTTTTTTTTTTTTTGCAGTGAGTATTCATTTCTTTTTGCTTTTTAGCGCCACACCGGCAGCATATGGAGGTTCCCAGGCTAGGGGTCAAATCGGAGCTGAAGCTGCCGGCCTACACCACAGCCACAACAACGCGGGATCCGAGCTGCATCTGCAACCTACACCACAGCTCACGGCAACGCCAGATCCTTAACCCACTGAGCGGGGCCAGGGATCGAACCCACAACCTCATGGTTCCTAGTCGGCTTTGTTTCCGTTGTGCCACAACAGGAACAGGAACTCCTGCAGTGAGTATGTTTTTAAATATACACTAACTATATACGTATAACTATATGTATTTAAATCTGTACTACATAATTTGATGGATATTATGTGATTTATAGATATAACCTAAATATACATATTTAGATAAAAATAAACTTGGGGTAAACCTGTAAAAATAAATATAAACATAAAAATAAAAACAATTAATTTTAAAAATAAAAAATTAAAATTATTATATTTTTAAAAAATAAATGTAAAAATAAATATAACTGACAGGGAAAATGCTGAGTAGGAAGATTAACAGGGTGATAATCAACAAGGCCAAGTGTACAGCAGAAGGAACTCAACTCAACATTCTGCAAAAACCTATATGGAAAAAGAATCTGAAAAAGAATGGACACGTGTATATGTAACTGAATCACTTTGCTGTACACCTAAAACTAACACAACATTGTAAATTAACTATCCCTCAATAAAAAATAAAATTTTCTTTAGAGACGAATCTGACTGCAGCAGCTTGGGTCTCTGCAGAGGGATGGGTTCAATCCCCAGCCCAGCACAGTGGGTGAAAGCATCCGTCACTGCTGCATCCGTGACGTAGGTTGCAACTACTCAGATGTGATCCCTGGACTGGGAACTTACATATGCCATGGGTGCAGCCATTAAAAAAAAAAAAAGTTCCCATCATGGTGCAGTGGAAATGAATCCAACCAAGAACCATGAGGTTGCGGGTTCGATCCCTGGACTCACTCAGTGGGTTAAGGATCCGGCATTGCCATGAGCTGTGGTGTAGGTCGCAGACATGTCTCGGATGCCGTGTTGCTGTGGCCAACAGCTGCAGCTCCAGTTGGACCCCTAGGAACCTCCATATGTCACAGTTCACAGATGCAGCCCTAAAAAGCAAAAAAAAAAAAGATTAAAGTGGCAAGAACTTCATTGACAAGTGTTAAAATGCAATGAAAGCTACAATAAGTAAAACTATTTGGTACTAGTGTAAAAACAGATCAATCTATGAAGCAGGCCCATCTATCTATCTATGAAGCTGCCATATAATAAAATGAGCATTTTTAAATGGCAGATAAATAATTGCCTAATCATTTGGGAGCAATCACCCTATACGTAAGAAACTGCAGTGGGAATACAGAGCTAAAAAATAAAAGTTAAACTGTATAAGAAGAGTTAAACCGTACAAGAAACAGGAGAAAATATAAGTATTTACATATACTTGAGAAAGGGAGCACCATAACGCTTAAAGCCATAACTTTTTTTAAAAAAACCTGCTAGATTTGACTATATGTTTTTCAAGAAGTATATATGGATACTAATGTGCTCAGAGAATTTTCACTTCAAAATATTTTCAACTTCAAAACAAACTGCTATTCACAGATAAGAAATTAATTTAGACATGATCAATGCCTCAGATACATATAATTTAACTATAACGTCATTTACATTTTCAAGGACAGTTATTTATGGATCTTTTCAAACAGTCAATTTTAATTTGGGGGAAAAATAATTTTTTTTCTCAGCTGTGCCCACAGCATAGAGAAGTTCCTCTGCCAGGGACTGAACCCATGCCATAGCAGCAACCAGAATCACTGCAGTGGCAACTCCCAATCCTTAACCCCCTGCACACAAGGGAACTCCTGTCCTTTTTATAATAATTTTATTAGATACAATTGACAAATCATAAAATTCACCCTTTTCCAAGTTCACAATTCAGTGGCTTCTTGAATACATAAATGTTTAACATCTGGCAACAATAACCACTTAAAAGTAAGAAACTGTTATCTGGCCTAGAGAGGTACCAACAGGCCAAGTTGACTGTGCCCACTTGACAGATGGGACAACTGAGACTCAGAGATGAGAGGGGTCAATGCATGGCCATGCAGCTGCTTCCCTTCCTGGGAAGGGCCCAGGAAGTTCCTGCTGTGGCATAGTGGAAACAAATCTGACTAGTATCCACGAGGATGTGGGTTCAATCCCTGGTCTCGCTCAGTGGGTCAGGGAGCCAGCATTGCTGTGAGCTGTGGTGTAGATCACAGACGTGGCTCGGATCCTGCGTTGCTGTGGCTGTGGCAAAGGCTGGCAGCTGCAGCTCTGATTCAACCCCCAGCCTGGGAACCTCCATATGCCGTGGGTGCGGGCCTAAAAAGACAAAAAGGCTCTGCCTCCATCACCACCTACACTGTTAAGACAGATTTTACGTCCTCTGTTCCAGGCACGGGGCTCATCACCTTCCACGGGGGTTTATCATTCGATCGATCCCTGAACGGACAGGAAACCTGGACCCCAAGGGGGCCGACAAACTCCGGGGAGAGGTGTTGTGGAACCGGTGGGGCCGAGCCCTGGGGTTACCCGCACATGCTCCCGCCTCTGGGGGCAGGTCTCACTGACCCCAGGTCTCAGCGCCCCCGTCCGCCAGCGGAGAAGGCTCAGTCTGACCAGCGCTCGCGTCACTCTGGGTCCCCGCCAGCCGGACGTAAAGCCGCACACCGGGTGAGCGGACTTACCATGGAAAGGATGACCAGGGCGGGGAAGAAGCCCACAACGACGTAGCAGAGCAGCTCCACAAGCTTGTACCTGCCGGGAAGACGAGCCGTCTTGGCCTCTGGACGGCCTCCCCACTGCCCGCCCCCTCCCCGTAACGTCTTTTCTAAACTCTTCAGACTGTGGGTCTGGTGGCCGTCCGTGGATCTGAACCCTGAGATGCCGGGCAGCACCGGGACCCGTGCTTCTGGGGTCACCCCGGGGTCTCATCTCACCAGGGGCGGGGAGGAGGCCCCGATGGAGGCCGCTGGCCGCCTGAGACCCCCACCCAGCCGGCTTACCGCTCATGGAAGAAGAAGACGTAGATGGTGCCGACAGAGGCCATGACCCAGACCAGCCACCGCATGTGGGAGGCCCAGGGGCCCAGCTCGCGGAGGTTCAGCCTGGGGGGGAGAGCCACGCGCACAGCCTGAGGAAGGCCCGGGGACCTGGCCCCCCACGGCCAGCCCGCTGCGGAAACACTGACCCCGGAGGAGCCCCGTGGCCTGTGGCTCACGAAACCGAAAGCGAAACCAAAACGACACACCGTTATCAGAGCAAAATTAGCAACACTGATAATGTGAAAGCGCAAAGGAAAGGGGCGGTGGTACATAGACGAGCAAAGCCCGTTTGGAGGACCCGCCCAGGCACTCCAGGTCCAGGGGCTGTAGCCGGAGACGTGCTGTTGTGAGAGGACACAAAGGCACAGAAAAGGACATTCATCACCGCATTGGTCCCCAGTGGGACAAGCCCAAAAAACCACTTAAATTGTCCGCCCGAAAGGTAAGGGTATACAAGGCCGGCCTTGCCTCTCTGCTCCGTGTTCACCCTTTCTGCCTGCTGGGCCGGAACAGAGCTGAGCCTCGGGAATTTCCCCCTTTGCGGCCAGTGCAGCATTACATTTGTCAGTAGGGGGCGACAGAGAGATGCCACGGAAGGAAAGGCTCTCCCTTGCAGGTTCTGTGACTTTCCCTAGGCTCCTGGAAGGCGGGGTTTTCTCGCCACTGCTCAGCCAAGGCAGTGTCTCCAGGGCCACGTGCCTGCAGGGCCCAGCTTCTTCCAGCACTTGGCCTCTGCGTGTTTTCTCCAGCTGTTGGCTTGGGGGACAGCAGCACAGCCGGGGGCCCTGGGCGGTGCAAGTCGGCGCCCTAGGCCAGGCAGCTGCTCCTGCATCCTCTCTTAGGCTCCCCACACACGCATTCCTGTCCAGCAAGCTGACCGCCTTCAGCCCGTGCAGCTGTTTACACAACCAAACTGCACAGAAATGCTCTAGATTCCTGCAGAGGTGGACTCTAGCTCCGGCCGCACCCAGCAGCCTGCAGCTTCCCCAGCACAGACCAAGCCTGGCACCTCTACCCCTGGGCCCTCCGACAGCTGACTTCCAGCAAGTCACACCCGGAAACTTCACCACCCAGAGCACCAAGGCCAGGCCCTTTCTTATGAGGTGGGATCTCAGCCTTGGATGAGGAGGGGGCTGGCCTTAGCTATCCCTTATACCTGCCACTACTGGACACCCCTGAATTGTCTTTAACTCTCATTAGTCAATTCTCTGTAAGTTCAATCCCCCATGAATAACCCTTTATATTAAAATTTCCACGTTCAAGCGATTGTACGGCCATAGCCTGGGAACTTCCAGACGCTGAGTGTGAGACCCTAAAAAGCAGAAAAAAACATGGGCCAAATGAGTACAAGCAGGAGTTTAAAATGGGACAGAGGAGGAATTCCCGTCGTGGCGCAGTGGAAACGAATCCGACTAGGAACCATGAGGTTGTGGGTTCGAGCCCTGGCCTTGCTCAGTGGGTTAAGGATCCAGCATTGCTGTGAGCTGTGGTGTAGGTTGCAGATGCGGCTCGGATTTGGCGTTGCTGTGGCTGTGGCATAGGCTGGCGGCTACAGCTCCGATTTGACCCCTAGCCTGGGAACCTCCATATGCCACGGGTGTGGCCATTAAAAATAAATAAATAAATAAAATAAAATGGGACAGAGGAAACGGCAAAGTAATGGATAGAAAAAAGGGAGAAATGGTGAGAATCAACTTTTATGCAGCACTTTTTATTAGAAGTATTACATTTAATTTTAACTTGACTATAACAGAAGAGAGTGAAACCAAAAAATTTTTTGCTAGATTTCACACATTTCTTCATCATAAAACTCACCTTTTTTTTTTTTTTTTTTGGTCTTTTTAGGGCCACACCCGTGGCATGTGGAGGTTCCCAGGCTAGGGGTTGAATCGGAGCTACAGCCGCCGGCCTACACCACAGCCACAGCACCTCCAGATCCAGGCCACATCTGTGGCCTACACCACAGCTCACGGCAACGCCGGATCCTTAACCCGCTGAGCGAGGCCAGGGATCAAACCCGCAACCTCATGGTTCCTAGTCAGATTCATTTCAGCTGCGCCATGACGGGAACTCCTCACTTGTGACTCTACAGGTAAATGATGAGAAGCGTAAGGAAGTTAGTCTTTCAAAGCTCATGTTTTTCAGTAGTCCATGTTCACTAATATTCCTTAGTCCTTTCTTTAAAATTTTCCCTTGGCTGAGCAGGGGCTTTTTTGCTTTTTTTTCCAGGAACTCCTCACGGGTACTGCAGTCCCTGATTGTTTGAGATATGAGAACGGTTGCCTGTTTTTACATCTGCACATGACCTCACCAGAGTTTCTGCTGAGGTCCGTGTTTGGGAAACTGTAGAAGGTCTCCATGTGTTCAGGCACTGACGTGCTGTGTCTACATTTGGAAGCCAGCCCGAATGTTCCCCTTTGTGAGGGACTTGTTTTTGCAGCCTCGATGTCTGAGGAATTTATCTGTCTTCCATTTCTGTTAGCTTCCAATTGCTTTAATGTGGGGCTTTAAAAAAAAAAAAGGTTGGCGGTCCCACTGTGGTGCAGCAGGTTAGGGGTCTGACGCTGTCTCTGCAGCAGTTCCGGTCGCTGCTGAGACGCAGGTTCAATCCCCAGCCTGGCACCGTGGGTTAAGGATGAAGCCTTGTTGCAGCTACAGCTTAGACCGGATCCCTGCTCCAGGAACTTCCACATGCCATGGGTGCAGCCATTAAAAAAAAAAAAAAAAAAAAAGTGGCTTTTCCCTAATTATCTTGTCTTTTGCCCATATCGATATTCAATTTGCAGTCGTTTTTATACTGATCTTTGCTGACTGTATTAACTAAAGTATGGCTTTGCTTGTTCCCTAAAGTGAGCTGTATCTCCCCATTTCCACTTCTGTTTGTTGTTTTATCAGCCCGTTTTTGTGCTCTTAGTTATCTTCATTTTTTCTTTCTTTCCTTCCTTCTTTCCTTCTTTTTCTCTCTCCCTTTTTTTTTTTTTTGGCAGCACTTGCAGCATGCAGAGGTTCCCAGGCCAGGGATCGACCCTGAGCCACAGCAGTGACCTGAGCCACAGGTCCTTAACCTGCTAGGCCACCAGGGGACTCCCATCCTCACTTTCTTGCTATGTGGGCTGGAAGTCACTGCAGGTCAGCAGGGCTAGAGGCCAGATGAAAGCTGGAACATGAAATCCAGGAGCGTGAGGACAACGGGAGCTGCATCAGCCTCTCGGTCCAACCTCGACGACACAGGCAACCTGCAGAACAAGCTGGGAGGCTTCAGCTTGAAGCTGCGCGTGTTCTTGTTCCAAGACGCAAAGACGATGAAGGGGATCCCGGGCCATCAGGATGAGCCAGCGGATCCGAGACGGTGGGTGTGATCGGCAACTCCTGGTACTGCAACCAGGGGGCGCTGTTTCACTTCCAGCTGCCCACCTGGACAATTCGGGGGACAGAATCCTAAAAAACGTGCTTCCAGCTTAATGACGTGAACACGGTCCACAGCCGCCGCCACCAGGCAGCCGTCCCCCTGCTGGCCCCGCTGCTCATCCCCTCATCTCGCACTTTTCCCACGGAGCCTCCTTCTGTCGGTAACGAGGAAGGGGGGGCGCTCTCCACTGGTGCGGGTTACCGGCCAGAATCTCTATTCCCAGGGTGGCTTCTGACGCGGGAGTGGGGGGGAGCTTATGTACCCCACTCTGTTCCAAAACCTTCTGGCTCTCCAGTCATGGCACTGGGTTGTGTCTTCTTCCCTATTCAGTAGTGAACAGTGATGGTTCTTTTGCCCTCCTCAATATGTATAACTCCCTTGGTTTGTTTTATTCTCTTTCTTTTTTTCCTTTTTTTGTCTTTTTAGGGCCAGACCCACAGCATATGGAGGTTCCCAGGCTAGGGGTTTAATCAGAGCTGCAGCCACCAGCCTACACCACAGTCACAGCAACGCCAGATCCAAGCCACGTCTGCAACCTACATCACAACTCACAGCAATGCTGGATCCTTAACCCACTGAGTGAGGCCAGGGATCGAACCCACAACCTCATGGTTCCTAGTCAGTTCATTTCCACTGTGCCACAACGGGAACTCCTACACCCTTTCTTTATGTCAAGATTTATGCTGGACTCTTGTACGTAAGTTCAATCTATCAAAAACTAAAATAGAAACCGAAAAAGAGCTTTTTCTGATGGAGGCAGGGATGGCGGAACCCAGCGTCACTCACGCCTCCACTCCCTCTGTGGATCTCTGGGAACCGCAGGGCTCTGCAGAAGACAGCTCGAAAACCAGAGCAAGGACAGGAAAACACCCACAGAACAGTCCTCCGCCGCCTTAGCCCATGTCCCCTTTCACCATGCACCTGCGCCCTGGCATCCAGGCAGGAAACTGTCACCACCAAGCCCGCCAACTCTCTCTCTCAACCCTCCCGACTTCCAAGTTCTGCTGCGTCTTCCTTCTCCAGAGCTCTCAAACTGGGGCACAACCCCCCATCCTGGCACCTGTACCCCGCCTCCACGGCACTGACCACAGCTGTGGTGGTTCATTTCCTGTGTCACGATCCGGGCAGTGCCCGCCTGCAACCCCTATGAGGCCATAAAACCCATAAGGACAGAGGGCCTGCGTCTTTGTTTTCAGCTGTGTCCTTTGACACACATGGGACACACACAGAACCGGAGCCCAGGCAGTCACCAGCCGGGATCGAGAACAGAAACCTGGGCACTGAATCAGCCACGTCAGGGACAGTCAGAACCTACGTTTCTGAGAGTTTCTGCAGCTGAGCGCAAAATCTAGCTTGACCCTAAGTGACAACATCCAAAAGGAATCCTAAAGTTACCCTGGGGGGTGCCTGGGGGTGCCTGGGGTGACCTGGGACCCTCGGGAGGCGACTGCGCAGACAGAGGGCCCTCTGCTGGCCTCTCTCTCCTGCGCTGAGCATCTCCCGCGGCTCCCACCTACCCGCGCAGGCGGCAGCCCTTCCCCAGGACCGAGGCTTCTCTCAGAGTCTCCGGACAGAAGCGCACGCCCTCTTCCTGCAAAGCCCGGCTGGGCACCGGGCTGCGTCTGATGATGTCTGCAGCTGGCAGCAGCAGGGCTGACGTCCCAACACTCCCAAGAGTCGCTGATTTCCTAGAGAGAGCTGGTCCCACAAACCCTGGCACCCACACACACATTCCTTCTCCCCATCTTCACTCAGTCTCCCATAATTACCTTTTCCATCCATCCGCCCAGCCAGCACCATCTCTCTCCTCGGTCCCTGCACCTGCCTCCTCTCACGTCCCCGCTCCCAAGGCATCACCCTGGGGTCCCAAAAATAAAACCACATCAACATCCTGCTTCAAACTCCCATCCACTCCTCCATGCAGACCCACAGCCCTCTCCGTCCTCCGTTCACTTCCGCACCCTCATGAGACTGCCCCAAGGACCCGGGGGCCATCGTCACCCCAAAGCTGGAGACCTCACAAACACCCGTCACGGGAGGTGGAGACCTGGGGTTTATTCGCCCGCAACGCCGTCCGGCAAAGGGGCTGCACGATGCCTTCTGCGACCCTGACTGTAAACCACGGCCACGCAATGGTGCGCGAAGCAAGCAGGATCCGAAAGAACGGAAGTAAGAAGTCAGGCAAAATGACCCTATGATGGCAGGTGGCAGGACTGGGGCTATCGGGGCGGCGGGTAGCTGCAGAGCGGCTGCACACGCCGTGTTTCTGCACCCGGGCACTGCCCGCAGGGTGGGAACTTGCCGGGAGGTGCGTTTATGACCGCATGTCCCCTGGGCACGGTACGTACGCCTCAATAAAATGTTTCAAAAGTAGTTGCCTTGGCGTCAACAAAACCCATTGATTAGCTAAGAGATTAAACAATAATGCTCTGGGCGGCCTCTCTGCAGCACCGGGACGCAGGTTCGATCCTCAGCCCGGGACAGTGGGTTAAAGGATCTGGCATCTTGACAGCTGCAGCAGAGGTCTCAGCTCCAGCTTGGGTCTGATCCCTAGCCTGTGAACTCTAAGGGGCACCGGGTGGCCAAAAAAGGGGGAAACAAAAGAATGCTCCCTTTACAAGAGCCAAAAGTGGCAATTCCCAGGCAAAAGGGAAGTAATCTTTCTGTGGCTCCCAGTCCTCGAGGCCAACATGCAGGTTCTCAGAGGGGCACACCTCCTCCAGGAAGCCCTCCTGAGGCCCCTGCACCAGGGCGGGGCCTCCTGGGGTCTACGGCTGTGTGCACGGAGCCCTGTCCCGCTGCACTACGACTGTCCTGTCGCAGAGACTTCCACCGACCAGAACCTCAGCCTTCTGCGCCCCAGCACCACCCAGCGCCCCGGAACACCTTCAGCAAACATGACAGGGGCAGCCCTTGGCTCTCCTCGCAGGGGCTCTGCTGCTTTCAGTGTGCGACCTGAGTGTTTCTTTATTCCAGAACTTTTGAAAGCACTGAGGCACTTACTGGGGGAGTTCAAACTGATACAAACCAGGGGGTGACTTGGCGACAGATGGCTAAATGACCAAGGCCCGCTCACATCTCAGCCATCAAGTTCACCCCACAAAGACCAGGCTGCGCCACAGGAACCTGCTGTTTTGTTTTTTTTTTATCTTTTTGCCTTATCTAGAGCCGCATCCACGGCATGTGGAGGTTCCCAGGCTAGGGGTCTAACAGGAGCTGTCGCTGCCGGCCTTCGCCACAGCTCATGGTTCCGCAACCTCATGGTTCCTAGTCAGATTCGTTAACCACTGAGCCATGACGGGAACTCCCCGGAACCTGCTGTTTCTGTAAATCAAAAAGGCTGCCTCTTACCGAATTCACCTGATTCCAGCCAACAGAGCCCACGCGCTAAATGATACACACACGCACGGACACTCACTGCAACCCTGTTTGCAACAGCAAAGGAAGGGGGTGTCCCAAGGTCATGGATATCCATAAATACGGGCGGCCAGGGAATATTATGCTGCTATCAGAAAAAGGAGTAGGGGGAGCTCCCATCATGGCTCAGTAGAAATGAATCTGGCTGGTATCCCTGAGGACACGGGTTTGATCCCTGGCCTCGCTCTGTAGGTTAAGGATCCAGCGTTGCCATAAGCTGTGGTGTAGGTCGCAGACGCGGCTCGGATCCTGTGTTGCTGTGGTCGTGGTGTAGCTCTGATTCAATCGCTAGACCCCTAGCCTGGGAACCTCCATACACGGTGGGTGCGGCCCTAAAAAAAATAAGAAAAAAAAGGAGTAGCGGGGTTCTTCAAGGTGTCAGTATGCAAAGATGCCCAAGTACATGACTGAGAGGATAAAGCCAACCTGCAGTTTGTACAGTAAACTTGCTTTTGTTATTAATAGTAGGAAAGTATAAGTATAAATATGTATGCATAAAAAATCCATATTGCATGTATTTCCATAATGCATATGCATACATATGCAAATGTGTGTCTATGCACATACATATACAGACAAACACTTTTGCTCTTTTCTGCATAGAAAGCACTCTGGAACGATACCCAGGAAACTGGTGCAAAGTAGTTGCTTCTAGGAAGGAGCACGGGGGGGGGGAAGCGGGGCTTTTTACCTTCACTTTTGTGCCAAGTCAACGTAAGAGCCCAGCCGCGCCGAAAAAGAAACTCAAAGAAAAGAGAGGAAGACAGCCCTCCCGGGGCAGGCGACCCGCAGAGACACTCACCAGGGCGCATAGGAGGCTGCGATGAAGAAATAGATGGCCATGCGGTCGGACATGTGCAGGCAGTGCTCCACCGCCCTGTGGCAGAGAAGGCGGTTACAGGCCCGCACCGCACGAGAGCCTTGCCGAGGGGGCCTGGGCTCAGGGCTGACATGCCTCCGGCCAGCCCCGACCTCCCACCCGCGCTGCAGTGTCCCCATCCGTGAGTGACCAGAGCAGTGGTTCTCCAGCCAGGCTCCCGGCCACCCTGGGGGATGAATGGAGACGCTTTGGGGGTCCCACTGAGGACCCCTCCTTGCTACTTGAATCAGAGCAATTGTGCATTCTGTTTACACACAGGGCTTCTCAAAAGATTTCAATGATAAAGAATTCATTGGCTTTCTGGAACTTCCTTGGTGGTTTAGCAGGTTATGAACCCGACGAATATCCATGAGGATATGGGTTCGATCCCTGGCCTCGCTCAGTGGGTTTAGGATCCGGTGTTGCCGTGAGCCGTGGTGTAGGTCGCAGACACGGCTCGGATCCTGTGTTGCAGTGGCTGTGGTGTAGGCCGGCATCTGTAGCTCTGATTCGATCCCTAGCCTGGGAATTTCCACATGCTGTGGGTGCGGCCCTAAAAAGACCAAAAAAAAAAAAAAAAGTGCAAAACACAGACTCACAGATACAGAACAGACCAGGAGGAACCAGCGGGAGAGGAAAAGGGAAATACGCAACACGGGGGAGGGGAGAAGGAGCGACAACCTATTATGTACAAAATAAATAAGCTACAAGATGTATAACGGGGAATATACTCAATATTTTACACTAACTATAAATGGAATAAAACCTTTAAAAATTGTGACTCTGTTGAACATGTGTAACTTGTATAATACTGTACTTCAAAGATACATCAATTAAAAAAATGAAAAAAGAACTAAAAAACACACTCAATAGAAGTATAGCAAATTGAAGAAAAGATGGAAATTTTAATGCATATTAACTCTATTTTATTCTTTTTCATTAAAAAAAAAAATGCAGGAGTTCCCGTCGTGGCACAACAGAAATGAAACCGACTAGGAAACATGAGGTTGCAGGTTCGATCCCTGGCCTCGGTCAGTAGGTTAAGGTCCTGGCATTGCCGTGAGCTGTGGTGTAGGTCACAGATGCGGCTCAGATCCCGCGTTGCTGTGGCTGTGGTGTAGGCCAGCAGCTGCAGCTCCAATTAGACCCCTAGCCTGGGAACCTCCATGTACTGTGGGGGTGGCCCTAAAAAGACACACACACAAGAAAAGCAAAACCAACAAACCTAGGTGCTCCTTGAGGACCTCCTGGGTTCTGGCATTCTGGTCGGGTCCAGGCTCTAAAGCCAGAGGACCTGGGTTCGAATCCCAACCCTACCACAGAAGGACTATGACCTTGAACAAGTTGTTTACTCTCCCTGGCCTCAGTTTCCTCATCTGTAAAATGGGGAGGATACTGGCAACCTAACACGGGTGGCCATGAGGATTAGGGGAGTCAGGTCTTAGCATAGCGTTAAGCAGGAAGGGCTCATAAATAAATATTAGCTGTTTCTGTTATGAACTCGCCTCCCATTATAGTCCTGGACACCCCTGTCCAGTGTGGTAGCCTGCCTCCAAAACAGCACTCAAGGAGCCCCACCTTCCGGCTCTCACACCCGTGGGCAGCCCCCCTCCCACTCAAATAAGGCAAATACGCAGAACCAACAGGAGGTGGCAGAAATGATGGTGTGTATTTTCTGAGGCCAGATCATAAAAGATACGACCGCCTCCCCCCTTGTTCTCTTGGATCACTAGCCATGGTGGGAACAAGCCAGAGAGGTCCATGGGTGAAGGACTGAGCACCCCCTAGACATCCAGCACCAACATGTCAGCCCTGTGAGGAAGCCACCTCAGAAGTGGTTTCTCCAGCCCCAGTCAAGCCTTCGGATGACGGCAGCTCCAGCCAGCTTCTTGACTACATCAGAGACCTTGAGCCAGAACTCCACAGCTAAGCTCCCCAACACCTGCCACTTTGAAGCTTTCAGGGAGAACTGAGGTTTACTGTTATTTTAAACCTCTGATTCGGGATAATTTGTTATGCAGCAGTAGATAACTAATACAAATAGTAATTCTGTCCAAAAACTGCAGCCCTCATTAGATTTGACCAGCGTTTCTCTCTATGGCTGGGTTAACTGCGTGTTTTCCTAGAAATAAAAGTAATGACAGCAGGAGTTCTCGCTGTGTCACAACGGGATTGGCAGTGTCTTGGGAGTACCGGGACTTGGGAGCGCTGGGACAGGTGTTCAATCCCCGGCCAGGCACAGTGGGTTAAGGATCCGGCATTGCCGAAGCTGTGGCTGAAGTTGCATCTGCGGCTCGGATCTGATCCCCGGCCTGGGAACTCCATATGCCGCGGGGCAGCTAAAAATAAAAATAAATGACTTAAAACATAAAAGCAGTGACAGCGGCTCACACGTACAGAGACCTGTTTGACGCTCTTTATGAGCATGAGCTCTTTAATCCCAACTAGGAGGTAGGGACTGTCACATCCATCCACCACGTCACAGATGGGGACACCAAAGGGTAGCACAGTCACAGCACTGCTAGGTGGGCCCCAAACCCAGTGCCTGTGTCTGCAGAAAAGGGAGAGGGAGGTGACACACGGGGAGGAAGGCCTGTGCAGACAGAGGCTCAGGTGGGAGGGGACGTGGCCATGATCCAAGGAACAGTGAGAAGCACCTGCGGCTGGAAGAGGCGAGGACGTGGCCCCGCTGACACCCTGACCTTGCTGATGCCTTGGTTTTCATGAGATGAAGTTCCTGCTGTTTCAAGCCACCCAGTGTGTGGCAATTCATTACAGCAGCCACAGGACCCACAGAGTGGGCTCAGCCAGGACCCGTGGGGACGAAAGGAAGGGGACAGGGAGGTGGGGGACAGCGGAGTCAGAGGGTTTCTGGGGGCGAGAGGGGCACTGGACATGGGGACCGGTGGTCACCACAGGTGCTACAATGCACCGGAGTGTCCCCTTACTTTCTGGGGGCCCTGGAATCTCTTCTGACTGGTCAACCAGCTCTGCGGCCTTGAACCTGTCCCATCACCTTCCCAACTCAGTGTCATCATCCACAAAACGGGGATTCTTTAAGCTGCCATGAGGATGAGCCCCGGGACATCAGAGTCAGTGAAAGAAGCCAGTCACCAAAGGTGGAGGGAACCCAAGGGCCTGGCACAGGTGACTGGATAAAGAAAAGCGTGGTCCACGCAATGAAGTTCGACCCTGACAAGGAAGGAAACTCTGACACCTGCTCCAACACAGATACACTTTGAGGACACTGGGCTCACAGAAGGAGCAATGTTACAGGACTCCACTTGGGTGGGTACACAGAGCAGTCACGAGCGCGGAGACAGGAAGCAGAAGGTTGGTTACCGGGGGCTCGGGGTGGGGAGCTGGTGTTTCGTGAGGACAGAGTTTCGGTTTGGGAAGATGGAGGTGTTCTGAGGATGGATGGCGGTGACGGCTGTACAATGTGAATGCATTTCATGCCACTAAACTGTGCCCTTCAAAATGGTTAGGATGTCATGTGCATTTAACACAATTTTTATCTTTTTATTTATTATTTATTTTGGTCTTGTTTTGTCTTTTTAGGGCCACACCTGCGGCATATGGAGGTCCCCAGGCTAGGCGTCTAATCGGAGAGGCAGCCGCCGGTCTACACCACAGCCACAGCAACGCAGGATCCGAGCCGCGTCTGCAACCTGCATTACAGCTCACGGCAATACCGGATCCTTAACCCACTGAGCGAGGCCAGGGATCGAACCTGCATCCTCATGGATGCCAGTTGGGTTCACTTACCGCTGAGCCACGACAGGAACTCCAACCACAATTTTTAAAAAAACCGACCACAAAAGAAGTCAAAATTAAAATCCTGGACTCGGAGGCCTATACCGCATAATTACGGCAAAGCTCAGGAGGGACACCTGCAGAACACGGGGACCTAGGAGGTACCCAGAAGGCAGTGATTATTATGATGGTTATTTGGGTCCTTCACGATGACGCTTGGGAGCGACGGCTTGCTCTTTGGGACTAGAGGTGAGCACACCTCACCAGCCCCGCCAGCCACTGAGGCAAAGATGGCACAACGCACGCCATCCTGGCCCCGCCTGGCCCCGCCGGGCACACCCCAGGCATCCTGCCTTGCCCCTCAGCCACCCCGCCGCGCACGCGCCCCCTCCCGTGGCTGGACAGCAGGTACCTGAGGTGGCTCTTCTTCCAGGAGACCGTGTGGAACACGGTGGACACCACAAAGAGCCCACAGAGGCCGAGGCCGTAGATCCAGGCGGAAATGGTCTCCCAGTCGTTGTCCGACAGGAAGTACAGGTTGGAGCTGCCGAGGATGCTGGGAATGATCCAGAGCTGGAAGCAGGGACGGGGGCTGGGGTCCAGGCCAGTACAGAGCCCCTGAGCAGCCCTGGGCCCTTCCTCCACCTGCTCTGTCCATCGGAAACCCCCCACGACGGAGGGAACATTCTAGACCTGCCCTGTCCAATGTGGGAGCCACAGGCGTGGGCGGCTACCGGCCCCTGAAATGTGACCCATGCCACCGAGGACCTGAAGTTTTCATTCTATGTCATTTTCAGCGATTTCCATGCCAACAGCTACAGGAGCCCAGCAGCCGCCAAGCTGGACAGCCTAAATCTAGATCTTCATGACACCCTCAAAGGGGCCCGCACACCAAAAGGTTAAGGACCACTGCACAGAGGATTTCTTAAGCAAGGCGGGAAATGGGGTTGGGGCGGGGCGTGGGACGGCACGTATTCCAGGCAGAGGGAACAGCATGTGCAAAGGCACAGAGTCGTGGCCCGTGAACAGCAGGTGATGCAGGGCGCTGGAGCCTGGGGACGAGACTTCGCAGTGGGAGATGAGTCAACACACAGGCCAAGCCCTGTCCTCGAGCTCTTGCTACGGAGTCCAGATGCTGCACCAGGTACTAGGGAGCCACCGACGGTTCTCAAAGCAAAAGAGAGGCACGCGCAGCGCCACAGTCCGGCCTACCCGAACGACCCAACCTCAGATCCCACTTGCTCCGCCTGCGAACACAGAGGATGCGGAACAGGCCCCCTGGGGCGTCACCACGGGATGGAAAGACTGCCCCTCTCCAAGGGCACAGGGGCCGCCTCCCGCCACCCCCAGCTAGAAGCGTTCCCCCTCACAGCTCTCAGTCCCCCAAAGCCGACTCACAGCGTGGGTGGCACAGTTGGCAGCATGCTCGTACTCCGTGGGCTGGTACCTCTTGTGGGCGGGGACTCGGTGGTTCATGAACCTGGACGGGGAGAGACAGTTCCGGGAGGTCTTGGCCAGGAACCCAGGAGCAGCTCTGATCACAGAACTCCAGGGGACCTGACGACCGAGCGCAGCCCCTGCTGGTGGGACAGTGTCCCCCTCCCCTCCCCCCCTTCTAGTACATTCCTTTTGGACCATCCAGCGTTTTGGGCCTGATCCCCAAACGGGCGTTTGCTGAATAGGGTTGCAGCATTCTCTTCATTTCCTGTTTATAACTTTCTTTACACGTAACCAACTTACGTATAGCTCCCATATAGAACCTGGTGGATTTTTCCACAGGCCACGCCCACGTGACCACCGCCCAGAGGAACCAGAGCTCCTCTCCCATGCTCTAAAAAGTGGCTTTCTGCCCCTTCCCGGTGGCCCCACCCCCCGAGGACACACCCCCAGCACTGTCATGGTGGGTTAGTTTCACCCGTTCTTGAACTTTCCATCAGGGGGATCCCACAGCACACACCCTCCGGTCTGGCCCCCTGGGCTCAGCGTGACGTCATCTGAATGCAGTAGTCGTTTTCACCGCAGTAGAGTATTCCACATTGAGCCACCACTTATTTATCCAGTCTGCTGCAGGCGCACAAGCTCGGGGCTGTCATGCTAACTCTGCCCGTGGGCACTGTTTTTAGCGGACACACACGTTCATTTCTGCTGGGCCTGAGTCCACACGTGGAACAGCCAGGTGACTTCATTTTGACGGTACGTGGCCCTGATGATGTGGTAACTTGGGAGCATCTTCCAAGTCCCATCATCTCCTCTGATCTCATGGACGGCTCCGCCGGCCCAAGGAGCCATCACCACGCCCGCTTTACAGAGGGGACGCTCCAGTGCAGGGCCAGGAAGTGACGTCGCCCAGGTGGCACAGGATAGGGCCACACCTGGCTGACAGGACTCTCTGCAGGGGTCTGCAGGTCAGGCTGGGAAGGTGAGCCCAGCGGTGGGGGGAAGCAGGCGGCAAGATCTGCAAGCACCTGGCTCTCGGGCGGCAGGCAGGACCACACTGGCTCAGTGACGTCAGTGGACAGCTGAGCCAGCAGGTGTGGTTAAACTCCACGCAAACAGTCCCCACCCAGGAACCCAAGTGTTACTATAAAGACCCTCAAAAATGAGACATGAGTGTATGGTTCAGAACAATGCATTGCAGTGCATAAAGCATTTATAAAGCACCTACTGTATGTGGCACTGTCCACTTCACATTTATTGAGTACCTTCTGTATGCTGGGTCCGTGCCCGTAAAGCCAATGTAATAACAACAAAAGCAGTGTTGAGGGCTGACTGTATCCTCCCCAAATTCCTATGCTGAAGCCTCGGCCTCCAGCACTCAGAGTGGGGTCTTCTTGGCAGGGCTGTTGCAGACGTGCTCAGTTAAGATGAGGTCACTCTGGCGGAGACGAGCCCCAGTCCAACAAGACAGGGGCCCTTGTAAGATGAGGAGCCGCAGAGTGAAGACAGACGCAGAAACTGGAGGAATGCAACTTGAGGCCAAGGATGAGGGAGCCACCAGGAGCTGGGTGGGGGGGGTAGGCCTGGAGCAAATCCTCCCTCGAGCCTCCAGAAGGAACCAACCCTACGGACAGCCTGACTTTGAACTTCCAGCCTCCAGAACCCAGAGAGGCTCAATCTCTGTTGTTTAAGCCGCGACGTGTGTGTTCATTTTTTGGCACAGCACCGGGGACCCTAACACAGGTACACACCGCGTTAACTCCCCAGATTCTCCTCCAGAGAGGCTGTGCTGACTTCCGCCCCCTCCCACGGGGCTGGGGCAGGGGTCCGAGGCCAATTGTGAAGGACACAGCGGACGCCCTTCACCAGGTAGGAAACCAAGTCCCCTCCACCTGTGCCGGGCCGCCCTCTGCTCTGCTCCTTTAAGAAACACCAACAAGCTGCCCATGGCGTCAGCCACTTGGGTCCGAGGGTGATGTCACGGTCACCATGGCAATCCATTTATTTATTTCTGGGCCCCACAAAACTTTCCTTGTCTCTCTCACCCGTGCTGCAGCTTTTGAATACGGGGGAGAGAGGGAGGCAGGCAGGCAGAGAAGAAGAGAGGCTGGGCTGGGGCTCCGGGGCCCGGGGGCAAACGCCCAAGAAGGACAGTTCCCAGGGCCCTCAAGAGCCCAGAGCTTTTTCTTTAACTCCTTGTGGCATAATTTCCTTCTTCGCAGGGCTCTGAGCAGGCCTCTGAGAAGGACAATGGCTTCACTGTTGTTTTCATTTTCCTTTCAATTTACATTCAGCAAAATTTCCCTTTTGGGCTACACGGGCTTAGGAGTTTTGGCAAATGGAGGGAGCTGCATAACTAGCAACCCCCGCCCCAAAGCCCTCCTGTCCCCTGGTCCCCAAGCTGCCACCCCACCCCAGCCCAGCAGCCACAGCTCTGCTTCCTGTCCTCACAGCTTGGCCTTTTCCGGAATGACATAGAAATGGGGTCATACGGTAGCTCTACAGACATTTTTTTTTTTTTTGAACGTCTAAAGAGAATTGATTGCATCAAGTCAAGTGTATTCTTAAGTGAACAGAAACTGTGCTTTGAATACCAAACAGGGGCTTATTTATTTTCTATTTAAAATGCATCTAAGACAGACTTGTTTCCTGCGAAGAAAATGGACCCTGCTAACACTGCTGGGCTTGGCCATCATCTTAACCCTTCCAGCCTTTCTGACTTCCTGCCCAGGCTTTTGAGTTGGGCTTTTTTCGCTCAACTTAACACACACGAGGTGCATCCATGCTGTCGCCTGGATCACCAGCTCCCTCCTTTTTCAGGGTCGGGAACCAGTCCACCCTATGGATACAGAACGGCTTGTTTCCACTGCAGAAAGACAAGGGAGGCTTTTATTTTAATTAAGATATAATTGATTTACAATGTTATGTTACTTTCTCCTGTACAGCAGTGATTCGATTATATATAGACTATATATTATACATATACTTATGTACATACATTCTTTTTCATATTCTTTTCCATTATGTTTATCATAGGACAGCGAATGCTGTTCCCCAGGCTCCAGAGCAGGACCTTACTATTTATGCCCAAGGAAGTCATTTTTTTTAACAGCTGAAATGCAGAGATAAAACGTGGAAGGTTCTAGAAGAGAGCTGGCCGTCGGCTGGGCAGCCTTCAAGATTGTGGGAAATTTCAAAGCGTCGGCATTTCCAGCAAGTTGCCGCTGGTTCAGCTGAAGGGGGGACACGGGCCTTCTTTCAGCCTCCCCTCCGGGAACAGGATCCAGCTTCTGGGCCAGCCCTTGCTGCTTAGATGGCCACGTGGCCTCGGCGTTTGGTGGGAGTGGGGAGGGCAATGCCGCATGGAGGTGCTCCCACCCTGAGCTGGCAGGGGGACAAAGACAGAGGGTTGACTCCCACCCTGAACCAGAGGGGGCAGGGCTTTGGAGCCAAGCATCCAAAAATCCCTGCATGGCCACTTAGCTGCTGTGTGCCTTAGGGAAAACATCTTAACGTCTCTGGGCTGCAGCTCCCTTGCGTGTAGAAGGACATAATATTACCTAGACTGCAGGTACCATGAGATGATATGGTCCAGGAGCCCACACAGGGGTGCCTGATGCACAGTGGTGCCCAAGGAATAAAAGTCCTTTTCATCTCTCCCCAGAGGGCACCCCCAAGGAGCCTGAGGCACCATCTTCTTACTGGGCCCACGTGGGTACCTCACACTGAGCACCCCCCTTAAAGCCCACGACATCCTCCAAAGCAGTTATTATTACTCCGATATAAGAAGATAAGACTCTAAGAGGTCAGGCCAGTGTTTCTCAATCTTGGCTGCACACTGAGACTCGTCCAGGGAGTTCCCTGGTGGCATAGCCGGTTAAGGACCTGGCATTGTCACTGCGCTGGCTCGGGTTGCTGCCATGGTGAAGGCTGCTGCCTGGCTTAGGAACTTCTGCATGCCATGGGCTAGGGGTCAAATTGGAGCTGCAGCTGCCGGCCTACACCACAGCCACAGCCACGCCAGAACCTAGCCACATCTGTGACCTACATCACAGCTCACAGCAACACCGGATCCTTAGCCCACTGAACGAGGCCAGGGATCGAAACCCGCATCCTTACAGACACTATGTCGGGTTCTTAACCCACTGAGCCACAATGGGAACTCCTCGACTGCTTTCTAACAAGGATCTTCTTGGCCCTGTCATATAGCACGCTCCTTGCTTCCATCTGAGGCAGCACCAGAGAGGCGTGTATAGTCCGTATTTCTGCCAACATCCTGTTCATGACTGCTACGGATTCTCCAAGCAGGTGCGGGCTTTCGCTGCCACTACTCTTTCCACGCTGAGTCCACACCAGAACCACTTTTCAAAGCCCCTTCACGGCAATCTCAGCTTCTTCTGGTGCCAACTTCAAAACCCTTCCATTCTCCCCTCCTTCAACACCAGCTTCACCCCTTACCAGCCACGAGTCTGTGGACAAGTTACCAAAGCTTTCCAGGCCTCAGTTTTCTTATCTGGGCAATGGGCGTGTTACCAGCACCCACCCCAGGGGACCCTAAAAGGATGACACAGGTTGACCGGTACACAGCTCTCAGCGCCTGATGACACACCCGCCCTCCACTGATGATTCTGTCACTATAAATCCTCCAGCCAATGAGAGCGGCCCTATTCTTGGCCCATTTTACAGTTCAGAAACTGAGGTAGCGAGAAATCAAATCACCTGCCTAAAAGGCAGGACAGCTAGGAATGGACAGAGCCACGATTTCAGCCCGGGATTGCCCAACCCTGAGACCTGGGCTCGAGGGGGCTAATGAGAGCTGCCTCGCAGAGGATGAGACACAATGTGTGCAGTGCCCCGCACACAGTAGGCACGCAGGACACGATCCCTCTCTGCCTCCTCCATTACACCAGAACAGGTGCTGTGACACGTCTGAGTAAGGAAAGAGGAAACTTTTTTTTTTTTTTTGGCTTTTTGGGCCGCACCCGTGACATATGGAGGTTCCCAGGCTAGCAGTCCAATTGGAGCTACAGCTGTTGAACTACACCACAGCCACAGCCACAGCAACGCGGGACCCAAGCCGCGTCTGCAACCTACACCACAGCTCACAGCAACGCCGGATCCTTCACCCACTGAGCAAGGCCAGGGATCGAACCCACAACCTCACGGTTCCTGGTTGGATTCGTTTCCGCTGCGCCACTACGGGAACTCCAGAAACTCTGCTGATACATCAGGCCTCAGCGCTTCGTATGCATCGGGTGGATATGATCAGGACAAAAAACAAAGCAAAACCCAGAAAACGGTGAGGACAGGGACAAACCAGAGCTCCTGTGTACCACTGGTGGACGACAGGACGGCGACTCCTCAAAACATGACACAGAGAACCATCGCGTGGTCCAGCAGTTCTGCACCTGCCTCTACACCCCAAAGAACTGAAAGCAGGGATCTGCAGGGACACGCGCACGCCCGCGTTAGAGCGGCATCACTCCGGCAGCCGTCCCCCTGCATGGCTGAGAGCCTGTGTTCCGCGGGTTCGGCCTCCTGTACTTCCTATCCCCGACCCGCTCCCTGTGGTTTTCCTCACCCCAGGGAGTTTCTCCCCACGGCCCACAATCACTGCGCCTGTGGGCCTCCAACACACTCTTCCTTCTGCTTACAAGCTCCTTTCCCTCGTCTCCAGCTGGCAAACTCCTATTCACCCTTCAGAGCTGTGTCTGTGACCGACACAACAGCTTACAGCAGTGCTGGACCCTTAACCCGCTGAGCAAAGCCAGGGATCGAACCCGTGTCCTCATGGATACTAACCGGGTTTGTTAGCCACTGGGTCACAGTGGAAACTCCCCAGTATTTTTCTATGTCTGTGCTGCTTAACTGGCAACAACGCTCACGAACTACTTCAATCATTTTGTTAAAATCTAATCCAACGAAACACTTTAAATATGGAAGCCCATGTCTGAAATCAATATTCGAGGCCAGATGTTCTCCAACCTACAGCATTAGGGTTGGGGAAGGGGAGAGACTGGTGCCAAAGGGAGTCCTGGAAGCCCCCGAACCTCCCATCCAGGGTACCAGAGAAACACACAGAGGAGGGTCCCGCACAGGCCGGACCGCAGAGAGAACCGCAGAGGAGCCCGCTCTCAGAGCGACAGCCCATCACAGTCACGGTGCCAAAGACAAAGACACGCCGCCGGCGCTATTTACTTATTTATCTACTTATTTAGCTTTTTAGGGCCGCACCCAAGGCATATGGAGGGTCCCAGGCTAGAGATCTAATCGGAGCTGTAGCTGCCGGCCTTGGCCACAGCCACAGCAACGCGGGATCCGAGCCGCATCTGCGACCTGCACCACAGCTCATGGCAACACCGGATCCAACACTGAGCAAGGCCAGGGATTGAACCCGCAACCTCATGGTTCCTAGTCGGATTCATTTCTGCTGAGCCACAACGGGAACTCCGCTATTCATATCAGCTTCAAGAACCGGCAACAGGACTCTCTTGAGGATAAAAGCCAGGACAGTGGCCACCCTCGGGGGCGGGGAGCAGTGACCCGGGGGCATGAAGGGGTCTCCTGGCAAAGGGACCCTTGAGCCACTTGATCTGGGTGCTGGCCCCAGGGGTGTGTTCTGTTTTCCTGTCGTAATGGAAAAGCACACGCTTTCCTATAGTTGTACTTCCAGGAAAGAGGAGAAGATGGGAGTTCCCGTCGTGGCACAGCGGTTAACGAATCTGACGAGGAACCATGAGGTTGCACGTTCGATCCCTGGCCTCGCTCAGTGGGTTAAGGATCTGGTGTTGCCATGAACTGTGGCGTAGGTTGCAGACACGGCTCGGATCCTCCGTTGCTGTGGTTGTGGTGTAGGCCGGCAGCTGCAGCTCCGATTACACCCCTAGCCTGGAAACCTCCACATGCCACAGGCGCAGCCCTAGAAAAAGCAAAAAGACCAAAAAAAAAAAAAAAAAAAAGAGAAGATGGAGTGGCCCCAGGCTCCTATCAGCTGTGTCTGGGACGGTCCGAACCGGAAAAAGTGTGCTTTCTAAACCACCACCCCGGGTCTCCACAGGCAGCCCCAGGCAGAGCTTGAACTGCTGACCCGCTGTGCTCACCCCCCGGGCCTCCCCTGCAGGCCTAGGATGAGCACACCCCTGAGACCAGATCCCAGACCGGCCAGGCCCAGGCTCAGAGCTTCTGCAGCTTCTTTCTCGCCTTCCGGCCGCGGTCCGCAGCCCCCCAGGAGCCCAGGCTCAGGCGAACTGCTGCAGCCGCCCCTTCTGGGCTGGGCCGGTGCCTGGCCGCGGCAGCCCCGAGTCCCCAGGACGGAGGACTAAAGACATTTGTCTGGAAGACAAAGGGGGGTCTGTCTGTCGGTCCCACAGAGGCGAGGGCCACCCAGGGCAGAGCTGGCCCCGGGCCCCTGAGCCTCTCCTTTCTCCAGCTCAGCCCCAGGCTACTGCCTTCTGCTCATTCATGAGTTCACAGCCCCTCCCAGACCGGCGGACAACATCTTGGCTCAGCCTCTGGGAAGCAGAGCGGGGCAAAAACCAGTCCACAGGCCGGTGCCAGCTCAGAATTGTCACAAGACCAGAATCCAAGGGACAGGAGGGGAGGCCGAGGAAGTGGAGGGAGGGCCGGATCTCTGGCAGGTCTGGAGGCGACCGCCCCCGGCCCCCCCGCCTCATCGGACGCCCCCAGGAGGTAACAGGCGGGAGGGGCCGCGGGAAGCCTGACCTTCTGAACCAGAAACCCCTGGGGGCGGGGGGCCTCCACCGCCACAATCCCTGCAACAAAGGGCGGATACAGGCCCCGGGGGTGGACCCACTGCCTGGGTGCTGTGGGTGCCCAGCCCCGACTCAGCGTCCAGACCCCGTGCAGGAGCCGGCACCTTAATGCTCTGAGGAAACCAGCCTCCACTGGTGACTCATGAGAGGTGACGGATGCCCCAGGCCCCCCGCCCTCAGCTGGGGCCACCTCCCAGCCACGTTCCACAGTCTCCCAAAGAGAATTAAGCTCCGATGCCTACAGCGGCCACCTGCTGCCAGTGCTTCTTTTTCTGGCTGTGCCCATGGCATGCGAAAGTTCCTGGGCCAGGGATCGAACCCAAGTCCCAGCGGTGACAATGCCAGGTCCTTAACCACCAGGCCACCAGGGAACTCCGCAGCTTGCTTCTTTACAAACCTTTTAACGGCTACGTGCTCTGTCCTCTTCTCACCTCTGCACTCTCCTGTCGCTGAACCTGGGGTCACCTCCCAAACAGGCCCCCACCCGTGCTTCCCTGTCCCTGGGTCTCTCTTCTTCTGGGCACACCCACACAGAGGCGGGCCATCAGCAGCCGAGAATAAACTCCAAGGACACCGGCCACGGCCACTCTGAGCAAGAAGCACCACCGCTTCTGAGTCATTGCATTCGCAGCCGAGGGCGCTGCTGACCCCAGGAGCCTCACCTGCAGAGCGCTTAACAGTCTGCAAGCCTCACCCACACCCCCTGGCTTCCACCGCCCTGGAAGGGACACGCCACCACCCGCCTGCCCTCGCTCTCCTACACCCGGGAGCCAGGGCCTCGCGGCCACGTCTCCCCTCTGCAGCTTGCCCCTCCCGGCGCCAGGATGGGGTCACAATCCCGAACACCTCCCTCGAGCTCATGGAACACCCGTCCTCCTGCTCACGGGGGCCACGTCCCAAACTGGAATCCACTGGGAGAAACTTTAGAGGAGTCAGCAAATACTGGAGTTCCCACTGTGGTGCAGTGGCTCAAGGATCCGGCCAGGTCTCGGCAGCCGCGCCAGTTCCGTCCCCCACCCTGCACACTGGGTTAAGGATCCGGCATGGCTGGAGCTGCAGCGTAGGTCTCAGCTGCGGCTCAGATTCGATCCCTGGCCTTGGAACTTCCATATGCCATGGGTGCCACCAAAAAAAAGGAGGGGGGGGCGGTCAGCAAATACCTCCCTCCACCCCACTCCCACCCCCGCCAGGGGACCTTTAGCCCTTGGCTCACCCAAGGTCAAGCAGCTGTAACTCCACAGACAAGAAGGCGCCTTCAATAGCCACCCTCCCACTGGAACACTGGGGCACCGAGGAGCGGCCCTCTTCTCCCAGGGAACCGTTTTCCCCAAGCTCCTGCTATTCCTCATGAAAGGAGGGGCCCCTCCAGGGCCCATGAGAAATGGCAGAGGCCTCGGAATGTCCCATCCCCACTGACACAGGGCCACTGGCCCTGGCACAGCCCAGTGCGGCCCACGGCCAGGCGTCCAGGGTGCCATCGCAAGGCAAGGAATCCGGCCAGGGCAGTGGGCCCTGGGATCCCCCGAGGCCAGTTTTCCAGCCCAACTCCAGCCCCCACAACGGGGATTCAGGCATCAAGTCCCGAGCAAGGCAGCTGCCTTCAGGGACAGAGTCCCCCAGAGACCCACACTTTCCTGGAGCAAAATGCACACGGGGGCACACCCACCCACGCACCCACAGGCGCGCACACACACGCATTGTGCACACGGCCCCAGGGGCTTCACAGGGCCTGACACACCACCCACGGGGCCTGAGACTATCTCCACCACGCAAAGGACCGATCCGCACCTTCCCCAGGGACTTTCTCGGAAAGAAATGAACCCTCGGTCCGGCCCGAGCTAACAACGAACATCCCACCACGGGAGTTCCCGTCGTGGCGCAGTGGTTAACGAATCCGACTAGGAACCATGAGGTTGCGGGTTCGATCCCTGCCCTTGCTCAGTGGGTTGACGATCCGGCGTTGCCGTGAGCTGTGGTGTAGGTTGCAGACGCGGCTCGGATCCCGCGTTGCTGTGGCTGCGGTGCAGGCCAGTGGCCACAGCTCCGATTAGACCCCTAG
>PVHT021183577.1:1869189-1920976 GCA_004024745.2 Catagonus wagneri
GAACATCCCACCACGGAGGGTCTTCTCCCTTAAGAGGCTCCCGAAAAAAATCACAGAACTGCTACCGGAGCGAAATCACTGATTCAGACAAGGGTAACCAGCGGAGACGGCTGCTGAGCCGTCGCTGAGCAACGCTACGGTCAAGTTCAGGGAAGCCAGCGTCACCCTGTGGGCCCCGATCAACCTCAGCATCACCGGGTGGGGACAGTCGGATGCCTCCCGCCTCCTGGAGGGAAGCGACGCCGAGGTTCCCGCTTTTCTTGCCAAGAACGCCGGTCCCGAAGGTAAAAGCCTCCCCAGCCGGGCAGGCTCCTCTGGCAGCCGCTGGCCAGCTGTGGCTAAATCAATGGAAATTCACGAAAACCACACGGAATGTACACAACTCCCTTCCACGCAAACTGCAGCGAGCACTCAACGACACCAGGAAGCACAGCCCGCGCCGGCAGGGGCGACGGGGGTCTCGTGGTGGCCGAGGTCACCCTCACCAGTTAGAGACGTGGATGGAAATGACACCGCCTAGGATCTGTCCTCAGCGACTCCGGCAGAGAAAAGGCAGAGAGACCACGCACATGGGGCAAAACTGGTCACGAGTAACCGCGAGTTGTGAGGTTACTGCCAGGCTGTGCGGTCTGACCCAGCCGTCTCCCCACTTTTGTTCTTTCTTTTTAGGGCCACACCCACGGCACATGGAAGATCCCAGGCTAGAGGTCAAATCACAGCTACAGCTGCCGGTCTACACCACAGCCACAGCAACGCAGGATCCGAGTCGCATCTTCAACCTACACCACAACTCACGGCAACGCTGGACCCTCAACCCACTAAGCGAGGTCAGGGGTTGAACCCACATCTTCAGGGACACTACGTCGGGTTCTCAACCTGCTGAGCCACAGTGGGAACTCCACCATTCTACCTTTTTTTTTTTTTTTTTTGCTTTTTAGGGTCGCACCTGCGGCATATGGAGGTTCCCAGGCTAGGGGTCCAATCGAAGCTATAGCTGCCAACCTACACCACAGCCACAGAAACACCAGATCCGAGCCGTGTCTGCGACCTACACCACAGCTCACGCCGGATCCTTAACCCAGTGAGCGAGGCCAGGGAGTGAACCCGCAACCTCATGGCTCCCAGTTGGATTCGTTTCCGCTGCACCACAATGGGAACTCCCGGTCACCGTTTTCAACGAGGTTTTACTTTTCATAAATTTTCCAAGCGTAATAAAATACTCATAAAATTTACTATTTTAACTATGTTTAAGTGTATCATTTTGTGGCCCTGAGCACATTCGCGTCCGTGTACATCCAGCCCTGCATTCCACACCCGGAAGCTTTCCATCTTCCCAAACTCAAAGTGTCGCCAGCACACCCTGCCTCCCCACCCTCTGCCAGGCCCCGGTGCCCAGCCTTCTGCCTCTGGCCTCTGACACTGATGGCTCTCGAGACTTCATGTAAGTGGAATCATGCAGTACTTGTCCTTTTGTTTGTTCGCTTCTGAGCAGAAGGCAATAAGAGCGTTTTGTTTATTATGCTCAGTAGCATAAACTCCTAGAGGTGCGTCCACGTTACACCACGTGTCCGGGTGCCCCTTCCTTTTTCAAGGCTGGATTTCATTTTTTAAATCTCACGCTGTCAGTGGGGACCCTGGGACTGGGGAAACAGACACTGAAGGCAGTAAAGCCCCGCCCCCCGCAGCCCAGAAATGAAGCAGGCACCGCCCTTCTCAGCGAGGTCCTGCGTGAGGCTCCACCCCCTCGGGATCCCAGGCGCGCCCCCACTTTTGTCACTGTGGCCGTCTCTGAAGGAGCCTCTCTCCCTCCAGTTCTTCTCCTTCTGGAACCCAAATCATTCCACCGCCAGCCTAAAAGCCTCAGCAGTGCCACAGAGCCCACAGGGGAAAGGCCAGCTGCTGGACACACCCCAGGGGACCTTGGGGACCAGAGCTAGTGTCCTCCTCATTGCACAGTCTGAGCACCAGCCTCCCTGACTCTCCCCTGAGTGTCCCCACACATCCCCCCCCCCATGTTCTGCCCTCTTCCAGGAACGTCTTTCCCGCTCCTGCACCTGCCAGCCTCCCTGCTGAACTCCTATTCGTCCCGCAGGACCCACCCAAATGCCCCAACCTCTCTACAGCTTCTGTCCTATGATGGGTACTGGTGGTCTCTGCCTGTCCAGCATCTATCCCCCACTTAATCAATGGCCCCACTTTTGTTTTGGGGCCACCCCCTCCCTGTTCTCACTCCATCGGGTTCAGCTGGAGCTGCACCCCACCCCCACCCCAAGCCATGCCTGATTCCCAATCTCCAAACCCTAAAAGAAGGGTTGTGACCTAGATCTGGCATGGTCTTTACCCCAACCCCAGTGACAGATCTGAGAATGGAAATAAGATCCAAGCCAGGACAAGGAGACTGCAGGGCTATGGTGATTCCGAAGGATCCTGCAAGAAATTTTCCATCCACAAGAGCTGTGAGCAGTCCAGAGAATGCAGCCACCGGAGAAAACAGAGACCAGAGACGGAGAAAGACAGGCTCTTTGAGACCCTGGATCCAGCTGTACCTGAACCCGTAGGCTTCTCATTTCTGAATACCAACACTTTTTCCTTTCTTTCCCCTCCCCTCTCTCATTTGCTTTAAGGCAGTTCAAACCGAGGCTTCTGTTACAACCGAAAGTCCCAAAGTCACCCTCAAAGCCCTCCTCACCCAGACACTCAAGCAGAAACCATACCTACATTTCCAGCATATTTATCGACATCTCAATTATGCTTCTGTTCACATATTATTAGCAGGCTGAGTCCTCCCCTAAACTACGAGCTTCTGGAGGGGAGAGGTCAAGCTCTGCATAGGAGTCATTGCCGGGCCACAGCTCTGACTCTCAATAAGGTCTGTGAATGAATCAATGAACCAACTAACCAGTTGTGGGTGCCCAACCAGTGGACAAGTCTGGCAATGTGCCCACCGCATGCCAGACCACGCTGGCTCCTCAAGGGACAAGGGGCGGGGTATGCTGAACAGCCCGCAGCCCACCCCTGTCCCAGGCAGCTTGCAGTCTGGCTGGGGAACAGTGGCCAAAGATGTGAGACCTGCTGTAGCCTCCCCTGCTCGAAACCTGGTGTTGGGACAATCTGGAGGGGTGCGCTGCGTCTGGACGAAACTGGAAGGTGAATTTCTGCACTGCTGCTGTAAGGGGGCTTCTGGACAAATGTCCCTTCCTAAGTCTCCCTAAGTCTCCGCCAGCTCAGGTGTGCAGCCCAGGCAGAGGCCAGTAAGTAGAGACCTGCTGGTGCTGAAAGGACAGCTCCCTGGGGCGTCCAGCTCCGCAGCCAGCGCCCCCTCCCGCGGTACCAGCCCATCATTTAATCGGCGCTCGCTGTGTGCCAGTTTACATGCATTTCCTCCAACCCAGCCTATAAGGAAAGCATCATTTTCCCTGTTTCACCCAATCTCACACTCTGCCTGGCCACGTCCCCACCGGAAATCCTATCATACAATTATCTGCTTGTCGTCTGTTTCTCACACCGCAACGTGAGCTCCATGAGGGCTGGGAATCTGTCCTTGGGCAGCCCTGTATCCCCAGGCCCAGGACAGGGCCCGGGAGAGCAAGGGGCTCGGCAATTACTGCAGAATTAGAGAACAACTGAAATACAGAATCCTACACGGTAAGGCCCAGTGTCCATACCAAGGGCCGGGGAGTTCCCGTTGTGGCTCAGAAGATTAAGAACCCATATCCATGAGGATGTAGGTTCGATCCCTGGCCTCGCTCAGTGGGTTAAGGATCCAGCACTGCCGTGAGTTATAGTGTAGGTCCCAGTCGTGGCTCGGATCCCGAGTTGCTGTGGTGTAGGCCAGCAGCTGTAGCTCCGATTAGACCCCTAACCTGGGAACTTCCACGTGGTGCACATACAGCACTGAAAAGCAAAAAAAGAAAAAAAGAAAGAAAAAGAAAAGTGGCTCATAATTTAGTCATGGGGCAGGGGGAGGGGGGCAAGTACTGTCCACACTCACACTTCCTGGGAGCAAAGCCAGCCCTCTGTGGTCACCTCCAGTGGCCCTCCCGCTCATCTGGTAGCCAGGCGCCCCAGGATCTGGACTTCAGCCTGGGAACTCCGGCAGCCTGGGGTCCCTGCGGGAAGCGGGTCCCTGCGGGAAGGGCTGGCTTCCCGGCAGGCGGGCACTCGGACGTGAGGTCACACAGATCTGAGTCCGGGCCAGCATCCCTGCCAGCACCATCTGCGAGGTGGCCCTAATAACGCTTACCTGGCATCGTCCGGAATGGGTTAGATCAGTGCCCGCAGCACCTAGAGCAAAGCCCGGAACGTACAAAACTCTCTGCAAGTGGTAGATGTCATTACTATGGTGGTAATTTATAAGAAAAATGAGGAGTTCCTGTCGTGGCTCAGCGGTTAATGAATCTGACTAGCAACCACAAGGACACAGGTTCGATCCCGGGCCTCACTCAGTGGGTTAGGATCCGGCGTTGCTGTGAGCTGTGGTGTAGGTTGCAGACGCAGCTCGGATCCCGAGTTGCAGTGGCTGTGGTGTAGGCTGGCAGCTAACAGCTCCGATTAGACCCCTAGCCTGGGAGCCTCCACATGCTGCGGGTGTGGCCCTAAAACGACAAAATGGCAAAAAAAAAAAAAAAAAGATACACGTACCTGTGTGTTCATCGCAGCGCTATTCACAAGAGCCGAGACACGGAGACAACCTAAATGTCTCCTGACAGATGAACTGACAAAGAAGATGTGGTACATAAACATAATGGAATATTATTAGTCATAAAAAAAGACTGAAATCATGCCATGAATCTGAAATAATAAAAATACTAGAGATTCTCATACTAAGTGCATTAAGTCAGAAAGAGAAAGACAAATACCATACGATAGCAGCTATATGTGGAATGTCACATATGGCACAAATGAACTTATCTACAAAACAGAAACAGATTCACAGACATGGAGAACAGACTTGTGGCTGCAGGAGCGGGCGGCGGGGAGGAGGGCTGGATCAGGGGTTGGGGACTAGCAGATGCAAACTATCACATACAGAATGGATAAACAAGGGCCCGCTGTATAGCACAGGGAACTCTATGCAATAACCAGTGACAAACTCTCATGGACAAGAATGTGAAAAGGAATGTACATACAAGCATAACTGAATCACTTTGCTGTACAGCAAAAATTAACGCTGTATATCCATTATACGTCAACAAAATAAACTTTTTTAAAATAAGAAAATTCTGACACCTGCTCCAACACGGATGAGACCTGAAGACATCATGCAGCATGAAAGGAACCAGACAGAAAGGGACACGCACTGCAGGAGTCTACTCAGTTGAGGTCCCCAGCGTAGTTCGATCCAAACAGACAGAAAGTAGAAGGGTCGGTGCCGGGCTGGCGGGTGGAGAGGGGAGTTAGCATTTCATGGGGACAGAATCTCAGTTTGGGAAGATGAAAAAGTCCCGGATATGGATGGTGGCTGCACAACAAGGTGAAAGTACTTCATGCCATCGAAGCATACACTTAAAAATGGGGCATATTGCACCGCACATTTTGATAAAACCGATCACATCCAAGTGCCAAAAAGGGGTGTGGGGGATGCCATTTCTGGCACCGGAAACAAGGAGGAGATGAGCAGCAGAAGCACTTAAGAGAAAAGACAGCCTACAGTTGGTCCCCCGAAACCCCAGGTCCCACGTCTCAGGGAGTCAACCAACCACAGATGCAAACGACTACACGACCCACAGATGGCCGAAACCGAGGAAGCCGCGAATACAGCGCACCACCAGTAAGGGACTCGAGCGGCCCCAGATTTCAGTACCCGAAAGAGTCCTGGAACCGACCCCCCCGTGAGTACCAAGGGACGACCCTATCCATCCGTGTAAAGCCTTCCTCTCCAGGCAGCACGAATGCTCTCGGTCCCCGCCCCGGAAGGAGCCACAGCCCAGGCGTCTCCCGGACCGACCTGCTTCTCTTCCCGCTTCCGCTCCAGGTTTCAGACACTCCTGAGTTGCCCTGGAATTGCCAGCAGGTGCACACGGCAGTGGAGGAATATGTACAATATTAATGAGTTTGTATTTGTGCTTGCGAATTTGTGTTTGTACAGGACTAGATGTAACTTGCCTAAGACATTATTCCTATTATTTATATTGGCAGCTGGGTGGACGTTGAACTCTTAGATGTGAGCAGCTTCATTTTCATCTAACTACATTTTCAAAAAAAAAAAACCAAAATATTTCAGATTTACTTACTGGTTTTTTTTTTTTTGGTCTTTTTTTTGCCTTTTTATCTAGAGCTGCACTGCAGCATACGGAGGGTCCCAGGCTAGGGGTCTAACAGGAGCTGTAGCTGGCGGCCTACACCACAGCCACAGCAACACGGGATCCGAGCCACGTCTGCGACCTACACCACAGCTCACGGCAACGCCAGATCCTTAACCCACTAAGCAAGGCCAGGGATCGAATCCGCAACCTCATGGTTCCTAGTCGGATTTGTTAACCACTGAGCCACGAAGGGAACTCCACTATTTTTTTTTTTTTTTGTCCCTTTTAGGGCCGCACCCGCGACATATGGAAGTTCCCAGGCTAGGGGGTCCAATCGGAGCTGTAGCCGCCCACCCATGCCACAGTCACAGCAACACGGGATCCGAGCCGTGTCTGCGACCTACACCACAGCTCACGGCAATGCCGGATCCTTAACCTACTGAGCAAGGCCAGGGATCGAACCTGCAACCTCATGGATACGAGTCTGGTTCGTTACCACTGAGCCACGACGGGAACTCATCCTTAAATACTTTTTGACTCTAAACTTTTATACTTAGTTTAATTTGTATTTTGCCTTTGAAATTTAATAGAAATTTTTGAACATTTTAGAATTTAAAATCATTTCAACTGTTAGCCTCTTACATTTGCTTAAATTTACATCTGTGAGGGGGTTTTAATTATATTTTTCATGTTAATCTTTTAGACTGCTGCTCTCCAAGAGAAAGTTCTGCAGTGATGGAAACGCTCTCTGTGTCGTCCTACAGCACCCACCGGCCACGTGGCTCAAGAGTACTTGAAACGTGGCTGGTGTGATGGAAGTATTACCCTTTCTAATTTTATTTTACTTTAATGTATTTACATTTGCTTTTTGCGCTTTTTTTGTTTTTTTGTTTTTTGGGGGGTCTTTTTGGCTGTGCCTATGGCATGTGGTAGCTCACTGGCCAGGAATCGAATCCATGCCACAGCAGTGACAATGCTGGTCCTTAACCCACTGACCCACCAGGGAACTCCTAGGTTCACATTTTGGGAGGGTTGAAGTATACTGTTTCTTTGTGTCTTTTTCATAATTTTTATTTTTTCCATTATGTTTGATCTACTGTGTTCTGTCAATTTCCACTGCACAGCAAAGTGACCCAGTCATATATACATATACATACATATACATATATATATATATATATATATATATATATATATATTCATTCTTTTTCTCACATTATCCTCCATTGTGTTCCATCACAAGTGATTGGGTATAGGAGTTCCCTTCGTGGCTCAGTGGTCAGCGAATCCGACTAGGAACCACGAGGTTGCGGGTTCGATCCCTGGCCTCGCTCAGTGGGTTAAGGATCCGGCGTTGCCGTGAGCTGTGGTGTAGGTCGCAGACGCGGCTCGGATCCCACGTTGCTGTGGCTGTGGCGAAGGCCGGCAGCTACAGCTCCTGTTAGACCCCTAGCCTGGGAACCTCCATATGCCACGGGTGCGGCTCTAGATAAAAGGCAAAAAGACAAAAAAAAAAAAAAAAACAAGTAACTGGGTATAGTTCCCTAGATTTACTTTTTAAAAAGCCACAGGTGGGATTTCCTGTCGTGGCTCAGCAGAAACGAATCTGACAAGGAACCATGAGGTTACAGGTTCCACCCCTGGACACACTCAGTGGGTTAAGGATTCGGCGTTGCTGTAGCTGTGGCGTAGGTCGCAGATGTGGCTCGGATCCCACGTTGCTGTGGCCGAGGTGTAGGCTGGCAGCTGGAGCTCCAATTAGACCCCTAGCCTGGGAACCTCCATATGCCACGGGTGCGGCCCTAAAAAACAAAAACAAAACAAAACAAAACAAAAAAAGGCAGTCCTGAACACATTTTGATTACTTTTTTTCGTTTGTTTGTTTTGTCTTTTCAGGGCTACACTCAAAGCATATGGAAGTTCCCAGGCTTGGGGTCGAACTGGAGCTGTAGCCACCAGCCTACACCACAGCCACAGAAACGCCAGATCCAAGCTGCATCTGTGACCTACACCACAGCTCGTTGCAACGCCAGATCCTTAACCCACTGAGTGAGGCCAGGGGTCGAACCTGCATCCTCACGGACACTAGTCTGATTCGTTACCACTGAGCCACGAAAGGAACTCCTTTGATTACTATTAATAGAACTCTAAGTGAAAATCTTGACTATAAATAATTAATGATTCTGCAGCAATGAAGTTAAGAAAAACCATATGACATACATAATAATAAACTATGTCTTTATTACTCACCCAAGCATCGCTGCCCAGCAACAAATGCCAAAGACGCGTGTAAAAATTAACTACACTCAGCTGTCTTCCCTACCAGCCAGTCTTCAATCACACGAGGGACACCATTTAACGGAGTGTTCTAGTTTGTCACTAAAGTCTATTTGTCCAGAAGGAGGATCAAGCCCATTTTATCGAAAACCCTGCTAATCTGACTTTTCACTTGAAATATCCAGACACGTGGCAGGCGGGCTTCCACAGGGACGTTGCCAACGTGTGAAGGCGACTGAAGCCCAGGTGACGTGTTCGGAGAGCCCCGCCAGTCCCTGCAAGGGTGTGGGCCACAGGGAGGACTCGGAACTGTCACCCCTGCGTCTGGGGGGGAGGCGGACAATCACAGGCAAGGCTGTGGACAACGAGGGCTGTCATTATGCCCCATGGTGGCGCGGGAGGCAGAGAAGCGGAGCAGGTGTGAATCCCACCAGTCGCTCTACGACCTCAGGCCAAAACCAAACAGGAATACAAACCACAGCTACTCCCAGGATGGCCAAGGACCCGATGAGACGAGTCGAGATGGCGCAGGTACAGAAAGTGTCGTCCCCCCGGCCCCCGGTTCCACGAAGCCCTGTCTGGCCGCAGCCCAGCGAGGCAGAAGCGCCCACGGACCCCACCTCCCCCCACGCAGACACCTGCCGAAGTCAGAGAAGGCTCTGCCAAGACGCAATAATTGCTCCAACAGCCCCACGGATCTAGAGAAACCTGCCTTTTACGAACCGCCTCAGATCATCTCCGGAAAGAGACAGACTGAGTAACAACAACCGTGACACGTGAATCACCGTGGCTTGGGAGCGCCAGCGGCAGGCCAGGCGCCCGCCAGATGCTTTCCACACCTGATCGCCATCACCTTAAGAAGCACAGTGACCTTCAGAACTGGTGACCTTCGGAATTTCAGAACTGGAGTTCCCATTGTGGCTCGTTGTTAACAAACACGATTAGTATCCATAAGGACTCTGGTTTGATCCCTGGCCTCGCTCAGTGGGTTAAGGATCCTGCACTGCCGTGAACTGTGGTGTAGGTTGCAGACACGGCTTGGATCTGGCACTGGTGGTGGCTGTGGTGTAGGCCGGCAGCTACAGCTCCAATAAGACTCCTAGCCCGGGAACCTCCATATGCCACGGGTGCAGTCCTAAAAAGACAAAAATATAAAATAAGATAAAGTCACATTGCATTAAGCGAGAGACGGGACCGATATCTTCAGAGGTTAATTCTCTCATCCAAAGTCACACAGATAATGTTCATGTAACAGATTTTAACTGGTAACCGGGCAGGTGCTGTTCTGGGCTGGAGGTGGCAGGGGACACAGACTCGTGGACTACACTTCCCAGCCTCCTTGCCGGGAGGTGAGGCCACCTGAGGCTCTCCCAGGGAATGTGTGACCTCGCTGGCTTCTAGGATACAGAGAATCCAGCTTATTTTTCTTCTCAATAATTACAAGGACCTGGAAGCACCACATGTATCTTTCCTTCCCTCCCTCAAGGTAACCGCTAATCTGATTCTGTTAACCATTTTCTGGCTTTTTCCATAGCTCTTCTGCTTTCCTCAACAACCCAGCCGGTTTGCCAGGTTCTGAGCCTTACGCAGCTAGATTCGGACTTTCTTTGGTGCCGCTATTGTTCAGCACGCCTATGGGCTGGCGCCGTACTGCTGCCTGGAACTGGAGTCGGTTTTCATTGCAGGATCTCTAGTCCACTGTACGAATACACACCGTTCCAACAACGTGGGCTCCTGGTTGTCTCCAGGTCTTGCTCACCTTGAACGATGCTGCCGAGAAGATTCTGGTCCATCTCCCCAGGTGCCCAGGTGCAGAGTTTTTCTGGGGCAGACACCCAGAAGAAAATGGCCATGGCCAAGTTGACATGATAAGTGCTCTTTTCCAAAGTTGTTATAACACAACTGTCAGACCGCTTACATCCCGGGTATTACAATGTTACTCGGCTCCGGGGTCGTGCTTTGCATTCCCTTGATCTCCAGCACAAGGGAGCAGCTTTTCGCGTGCTTACTGCTCGTCTGCGCTCTTTTTACACTTCCTCTTGGGTTATCTGTCTTTTCCGCATTGCAGCTCTTTCTAGATACTGCATATCGATGACTCATTGGGTAAAGGTGTTGCAAATATATTCTTCAAGCTTGTGGTTTACCTTTTCTTGTCTTCCTGGCATTTTTTGGTGAATAAAAATATGTAATTTTTTTTTGTCTTTTGTTCTTTTTAGGGCCGCACCAGTGACATATGGAGGTTCCCGGGCTAGGGGTCTAATTGGAGCTGTAGCTGCCAGCCTACGCCACAGCCACAGCAACACCAGATCTGAGCCGCGTCTGCAACCTACACCACAGCTCACGGCAACACCAGATTGTTAACCCACTGAGCAAGGCCAGGGATCGAACCCGCAACCTCATGGTTCCCAGTCAGATTCGTTTCCACTGCGCCATGACAGGAACACCAAAAATATGTAATTTTTAATGTAGTCGAGTTGATGAATCTTTTATGGTTTGTATGTTTTGTGCCTTCAGAAATCTTTACCTAGCATCGTGTCCAAAAAAGATAACATTTCAAATTTCTGAAAAGTTTGGAAGCTTTTTTTTTCCACTTATAAATCTTCTTTGGCCACGCCCAGGACATGTGAAAGTTCTAGGACCAGAGATCGAACCTGCACCAGAGCAGGGACCCGAGCCACTGCAGTGACCACGCTGGGTCCTTCACCCACTGGGCCACCAGGGGGCGCCTCATTTGAGGTCTTTAATCCATCTAGAAATGCTTTCTCTATACCATATGAGGCAGGGCTCAAGTTTTCTTGTTTCCATCTGGATAACTAATTATCTCACTACCATTTATTCAACAGACCATCCTTGCCTGGCTTGATCGGTCCTATGCCTGTATATGCACACATCTGTTTCTGGCCTCTATTCTGTTCCACTGGCCAGTTTACCTAGCCCTGCACCCAATACCACACTGTCTTTAGCTCCTGTAGCTTTATGATAAGCATGTTTCTGGATGTAGCTACACAATTCAGGGACCCTGGCTTAGAACCTTCAAGAGCAGCAGACCCATTGGAAAACAGAGACTCAGAGAGGGAAAGTATCTTTTGTACTGTCACACAGCATTTAACTGGGAGCATTGTTAAGAACTGAAAGTCTGTGTACCCCCCCAAAAAAAATTTTTATGTTGAAGTCTAATCCTTAATGTGATGGTATTTGGAGCAAGGAGCCTTGAGACATAATTACGCCATGAGAGTGGAGCCCTCAGACATGGAATTAGTGTCCTTATAAGAAGAGGCCAAAAAGTCAGCTCCTTCTCTTTCAATGTAGGAGGGTACAAGAAGTCCGCAGTCTGGAACCCAGCAGAGGGCCCGGACCAGAACCCGACCACACTGGCACCCTGTTCTCAGACCTCCAGCCTCTAGAACCATAAGAAGGCATTTGCCCTTGATTGCAAGGCTCCCAGTCTATGGCGCTTTGTTAGTTTAGGGCAGCCCGCATGGACTAAGACAAACACCGCATCTCTCATCCTGGAGAATATTCTCGTCCTGTTCAATATGGCGGTCACTGACCACCTGTGGTTCTTGAGCGCTTGAAACAGAGCTAGTTCAGACTGGGATGGGCTGTATAAATATAACATACACCAGATTTTGAAGACTTCCAGTTAAAAAAAATCGTAAAATATCTACAGTTTGTTTATATGGACTATGTATTGAATATGCTTTGGATATAAGGGGTTAAGTTTTTAGGGCTGCACCTGCGGCATATGGAGGTTCCCAGAATAGGGGTCCAATCGGAGCTATAGCCGCCCACCTATGCCACAGCCACAGCAACGCAGGACCCAAGCCGCGTCTGCGACCCACACCACAGCTCACAGCAACACCAGATCCCTAACCCACTGAGCGAGGTCAGGGATCGAACCCGCGACCTCGTGGTTCCTAGTCAGATTCGTTTCCGCTAGCACCACGACAGGAACTCCTAAAATATATTCTTATAATTAATTTCACCTGTTTCTTTTTACCTCTTTATGACAATAAGATGGGAAATCAGCCACGCAATAAACTGAAGGGCCACCAGAAGATTTAAAACTATCCCTGTGGCTGGTATGATACAGAAATATCGGACAGGAACGGGTGTACTATTAGATTCACTCAATCCCAAAGCCTTGATTAAGTGTGGAACGTGCACACTGGACGGCAGTCAGGGAACAAAAATAGTTCTAATCACAGCACTCCATTCCATCACTGGGCCCCTCGGCCACAGAAGCAGCATCAGCCCAGGGAGCAAAGAAGGGACTCACGGTCCAGCCCTCAGCCCAGCTGGTGAGTTCTAGTCCAGTTAAGGAGGGGGCGACACCGCTGTCCAAATCTGGAGATCGTTTAGACCCACCCTCTTGTCTTACAGGTCAGCCAGCACAGGTCCAAAGAGACAGAGACACCTAGCCAAGATCACACAGCAGGCATGGGGCAGGGCTCCCTCCCGAGTGTCTGCACCCCAGCCTCCGTCGCCCAGCTTCTACCAACTTTGAGGGCACATCGGCACACAGGACGCTGGAGAATGAGCCTCTCAAAGTCCTGGTGCTCACCTCGGAGAAAACCTCGCAGGTGTGTGCAGACGGCCCCTCCGGCCTTGCGGCCAAGAGAAACTCCACGGGAACTCCTTCCCACCAGCACCCCCTTCCAGGGGGACGCCCCCACTCCAGGAAGGAGATACAGCGCCCCTCCCCCCGGAGGAAAGGGAGATGAGACTGACCAGAAAATGACCTGGTCCTGCCTCCCCACTTTTTTTGGTTGTTGTTCTTTTGAGAGCCGCCGCACCTGCAGCATATGGAAGCTCCTTAGGCTAGCAGGCGAATCAGAGCTGCACCTGCGACCTACGCCACGGCTCGCGGCAACACCGGATCCTTATCCCACGGGGGGAGGCCAGGGATGGAACCTGCATCCTCATGGCTACTAGATTGGTTTTGGAGCCCGCTGATCCACGATGGGAACACCCTGCCCAAAAGCCCTGCTCAGCCTCTCGGGTCAAGCTGGGTGTGACAGGAACTTGTGGAGACTGCATGGGACCAGGGACCCTCCACAGCGGTCAGGAGACAAACGAGTCACATGGGTAAGGACAGCAAAAAAAGAAACCAACCCAGCGCAATTCACCACCTGCCTAATCTCCCTCCCCCGTGCGGGGGTCAAGAGGAGGGCAGAGCCGGCTGAGTGCCGGCTGTGAACAGCCTGCCCAGGCAGGAGGCGGAAGCCCAGGGCTGCACTCCCAGAGTGGCCTCTCCGCCCCCCAAAATCCTTTCAGGCGACAAGCTCACCCCCAAAAAATCTTAAGAGAAACTTAACATTCCCTCCCCTCCCCCCGCAGCCCCTCAGCTGGGAATCAACGCGACATGAGCTGGGCTTCCACTCAGCCATCTGAAATCACCGCTTTAGAAGAAGAAACTGAGGCTCAGAGGGGACCACTGACTTCACGCTGAAAAGGCCAAAACGTACAGGTCCTGGTCCTGAGCCTCGTTTCCCCAGCTGAAAAAAGAACTTAGCCATTCCTCCCGCTAGCTTTGAGGGCGATCCGGGGTGGTGGGCACAGGGTAGGTGGGGGAGCACGGGGCGGGATGGGCCACCGCTTTTGATCCTCAACAAAAGCGCAGGAAGGCGTTTGAGCGATTTCTCGGTTCCCCTCGGCGCCCAGCAAAGTGCTTTCCAGGAAATTATCTCACTTAATCCGTGCGGGGACCCTAGGGGTGGGAATTCTCACCATCCCGCCTCGCAGACCTGGAAACTGAGGTTCAGGGAGGTGAAGGGACTCGCCGCAGGGCACCCGGCTAAGTCGGAGGCGCTGAGAAGCCGCGCTCCTCCCGGGTCCAGGGCGCAGAGATGCGCGCGGAGATTTCTCACAAAGACCACGACGTCTCGTGCCCGGTTCCTTCCGGCCGGGGACCAGGTCCTATTATCACCGTGATGCCCGGAGCGGCGAGGGAAGCGAGCAGATGGGCGCGGACCCCGGGGCCCGTCGCCCCCGCCGCCCCTGCCGCCCGCGCCCCCGCCACTCACCTCGCGTACTTCGTCTTCTGGAAATCCAGGAGCCGGGGAGCGAACATCGCGACGGTTCCATCAGCCTCCAGCCGGGGGCTCAGACCGCGGCAACTTGCAAGAGGCCGCGGGGCGGGAGCGGCAGGTCGGCCGGCGCGGGGCGGGGGCGGCCGGGGGCGCGCGGAGCGGAGCTGGAGCGGAGCCGAGAGCAGCCGACGCCAAATCCCGAACAGATGGTGGCGGGCGGGGCGGGGCGGGGGGGGGCTCCGGGCCAATCGCCTGAGTCCCAGCGGCCCTGGCCCCCTCCCCGCGCGGGGCGGACCCCTCCGGGCCTCGATGCGGGGAGGGGAGACCCGGAGGGGGGCGGGGGATGGAGCCCTGGGGGGCTTCCGAAAGCTGCTGCTTCTTCCTCGCCCCCGGGGTCCCCCCTCCGGTAGTTTTGCAGCTAGAAGACAGCCTGTTAGACGGAGCCCCCGCCCCCGGCGGGCCTGGGCTGGAACGGGGCGGACCCTGCCCGCGGGTCTGCCCTTCAGCCCCTCGCCCAGTCGACCCCAGAGAGTTTTCGAAGCTCAGGCTTCCTGCAGCGGCCGGCTCCAGACCTTTCAGCCCACGGAGGCGCGACGGCCCCAAGGGATGGCCTGTCTCTGGAGAACAGCTCCAGCTCCCAGAGGCTGTGACTCTGGGGACCGTCATGACCCCGAGACAGGAGCGCACACACTTGGGCATTTGGTCGCCGAATTCCGGGTACCCAGGATCTGCCCACCCCCCTGGATCTTTACAAAATTCCTCCTTTAGGAGGCCCTGGCCTGGGTGAAACCACCCACTGGAGGAGGTGACACCCTCGGCGGGGGGGCGCTGCTGAAAGGAGGCACAGGTCCCCAAATAGAAGGGCGGGCCACTTCTTCTCACACACACCCCTCCCCCCCAAGCCCCAGCTCCCGGCTACTTTTTATAACAAGCTTTATTTGACATCCCACTGCAGATTCAGAAAATAATCCCACCCACACATCCTCTGCCCCAAGGTAGCTAGAACAAGATGAAGGAGAAAGACCAAGGGATGCCATCAAGTTCACGTCTGCGCTCCAGACGGTGCGCATATGGTGGGCACACACACCAGACAGTCGGCGAGGACCGATGCGTTCGGAGGCCACGGCCGGGGCTGGGGGCGGGGTGCACTGAGGAGGGATCCAGGATGCTTAGGAGGTAAAATCCACTAGACCCTGTAGATGGAGGCACAGATGTGGAGGATGATGCCCTGGGCTTCAAGCTGGCCCTGTTGGGTGGGTGCTGGCACCACCTAGAGAAGGGGGCGGGGACGAGAGGAGGAGACCAGCGAGCTCATGAGCTGCGTTTGGACCAGGTGAGCTTGAGGTCAAGGTTGGCATGAGCGGGAAGCCAAGGGATAGGCTTGGGGGCCAGAGGCTTTGGCAGGGCAGGGAGCCCAGCCAGTGAGAAGGGGCCGGAGGGCTGAGCTGGAAGGATCCCTCAGAGCCCTGGGTTTCCAGTTGCTCAGCTGGACCTAGCAGAGCTGCAGCTTCCAGTACCAGAGCCATCAGCCTCCTGGAAGCATTTACGTGCACACTGAATAAAAGCAAATGAAGTTGAAAGTGCAGCTCCTGGAGTTCCCATCGTGGCACAGCAGAAACGAATCCACCTAGGAACCATGAGGTTGCGGGTTCAATCCCTGGCCTCGCCCAGTGGGTTAAGGATCTGGTGTAGCTGTGAGCTGTGGTGTGGGTCGCAGATGCGGCTTGGACCCTGCGTTGCTGTGGCTGTGGCGTAGGCCTGCAGCCGTAGCTCCGATTGGACCCCTAGCCTGAGAACCTCCATATGCCGCAGGTGCAGCCCTAAAAAAAGCAAAAAAAAAATGCAGCTCCCTGGTTACAGTAGCCATATTTCAAGACACTACCGTATCAGACCATTGCCAACATCATGGAAAGTTCTATGGAACAGCCGGGCACTACAAGATCGGGGAGTCAACCTAGGGGTGATGAGCTGCATTTAAAAAGAAAGTGAAATAAAACAGATGCAATGAGAACAGGTCACATTGGGGCAAGTTTTGTTTGTATGCATTTGGGTCCCGATTGGGATGGAAAATGCATTTCTCACTGGAAGTAATGGTTAAGATGGTCAAGGCTGTCCCCTCATATATAGGAGGAAAAGTGAGTCTGAGAGGGCCCGCCGGACCCTCCCAAGGTCACACAGCCTGGGGGGCAGGACCTGCCCCAGAACCCAGCTATCGAGGCTCCAAGTTCATTGCCCAACACAGAACTCCCGTTGCTAAGATTTCTTAGACCGCCAGGAGCCCAGAGTCAAACTGAGGCAGGCAAGGCCAGGCCCTGCATATCGTGGCTTCTTCCCTGACCTTGACCGCATCACTCCCCCTCCCCCCACCCCTGGCCTCAGTGTGTCGGCCACACCAGAGCACACCTGTCCTGTCTGCAGGCACCAGTCATACCCCCCACCAAAACCCTCAACCTCAATTTCCAAAAAAAAAAAAGGCCCCTGCTGGCTTTTCAAAGGGGAGAGCTCCCACTGCCTGGGTGGCCAGGCCAGGCTCAGGGTGTCCGCCGGTAACCAGAGTTCCCCGATGCCAAATGGAGCCGCAGGTTCGGGGCTGGGCCTCCCCGGCCACCTGGTCAGCTGGCCTCCTCCTGGCGCTGGCCTGCAGTTGACCTTCAAGCAGGTCTTGGCTGTGGGCTCAGCAGGGTCCCAGAGGAGACCCCCGGCAAGGAAACACAAGCCTAGAAATGGATTTTCTTTTCCTCCCAGAGCAAAAGAAGTTGAATAAAAAATAAGTTACTATTTTTACTGCCGGGATCCAGTTGTTATAGCAACCAAGGGCCTGACTCCTGCGCCAAAGTCGGGCTGGGCTGCGTGTGACGGAGAAGGCAGGTGGGCTCCGGGGCAGCGGGGGCTGGCGGACAAGCATCGGCCCCCAGCCTCGGCGCCTGCACGGGGCCCACATCTGCGTCCCCACCCCAATGACCCACCTGGCCACGGTGGTGGGTCTTAACAACGTCTCACTTTAGCGCAGACCCACCTCCCGCTGGCTCTGTGGCCCCAGGCTCCTCCCAGCCCTGTCACTAAAGCCTGGCTCGCCTACATCTGTGACTGTGTGACAGGGACCTGTAGCCCTGCCGCAGTGACAGCTCGGGGCAGATAAGATCAGCCCCTCAACCCCACTCGGCCAAACCCGACTGGAGAGTGACGTCCCCACGCTGGCCCCCCTGCCCCCGAAGGTGGCACCAGCACCGCCCCACTGGGCTCAGTTGGCTGGCATGACTGGGAAGCTCTGAGGGTGGCCCTCCCAGGACTCAAGGCCAGGTGCTAGCACCTGTGTCTCTGTCTCCCCACCGGGAAAAGAGGGGTAAGAGCACCCACCTTGCACAGCTGCCGAGAAGCAAAGGCGGCCTGGGCCTGACATTAAGATGGCAGGTTTATTTCCCCCTTTCATCCTCGCTGTGACCCTGGGTGGTAGGCGTTGCCTTTCCCAATTTACAGGCTATGACACACGGCAAGCCGCAGGGCTGAAAGTCAAAGCCAGGTCTGTCTAATCCTGAAGCCCCTGCACTTTTTTTTCTTACTATTTAGCGCCGCACCTGCAACATATGGGAGTTCCCAGGCTGGGAGTCGATCAGAGCTGCAGCTGCCGGCCTACACCACAGCCATAGCCACGCGGGATCCGAGCCGCGTCTGCGAACTTCAGCACAGCTCATGGCAATGCCGGATCCTTAACCCACTGAGCAAGGCCAGGGATCGAACCCGCAACCTCATGGATACTAGTTGGGTCCTTAACCCGCTGAGCCACAACGGGAACTCTGCTCCTGCACTCTTCAGCAGAGCTTGGTTAAGCACTTGGGGAGGCCAGAGCGGGAAGCAGGCAGGAGAGAGAGCGCCTGCTCAATAGCCCAGGCTTCTGTCCACTCCCCTGGAGCGCTGACCACCTCACCAGCCGCCCCTTCGCGGAGCCAGTCTCTGTCATCGGCCCCTGAGACCCCATGACACCCGCAGACCTGATCCTCCTCCTCCCTGAGCTTGGGGATGTAATCCCCAACAGTAGGTATGAAATGACACCTACTATGTACCTAACAGGGTCTGGGAACTAGAAGTCACGGTCCTGGCCACCTAGAGCTTGGGGACTGGTACGATAGAAGGGACACGCGCTAACTGCAACCCATTTATTAATCTGTTCAATCAATGGACTTGAGTAAATGTCACCTGGGTGACCATTTACAAACGCCATCTCAGGAATCCTTTCAACAACAGGGCAAAGACTCCCATTCAACCCACTGGCTCCAGGCTGAGCCTTGGAAAGGTGGCCGGTGACAGGAGGAAAAAAACAGAGCCCCTACTCATTGCCAGAATTTCTCTTTCGGGACCCCAGCCTCCCTGCTGGGGGCACACAGGTGGATGGGGGAGGCAGGCCTGGTTAAAGCCGCGACCAAGGGGTGGGTGAGGTCGCTGCGGGGGCGGGGGCAGCAGGAGGGAGAAGCGGCTTTGCCTGAGGGGCCCCTGCTGGGAGGAGAGCCGGGAAGCTTTCTGGGCTGAGGTCTTTAAGATGGCTGGAAGGGCTTCGAGGCAGAAGGAACAGCATCTGCAAAGTCTCAGTGGCTTGGAGTAACCTGGTGGGACTGAGGTCCTGCTGGTTCTTGAAACTGAGTGAGGGCTGTGAACTCTGTCCTCTAGGCACTGGAGAAACAAGTGGTCTTAGGCGAAGGAGTGAGCGGGTGGCACTGTCCACACTACCGAAGGACGTACGTAGCCTTGGTCCTCATAGAAGAGGGGCCGCCACTTAAGGCAGGTGCAGAGGGACCCGGCTAAGTGGAGGGCACAGAGAACGACGGCAGAGCGGTTTAAGCGTGGTCACTGCTGTGGCTCGGGTCCCAGCTGAGGCACGTGCTCCATCTTAGAACTTCCACGTGCCACGCACTTGGGCGACAGGAAGGGAGGAAGGAAGAGACGCTGGGAGACACAGTCTCCACGTCTCAGGTGGAAACGGGGAGGGACGAGTCAGGGGGTGGGGGCTCTTCTCTAACTCCTGGCCGAGCCCCCCGCAGCTTCGCAGCGACGGCGCCACAGTTCATCCAGTCTTGGACACCATCCACCATTCAGGAGCACTTTTTCAGAAAGAGAAATCGCGGCCGAATAAATTTGCCGATGTGATGCTGTGAGCTTTTTCAGGCACACAGAGGTCGGAGAGCTGTAGGATGCAGGAGCACACACACGCACAGCCCCGAATCTGCGCCGACACTTGGTCCTGTCCCACATCTGTGCCTCGATCCATCCATCATTCCCCCCGTTAACATTTTTTCTTAAAGAAAGGGTTGATTTGCAATGCGGTGCCAATCTTTTTTTTGATGCACTTCAAAGCAGCTTGCAGACATCATAATAGACCCTAACATATATATCATTAACTAGAGTTGAATATCTGTTTACAGTCCTCTGTTTAGAAGGAAATCTGCAAAGAGCGAAACACAAACCTTGAGCAAAAACATTCACCGATATCTGACAAATTCTTACACGTGTGTAAGCCAAACCCTTTCAAGATATAGAACCCCAGGGAGTTCCCGTCGTGGCGCAGTGGTTAACGAATCTGACTAGGAACCATGAGGTTGCGGGTTCGATCCCTGCCCTTGCTCAGTGGGTTAACGATCCGGCGTTGCCGTGAGCTGTGGTGTAGGTTGCAGACGCGGCTCGGATCCTGTGTTGCTGTGGCTGCGGCGCAGGCCAGTGGCTACAGCTCCGATTAGACCCCAGCCTGGGAACCTCCACATGCCGCGGGTGCGGCTATAAAATGACAAAAAGGCAAAAAAAAAAAAAGATATAGAACCCCAGAAATTTCCTTCCCGCCCTGTGCCACGCAAACCGCCCCCTCCCAGAGAAAATCACTCTTCTGGTTAGTTTTGCCTATTCTAGAACTTCCTGTAAATGGCCTGGTACGGTCTGTATTCACCATAATACCTTTGATGGCTTTTGATACCCTTTGATCTTCCGCATAAGGCCTCTGAGATCCATCCAAGTTGTTTTGTGGATCAGTAGTTCGTTCCTTTTATCACCGAGTCGTTCCCCAGGGTGTGGGAGGACCAGGCTTAGCTCAGCCATTCCTCTGTTGATTGACACCTGGCTGTTTTCTGCAATGGGTTAAAGGATCCGGTGTTACTACAGCTGAGGCTCAGATTCATTCCCTGGCCTGGAAACTTCCATATGCCGTGGGTGTGGCCCCCCCAAAAACATATATATATGACAAACCTGTATCTTATCCATATACATGTATGCGTATTCACATGCATGTGTACGTGTACATACAGGTGTGTCCGTGTGTACACGTATATACATGTATACAGATGAAACTGCAAAATGGATTATATAGACATATATATCTCAGATTTTATAACACATATTCCAGATTTTGTGACATATATGTTCCAGACTTTATTTTATACGTGTAACTACTGCAGTATTACTCCGCCCAGGCTCCTCTGGCCCCTGTCACCGCCCAGAGCTGAGACTCCGACACACCATTGGCGGTGACACACCGTTCATTCCTGGTTCAGGCTGCTGCGTGCTGGGCCCCCGAGCATGATGAAGCTGCTGGTTGCCGGGGGGAAGAGGCAGGAAGGGGCGGATGGAGAAGCCAGGCTGCTGGGCACCCTCGACAGTGGCTTCAGAGGTCCAGAGGGTAGTCTACCAGACCATGAAGTTGTGGGTTCGATCCCTGGCCTTGCTCAGTAGGTTAAGGATCCGGCGTTGCCGTGAGCTGTGGTGTAGGTTGCAGATGCGGCTCGGATCCCGTGTTGCTGTGGCTGTGGCGAAGGCCGGCGGCTACAGCTCCTGTTAGACCCCTAGCCTGGAACCTCCATATGCTGCGAGTGCGGGTCTAGATTAAGGCAAAAGACAAAAAAAAAAAATAATAATAATAATAACCTGAACTGGAGTTCCCTGGTGGCTCGGTGGGTTAAGAACCCAGCGTTGTCACTGCTGTGGTGCCAGTCACTGCTGTGGCGCAGATTCCATCCCTGGTCCGGGAACTTCCACAGCTAAGTAATCATAATAATATAATAATAACCTGAATTAATGAGATTTCCAAACATATGCTAGAGGATGAATGACTTCCCCGCATTGGGTTACTGTCCTCTAGATTTTTTTCTTTTTTGGGCCATACCTGTGGCATGCAGAAGTTCCCAGGCCAGGGACTGAACCCATGCCACAGCAGCAGTTCAAACCACAGCAGTGACAATACTCGATCCTTAACCTACTGAGCCACAAGGGAACTCCTATCCTTGGGATTTTTATTTAAAATTTCACCCAGGGAGTTCCCTTCTTGGCTCAGTGGTTAACAAACCCATCTAGGATCCAAGAGGACGCGGGTTTGATCCCTGTCCTCGCTCAGTGGGTTAAGGATCTAGCACTGCCACAAGCTGTGGTGTAGGTCGCAGGCTAGGATCCTGAGCTGCTGTGGCTGGGGCATAGGCCACCAGCTATAGCTCCGATTTGACCCCTGGCATGGGAACTTCCGTATACATCAGGTGCAGCCCTAAAAAAAAAAAAAAAAAAAAGCAAAAATAAATAAATAAATATATTTCACCTGGGGCACCCAGACAAAAATATCACTTTCAAAACATTCACAAAACCTGATGTGATGTGTAAGTGGGTTTTGAAACTTTTGGTTTTGTTCCATATACACAAGTTCTACCTAGACAGGTCCTGATTGTGCTTTTCTCGATATTTATGACTTTGGAACAACTGATCCTAAATTTTTACAACCCAAAGAGTGTTGGGATGAGGAGCCAGGAGTTTGGGACCTGGGCTTGGTTCGGTCTCTAACAGCTGCGTCACCTCGAAAACTCACGCTCTATCCCAGCCTCAGATTTTCATGTCTAAAATCAAAGTATTCTGGGAGTTCCCTGGTGGTCTAGTGGTTAATGATCTGGCACTGTCGCTGCCGTGGCACAGGGTTGATCCTTGGCCTGGGAACTTCCACATGCCATGGGGAGTGGCAAACAAAAAAAGATAATAATAAAATAAAATGGAAGGAGTTCCCATTGTGGCACAGCAGAAATGAACCCAACTAGTATCCGTGAGGGTGCAGGTTCGATCCCTGGCATCGCTCAGTGGGTCAGGGATCCAGAGTTGCCATGAGCTGTGGTGCAGGTCTCAGACGTGGCCTGAATCCCACGTTGCTGTGGCTGTGGCTGTGGCTGGCAGCTGCAGCTCAGATTCAACCATTAGGTGGGAACTTAACATATGCCACAGGTGAAGCCCTAAAAAGCAAAAAGAAAAAGGGGAAATAAAATAAAATGGAAATATTCCAGCTCAAAAACTTTAAATACAGCAAAAAAAAAAAAAAAGAATAAAGTTGGCGTGTTCATGCTATGTGATTTCCATTTATACTGAAGCTAAGTAATCTAAACACTAGGGGAGTTCCCGATGTGGCAAAGCAGGCTGGGGAGCCTGCAGTGCTGCCGCTGTGACATGGTTCGCAGCTGTGGCTCGGATTCGATCCCCAGCCTGGGAACGTCCACACAAAAAAGACAGTGTTAACACTGGAAAAGAATGGACATGCAGATCGACAGGACAGGGTACACCTTTTGATTTCTGACAAAGATGTCAGAGTAATTTATCGGTTATAAAGAACAGAGCCTTTAACAGGTGGTACTGGGAAAATCAGACATCCATATGCAAAAAAAGACAAAAAAGGTATTTCTTTGGCAGATCACGTCATATACAGAAATTTAGTCACAGGCATCAGTGGTCTCTAGGGGCCAGGGGGCCGGGGGGGGCAGAAGTTGATGACAAGGGACATGGGGGACTTTTCGGGGGAGATGGAACTGCTCTATAACCCCCCTCGTGAGCGTGGTCACGTGACCGTATAAACCTGTCGAAACTCAGAACCGAACACTTCAGGAGAGTGAATTTTGCTGTATGTAAATTATACTTTAGACTGAAAAGACAAAATATGTAACAGGAGTTCCCGTTGTGACTCGGGGTTCATGAACCCCCACTAGCATTCATGAGGACTCGGATTCGATCCCTGGCCTTGCTCAGTGGGTTAAGGATCTGGCATGGCTGTGGCTGTGGTTGTGGTGTAGGCCGGCAGCTACAGCTCTGATTCGACCCCTAGACTGGGAACCTCCATATGCCTCGGGTGAGTCCCTAAAAAGACAAAAGACAAAAAAAAAAAAATGTATATATATAAAACAATACAAAACAAAGGCCACTCTTGGTATCACTTCTGTGTGTCCGTGTGTGTGTGTCTGTGTGTGTGTAGAAAATATAGAGAGGAAGTATGGTGGTGCTCTTGAGTCCGCATGCATTTTTTGTTTCTTTTTATGGCTACACCTGTGGCACAGGGATTTCCCCAGGCCAAGGGTCAAATTAGAGCTGCAGTTGCAGCCTACACCACAGCCACAGCAATGCCAGATCCAAGCCTCATCTGCCACCTACACTGCAGCGTGTGGCAACACCAGATCCTTAACCCACTGAGATGGGCAAGGGATTGAACCCGTATCCTCGTGGATATTAGTTGGGTTCTTAACCCGCTGAGCCCCAGCGGGAACTCCTCGTCTGCGTTTTTCATTGCAGAAATATTCAAGTGCTTCAGTTCCGGGGACCTGACCGTGAGCCCTGACGGTCAGGTCTCTGACACACCTGCCCTGTCTGCCCCACTTAACTACCTCCTGGCCCTAGACCCCCCAAGAGGATCCAAAACTCAGGATCCAGCTTGGAGGGTCCCTTGGGTTCAAAGTCTGGGCCTTGCTGGCCTCTTGTGGCCAGAAGTAGAATTATCACACGTTTAAAAGGATGACAGTCCAGGAGTTGGCTCTGATTGGGGCTGAGGTGGACCGTGGGCTTAGGGGGAGTGTGTAAATTAGAAAACCCTTCTCAGCATGTCAAAACTTGAAATGCACGGACAGGAGTTCCCCTAGTGGCTCAGGGGAAACGAACCCGACCAGTATCCCTGAAGATCGGGGTTCGATCCCTGGCCCTGCTCAGTGGGTTAAGGATCCGGTGTTGCTGCAAGCTTTGGTGTAGGTCTCAGACATGGCTCAGATCTGGTGTTGCTGCGACTGTGGCGTAGGCCGGCAGCTGCAGCTCCTGCTGGACCCCTAGCCTGGGAACTTCCATATGCCGCAGGTGCAGCCCTAAGAAACAAAAAAAGAAACAAGAAAAGTCCGTGCCAAAAGGGAAAGCTCGCACGTCTTGGTGGAGATCTGAGACCATTTGGAAGTTAAATAGAAAGAGCCAGAGGAAACGACAATCAGTCCTGTCCAAACGGGGCGACGCCTCCTCGGCCAGAAGTGACCACAGGCGACTGAACAAGCGGCCCCTTCTCAGAGGCGCCTGTTGGAAGCCAGGCTCTGAGACGGCATCGCAGTCGCGTTGTGTGCCCAGGGCTGCGCCCGCCCAGGGGCCATCGCAGAGAGAACGCCAAGCTCTAGTCCCTGGGTGAACAAAGGACAGAAACGAGTAAACTCTGAACTCTGGTGGCAGCTTTCACACCACACACCCAACAGTAGAAGGCAAAAATCTTAACCGGCTCAGAGGCTTAGAGTACAGGTCCCAACCTCTGCCCCATAACCAGCTCGTGCTGATCCAAGGGCGACCCTGTGTAGCCGGGTTAAAAGGCAAAAACCTGAGCAGGGACGTCAGAGGTCACGCACCATGAGACTGGGGGACGTGGGGGTGGAGTTGACTTCTCAGAATTAGTTCTGCTAAGTCACTGAACAAAGAAACAAAGGACCAAGCAAATAACAATGACAAGCCCTGGGGCGGGGGGAGGGTTGCGGCTGGGATTCTACCCAGAGTTGTTACAATATGTTATGAAATGTCCAGGCTTCTAGAGAACTTACCAGATGTTAGCATGACCCATACAAAAGCTTTGCTGGAAAATTCTACCAAACATTTAAAGAAGAATTAACGCCAATTCTTCTCAAACTCTTTCAGAAAAACAGAAAAGGAGAGAAGGTTTTCTAATGCATTCCATTAGGCCAGCGTTACCTTGATTCCAATGCCAGAGAAAGACACCAAAAAAAGACTTTCCCCGAAAAACTACAGATAGAGAGATAGAGAGGTATTTACAGCGTCACCCGCAGCATATGGAAGTTCCCAGGCCAGGGATTGAACCCGAGCCTCTGAAGTGACATGAGCCACTGCAGTGGGTTGCTTAACCCACTGCACTCCAGCGGGAACTCTGAGAGCTACGCGCGCGCCTGTGTGTGTGTGTGTGTGTGTGTGTGTGTGTGTGTGTGTCCACACCTGCGGCATGTGTAAGTTCCCAGGCTAGGGGTCGAATAGGAAGCTGCAGCTGCTGACCACAGCCACAGCCACAGCAGCACCACATCTGAGCCACATCTGCAACCTATGCCACAGCTTTCAGCAATGCCGGATCCTTAACCCACTGAGCGAGGCCAGGGATCTTACCTGCGTCCTCATGGACACTTCATCGGGGTCTTAACCCGCTGAGTCACCGTGGTGAACTCTCCTGTGTTTTTTAATCAGTATAAAATCCTCAAACAAAACAAACAAAAAAAAACCACAATACTAATGAAACCAAGCAGGAACTTGTGGGGCTCCTGGGCGCAAGCCTTTCCGTGTCCCCCATTTCTAGTTTTTGGGAAACAGGCCTCCTTCAGCCTCCAGGATCTCCCCTGAGTTCCAAAGGGCAGGTTCAAGCAGTTGCTAATCGGGGGAGGGAGGGGTGGCAGAGACCAGGGCGGAGCAGCCTTGGGGCAGGGTCCTGGTTCAGCCCCAGGGGACACACATAACAATATCTGTGAGCTCTTCTGCAGAACTAAAGCCCCCATCAACTGGAAGATGCTATGAAGCCTTCTTCATTCCTGGATCACCAGAACCTGTTCTGGGGCCAGTAACCATCAGCTTTGAAGAAAAATGAAAGCTTGTATCCACCCCAATCCTATCTGTGGCCCTATTTTCTGCTCCAAAACTAAGAGACCACTTCCTGTTCTCTCTCCAGGGGGGCACAGTCTTTAAGGCAATAGCCTGCTGTGGCCTCCATTGCCTGGCGAAGCAACAAAAGGTATTTTTTCTCCTTTGCCGAAAACTCTGTCTCCATGTTTCTGTTCGGCACCAGTGGACAGAGGCCAAGTTTTGGCAGCACTAGTGAACTGAATCTGATAGACCCCTAGCCCGGGAACCTCCATATGCCGCGGGTGTGGCTCTAGATAAAGGCAAAAAGACAAAAAAAAAATTATAGGCGTTCCCGTGGTGGCTCAGTGGTAACAAACCCGACTAGGATCCATGAGGATGCAGGTTTGATCCCTGGCCTTGCTTAGTGGGTCCAGGATCTGGCGTTGCCATGAGGTCTGGTGTAGGTCGCAGACGTGGCTCGGATCCTACGTTGCTGTGGCTGTGGTGCAGGCTGACAGCTACAATTCCGATTAGACTTCTAGCCTGGAAACTTCCATATGCTACAGGCACAGCCCTAAAAATAAAGAAAAGAAAAAATTCCATTTATAGTAGCTGCAAAAGAGTAACACACTTGATAAAATGAACAAAAGGACTGCAAGACATATACTAAAAACTGTAAAACAGTGTTGAAATCAAGACCTTTGCACAATTGTTGTCATAGATGTTACATCTTTTACATTAAAAGCCTATCGAGGAGTTCCCTTCGTGGCTCGGTTAACGAATCCGACTAAGAACCATGAGGTTGCAGGTTCGGTCCCTGGCCTTGCTCAGTGGGTTAAGGATCCAGCGTTGCCGTGAGCTGTGGTGTAGGTTGCAGATGCGGCTCGGATCCCGTGTTGCTGTGGCTGTGGCGAAGGCTGGCGGCTACAGCTCCTGTTAGACCCCTAGCCTGGGAACCTCCATATGCCGCGGGTGCGGCTCTAGATAAAAGGCAAAAAGACAAATAAAAAAAATAAAAATAAAAAAGCCTATCGACACCGTTTTATAACTGTCATTTATGTGATTGTTTTCTAAATAAGATAGAAGTTACCAAAAATACGGTTATACGGTGTACATTTACCTACGGAGTAGATTTTCTTGTGTTCTTTACTTCTCCATGTGGATTCGATTACTGTCTTCTATTGTTTCATTGTAGCCTGAAAGTCTTTAGTATTTTTGGAACAAGTCTGCTAGTGACCAGTTCTCTCAGTTTCTGTTTTTCTGTTGGTGTCTTAATGTTTCCGGCTGTATTTGACTAATTTTGCTCGATAAAGAGAACTTGATAGTCTTTTCCGTCCCTGGCACTTTAAATACATCCTTCCACTGCCGTTGGGTGGCCAGCTTTTCCAGTGAGAACTCAGTGGCTGATTTTATCGGCATACCTGGTTTATGATGAGTCCCTTTTTTTGCAGGCCTCAAGATTCCCTCTCAATCTTTGACTTTCAACAGTTTAATTTTTGATTATGATGTGTTTGGTGAGTGTAACCACTGGGCAGCTAATAATTGGAGCAAGATTTCTTATCAATTCGATTTCTTTGCATTGATACATCTCCCAGCCTTTGCCAAGGGCTCTGTGTGCATGCTGGGTACACCTTCAACTCTCCGTTGGGCGTTTTACAGCTCTGCCTTACTCTTCACATCCTACTGGTGCAGGGCCTCAAGAGAGCCAGAGGTGAGATTTAGGACCTTCTCAGGTCTTTCCTGGGCATGTGCACAGTCCTTACATATACACAATCTTCTAGATTATCAGGAATATTCTGGGAGCCTTTCAGAGTCTCCTATGGATATCTCATTCCCCGGTTACTCCTTTTAAAGTTTTTGTGGGTTTTGTGTTTTTTTTTTTTTTTTTTTTTTTTTTTTTTTTTTGGTCTTTTTAGGGCTGCACACATGGCATATGGAGGTTCCCGGGCTAGGGATCGAAACAGAGCTGTAGCCACTGGCCTTCACCACAGGCACAGCAATGCCAGATGGATCTGAGCTGTGTCTGTGACCTACACCACAGCTTACAGCAACACCGGATCCTTAACCCACATGAGGCCAGGGATCAAATCTATGTCCTCATGGATACTACTCAGATTCACTTCCGCTGAGCCACGCCGGAACTCCTAAGGGTTTTGTTTGTTTGTTTCCCCTTTCTTCTTTGCCCTAATTGGTAATGCTGCCTCAGGCAATTATGACATTAAACAATTGCCATTGATTGTTTTGGACAAATGTTTTGGAGATCTGGCTATCCACATAGATACTGGAAAACTCTTAGTCAAATCAAATAAAAACAAACTTTGAGAATGAGTTTTTCAGCAAATTTCCAGACAGATCAAATAGTGACCATTCTATGTAGGTGGAGCTTTGGGGGTGTCCCCCCTAGCAGCTGCTAGGCTGCTTGTTTTCCCATCTATCACAGTTATGGCTGATGGTTTTCAAGGCTACCATGGATCCTGGAGAGACAGATGAGATCAGGGCAAATTACAATGCCACAAAGGTACAGCTTTTTAGTGACATTCAGCTGTTGTACCTGAATCCATTCAACTTTTTTTTTTTTAATTATTTCTTTTTGGCCACATCTGTGGTATGTGGACATTCCCAGGCCAGGGGTCAAAAATGCACCACAGCAGCAACCCAAGCCACTGCAGCAATAACACCAGATCTTTAACCCACTGAGCCACAAGAGAACTCCAAATAAAGGCTACTTAGATTGTTACAAGTCTTTAGTTAACATCCAGAGTTCTGAAAAAGTTGATTTTGACAACTTTTTGTCAATGTTCTCTTTGCTTTTGCAGAAGAATGGTTTTCAGAGATTCTTACTCTACCGTTCTGTAAGAGCTACTCTGCACAATCTTTCATCATAGCATTCGCAGGAGGTGAGTCATTTTAGCCCTCGTAATTATTGAGGAAACTGATGCTGAGAGTTTAGATGACTTACCTAAGGACATATACCTGGCTGGAATCCGATCTGATGTCAACGTTCCGTACATCCTGACCTCTCTCCCTGTGCCTTGCCTCATGCAGGGTGCAGGCCACCACCCTTCCGCTCCAGCCCTTCATTCCCTCTGCCTTGCCAGCTGTTTATCCTATGAGTTTGCTTAGAAGCTCACTTGTGGGAGGATTGCCGATCTCTCGATGCTGCACATGAGAATACCTGAGGAGGAGTTCCTGTTGTGGCTCAGTGGGTTAAGAACCCAACATAGCGTCTGTGAGGAGGCAGGTTCGATCCCTGACCTCATTCGTTAAGGATCCGGCATTGTTGCGAGCTGCAGCGAAGGTCACAGAGGCAGCTCCGATCCGGTGTTGCTGTGGTTGTGGCGTAGGTTGGCAGCTGCAGCTCAGACACCTAGCCTGGGAACTTCCATATGCCACAGGCTGCGGCCGTTAAAAATAAATAAATAAAAAGAATACTGGTGGAATGTTCTGAGCACTTGTCGACGATGGTTCTGCCTTAGGGTGGAGAAGAGAAAAGGGAGTTCCCCCCCGAGACTGGCATCAGAGCAGTCACCTAGAGGAGTTCTGCAGCTATCACAGAAACGCCTTAGCACCCTTCCAGCCATACCTGGCATCAGGAATGTCGGCTCACGCTGCCCCAGGTGAGCTGGGAACTGAGGGCGTATTGCCGAGTCACGCAGAGGTCAAGTTCTCCGGCACCAGGCCAGCCGACTCTCCAACAACACGTGTGGGTGTTTCCCAATAGCAAGCAGATCGTAAGTCAGGGAAACCAAACCTGGGTGAGTGGGCAGCAGCCCATTCCAGCTGTCAGGAACGGAGGCTGAGAATTCAGTTCTCCCGTCAGTGCGCTAGAGCGAGCAACACAGAGAGTTGTGCTTTCACGGAGCTTATGGTCTAGTGGGAGGGGGCATCGCACGACCTATTGGATGTGATAAGTGCTCTTTAAAATATAAGACGAGGAAAGGGCAGAGGTGACCTTTTTCAATAAGGTTATCCAGGTGTTTGTACCACGTGTCTTCCGACTAAGCAATCTGCTTACAGGTGAAGGAAGCCTGGCAATGGGTTCTTGCCCTTGGAATTCGCCACCCTGACCTTGTGCCTTATTCCTCAGTAGCTGGAACGGCTTCCTGATGGTGGAGTTGTGGTTCCAGCTAGGAGACCACAGCCTGTGAGGTCAGGGCGTCGTTCCACAATACGGTACATGGCTGCAAACTAGGAGTGGAGGTGGTGGTGTTTTCTGGTACCTTCCATCCCATTATTCGTGTAAGAAAACTTTGCTTCTGTCTACACCACACGACGCCCACCAGATTTTGTGACGCAGTCACCTATTTCCCCAGGGAACAGAGTCATGGTCCCGGTAAATGGGAGAGAGTCAGCCCCCCGGCCATTCGGGGATGTTCACTTGCTGAACCGGTCGAGACAGAGCGGGTCCGTCCTGGTGGACGGGTAGATTCTGAGGGGCAAGGGAAGACTGGACAGCTCTTCAAAATGAAGGAAGGCCCGTGCCTAGAACCCAGGGGACTCACACAAGGACCCCTCTTTGTGCCTTTGTTCCATAATAATGGTCCAAAGGAAACCGCGCCAACTAATACAGAACCGCATAAAGACATCGCCCCAGCCCCGTGTCACGATGGGCACTCATATATACATACTTATCCATTTACCTATGTGTACGCCGGCACAGCCAAGCACTAAAATCAAGACATAGGGCAGTTCCAGCACTCCAGCTGGCTCCTTCATTGCTCCCTCCCAACCAGCTCCCCACCAGAAGTAACCACTACACTGACCTTTTTGACTTCATATAAATGGACTCACATGGTCTATATTCTTTCGTGTCTGGCTTTCTTCACTCAATATTGTATCGGTGAGATTCATCCATGGGTATATAATATGTGCCTTTTTCACTGCTGTGTAGTATTCCTTTGTATGAATGTACTGTAGCAGGAGAGGGCCGTGCCCTCCCAGACCAAAGGGAAGGAGGCATGCAGCACCGCCAACATCTGTACACGCATGCGCAGTTCTGTAGTCATGGAGCATAACCTGTGTCCTTGAGAGCAGGCACATCTTTAGTTGTTTGCCTAAAATTTATGGTATACCTGATAAAGGGAACAAAGAAACTTAGATGTAAGGGGAAAAACAAGTGGGGTTTATAAGGCGGCACCCTGCTGTGTTTGTGGCTCAGCCTCTGGATATCCATCCACTGAGCCAGTGCCAGCACAAATAAATGCTGCTTCCTGGTTAAAGGCCCTGGTGTCTCCATTCTCAGTCCATGGCCCCGCTTACAGTCCACGATTTACTTATTCATTCTGTTGTAGATGAATGTTTGGGTTGTTTCCAATTCGGGGTTATTACAAAAAAAGCAGCTGTGAATATTTCTAATTTTTTTTTTTGTTTTTTTGCCTTATCTAGGGCCGCACCCATGGCATATGGAGGTTCCCAGGATAGGGATCTAACAGGAGCTGTAGCTGCCGGCCTTCGCCACAGCCATAGCAACACGGGATCTGAGCCGCGTCTGCAACCTACACCACAGCCCACGGCAACACCGGATCCTTAACCCACTGAGCAAGGCCAGGGATCGAACCCGCAACCTCATGGTTCCTAGTTGGATTCGTTAACCGCTGCGCCATGATGGGAACTCCGAATATTCCTAAATTTTATTTTATCATTATTTTCTTTTTTGGCTGGCCCATAGCATACGAAGGTCCTGCGCCAGGGACCAGATCTGAGCTGGCAACACCGGATGCTTACCCCACTGTGACAGGCCGGGGATAGAACCTGGGTCCCAGGGCTCCAGAGACGCTGCCAATCCCATTGTGCCACATCGGGAACTCCAGCTACAAATATTTTACACCTGTCTTTTGGGGGAAATATGCATTCATTTCTATCGAGTATATTCATAGAAGTGAAATGGTGGAGTCATAGGGACTATGTGTACTTAACTTGAGTTTGTCAAACACTTTTCCAAAGTGGTTCTGACAGCACAGACGTCTCACATGGTATCAGAGTTCAGGTCTAATTGCTCTGCATTGTCCCCAGTGCTTGGTACTGTCAGCTGTTGCATTTTGGCCAGTTTGGCCGATGCTCAGTATCATCTTGTTTGCTCTTAACTTGCATCGCCTTGATGAGTATTGATGATGACGCCTTTTCAGGAGCTCATTACCTATTTTGATAGCCTTTTCTTTTTTTTTACATATAAATAATAAAGTATGTTTTCAACCCACCCCAAAAAAATTTCAACAGAAAACACGTATACTTTATACATACATGGGAGATTCCCAGGGAACAAAGTGAAAAATTTAGAAGACGGCTTAGAATTCAGGCATAAATACCACCTTATCAGGGAAAAGGAGAGCAGGGCAGTAGAGCTCCTGAGGAGAGTAAGTGGTTTTTTAGGAAAGATGAATGGACCTTTATTTTTTTTTTAACTTTTTGTCTTTTTAGGGCTGCACTCGTGGCATATGGAAGTTCCCAGGCTAGGGGTTGAATGGGAGCTACAGCTGCCGGCCTACGCTACAGCCACAGCAATGGATCTGGATCTGGAGCCGCGTCTGCAACCTACACCACAGCTCATGGCAATGCCGGATCCTTAACCCACTGAGCAAGGCCAGGGATCAAACCTACAACGTCATGGTTCCTAGTAGGATTCGCTTCCGCTGCGCCATGACGGGAACTCCCTAAGGCTGCTTTTGATGGGACTCTTCAGACGAGCAGATATTCCTAATTGTGATGAAGACCAATCTTTTATTTTGTGGTTAGTACTTTGTAAAGTACTTACTTAGATGACTTTGTTTACACCAGAGTCATTAAAGCATTCTCCTACATTTTCTTCTAGCAGACTTACTATTATTGTTCTTTGAACTAGACACAATATTAAACTTTTCTTTTTCTAATTTTTAAAGATTTTTAAAATTATAGTTTACTTATATCTTCTAGCAGCTTAATTGTTTTACCTTTCACGTTATGGTCTACACTCCATCTCAAAGTAATGCTCGAGTATGGTATGAGTTTGGGGGGGTCGGCATTCTTTATGGAAAAAACCATTCTTTCATCAATGATTTTTCTTTTTCTTTTTTTAATTTTAGTTATTATTTTTGTTTATTTGTTTATGGCCACACCCGCAGGGCTTGGGGTCGAATTGGAGCTGCAACTGAAGCCTATGCCACAGCCATAGCAACACCGGATCTGAGCTGTGTCTGCAACCTATGCCACAGCTCACGGCAATGCAGGATCCTTAACTCACTAAGCAAGGCCAGGGATCAAACCCACATCCTCATGGACACTATGCTGGTTCTTAACCTGCTGAGCCACAATGGGAACTCATTTTTTTTAAGATTAATTTTTTGTCAGGGAGTTCCCTTCATGCCTCAGTGGTTACCGAAACCGACTAGGATCTATGAGGATGTGGGTTTGATTCCTGGCCTCACCTGATGGATTAAGGATCTGGCGTAGCTGTGAGCTGTGGTGTAAGTTGCAGACGAGGCTCAGATCCTCTGTTGCTATGGCTGTGGCTCAGGCTGGCAGCTACAGCTCCTGTTAGACCCCTAGCCTGGGCACTTCCATACGCTGCTGGTGGGGCCCTAAAAAAAAGGCAAGAAAAAATTTTCTTCAGTGCAAGTTTTTTATTTTAATTTTATTTTTGTCCACACCCACGACATGTGGAATTTCCTGGGCCAGTGATCAAACCTGTACCATAGTAGTGACACAAGCTGCTGCAAGGACAACACCAGATCCTTAACCTGCTGTGCCACAAGAGAACTCAAGTTTTCCTTTCTTTTAATTAATGTACTTTCCTCAGAGAGTTTTTGTGTTTGTTTGTCTTTTTTGTCCTTTTAGGGTCACGCCCACAGCATATGGAGGTTCCCAGGTTAGGGGTCCAATGTGAACTATAGCTGCTAGCCTACACCACAGCCACAGCCACACCAGAACCAAGCTGCGTCTGTGACCTACACCACAGCAACGCCAGATCCTTAACCCACAGAGCGAGGCCAAGGATCGAACCCACAACCTCATGTTTCCTAGTCGGATTCATTTCTGCGCCACGACGGGAACTCCTAATTCTGGAATCTTATACTTAGCAAATAGGTTAATACTTCTGTGCCTCAGTTTTCAAACTCGTAAAATGGGAAGGCAACATGCTTTACAAACAGTTCCTATAGGCACCAAGATCAAGCACGTACTGTCACGTGGCTTGGCGTGCAGCGGGCCCTTCCAAGATCAATAAAAATGACAAGGGCAGGAGACTCGGACCGCCTACTCTTACCCACGCGCAAGCGCGGCCCTTGACTGGCAGGCAAGCCCGGCCCATCGCGCCCCCGTGCGTCCCCACGCGTGCGCGTGTTCGACCGGAACTCGGGCCGGAGCGGAGGTGAAGGGGCGGGACCTGCGCAGTACGCCTGCGCCGTGAGAGGCCGTGCGCCGAGGGGGCGGGGCCGCGCAGGCGCGCTAGGCGCCCCGGTTCAGGAGCATAAACAAGAGCGGGGCCGGGATGAGGCGGCGGTTGATGCCCGAGCGACGAGTGGCCGCGAGCGAGGCGGCGAGCGGGGCCCGGCGCCGACCCTGAGCTCCCCCGAGCTGCCCTCGAGCGCGCGAGCCCCGGGCCGGGCCCACCTGCCGCGCGCCCACCATGAACCTGGCGAGTCAGAGCGGCGAGGCCGGCGCCAGCCAGCTGCTCTTCGCCAACTTCAACCAGGACGTCACGTAAGGACGGGCGTGGGCGGGGCCGGGGGCCGGGGGCCTGGAGCGGGCGAGCGCGGAGGCGTCCCCCGGGCGGGCAGGGCGCGTGGGGGAAGCGGCGGGCTCCCCAGGGTCCCTGCGGGTTCGGCCCTGGAGCTTCGGTCTCGGTGGGGAGGTCGAGGGAGATGGCGAGGTGCTTTACCCACCTCGGGGAGGTTTTCTCTTGGCAGACCTCACGTCTCACAAAGTTGGGGCAGAACTTTGTGGCCTGACCTGTTGTCTCGGTCGGTTCTGGGGCGGCAGGAGTGGGTTTCCTCTTCATCCTGCCCCATTCTTCCTCAGCCCTGCTCCCCCAGTCTTCACCCCTTTCAGGCTCTTCTCGTCTTCTCATCATAGGATTCCTTTGATTTCCTTTTCTTCCTGTCTCCCCCTTCTTCTGGACAGGTAATTTTGATGTTCTCATCCAGCAAGAAACAAACTTAGCAGTCACCCTGGTCTCTGTTCTGGGGAGAGAAGGGACCTGAGCTAAAGGGGAGGTGACAGGAACACCTGAGGGGTCTTGGTGCTTAAGGGAATAAGCCATCCTTGTAGGGGACGAGGAGCCCTTAAAACCAGCCCCTTGCATTCGGAACGCCGTTCGTTCCCAGCCATATGGGTTTGAAGCCGATTCTTCAGAGGCTGTCTCGGGTGATGTGAGAGGATAGTTAAGAAATGAGGTTCCCAGAGAAGGAAGGATGAGTTGGGCTGGAAGGCAGGAGAGCCATGTTGGGAAGTGAGTAAGAGGAAATGATGTAAGAGAGGAGAAGGAGTGGGTCATTGGCCTCACACTAAATAGTTGGTTGAGTTGTTCTGGGCCGAGTGGAATCAGCAAAGTAGAACGCGAGGGTGTTTTTTGTTTTTGTTTTTTAATTAAAAGTTGTTGGGAGTTACCATTGCGGCTCAGCGGGTTAAAGAATCCAACCAGTATCCAGTGAGGATTTGGATTTGATCCCTGGTCTCATTTAGTGGGTTCAGGATCCAGCCTTGCCGTGAGCTGTGGTGTAGGTCACAGAGGAGGCTTGGATCCCACGTGGCTGTGGTGCAGACCGGCAGCTGCGGCCCCAGTTCCACTGCTAGCCTGGGAACTTCCGTATGCCACAGGTGTGCCCCTCAAAAGTAAGAAAAGAAGAAAAATGGAAAAAGTTAATTGTTGGATGGCAGGCCTCGAGTCAGCGGCATGCACCGAGTGCTCAGCAGCGCCTCCCAGTCACAGCCCCGCAGGGGCCTTTTGAGGCTTGGGAGAGAGCAGATCACCTGCTCCAACCTCAGGGGAGGAAACCAAAGTTCAGGGAGGTGCCGAGCAGAGCCTTGGTTAGTGGAGTCAGGGCAGGACTGGGATCTAGGTTTCCTGGATTCTCTCCGATCTGCCATGCTCTTGTTTCTACCTACAGAGGAGGGCCTGGAGGACCTTGAATTTAGAAAGCAGACTGTAGCAGTTTTTTAAAGATGAAAGCTACCCAGCACCATAGCCTGCTGGATGACCAAAAGCCAGTATAACAAAAACACTTTGGACAGCCTGTTGCCCTGTGGTTATAACCGAGCTGGACTGTGTTATACTGATCCAGGTAGGGAAGAGGGCATGTCAAGCTGTGATCTATTTGGTTTTTGAGTCCTTCGTATTTTGAGACCAGTAAGAATGGTGGCTTTATGGGTTTTTTTGGGTTTTTTTGTTTTGTTTTTTGTCTTGTGTAAGAGGATTTCCAAAACATTTTTTTCTGTCATTCTTTGAGTTTTTCACTGCTCATCATTTGTATTGAAAGGAAATTAAATATGAGAAAACGGGAGTTCCCGTTGTGGCTCAGCGGTAAGGAACCTGACTAGTAACCACGAGGATGTGGTTTCCATCCCTGGCCCCACTCAGTGGGTTGGGCATCTGGCGTTGCCATGAGTTGTGGCATAGGTCACAGACGAGGCTCAGAGCTGGCATGGCTGTGGCTGTGGTGTAGGCTGGCACCTACAGCTCCAATTCGACCCCTAGCATGGGAACTTCCATATGCTATAGATATGGCCCTAAAAAGACAAAATAAATAAATAAATAAATAAAACCCACAAGCCCTTCAAAAAACCAAATATGAGAAAGCCTTCTCCTTTGCTGTTATTTCAAATGGTATTCAAATTCCAACTTACCTGTATAATAGAAGACTGTCACTCTGGTCTGAAATAAGGTGTTTTTCAGACTTGAAGATCGTGTGCTTTCCCACTCTTCCTTGAGTCCTGAAGTTATTAGTTCCAGACAAGATTTGTGTGTCAGAATTTTGACTTGACAGAGAGGCCTTGCTAGCATATGAGCATGAATCATAAGGAATGGTAAGATAGGATTGTGTAAAAAGTTTATTGCCCTTATACATCAACTACAATAGAACTTTCAAAAGTGGGGGGGAAAGTTTACCGATAAAAGTGACTAATTGGGGAGTTCACGTTGTGGCTCAGTGGTTAACAAATCCGACTAGGAACCATGAGGTTGCAGGTTCGGTCCCTGGCCTTGCTCAGTGGGTTAAGGATCCGGCGTTGCCGTGAGCTGTGGTGTAGGTTGCAGACGCGGCTTGGATCCCGCGTTGCTGTGGCTGTGGCGAAGGCCGGCAGCTACAGCTCCTGTTAGACCCCTAGCCTGGGAACCTCCATATGCCGTGGGTGTGGCCCTAGATAAGGCAAAAAGACAAAAAAAAAGTGACGAATTTGTTTTAAATCTACAGCTGAAGGAAAAACAAAAGCTGGGGAGAGGCTTTACAGTTTGCTCCTTCCTCTTCCTTGTCTGTCTCCAACATTAATTTTAATAGAGGAACACAATTTTTCAATAAAGAATGTTGGATCTGCACTCACTGTATTAAGTGAGAAAATATGTATTTCATAAAATACATATTGTGTGTTATATGGTAATGCTTGAGCAGTGATAGTTCTTTCATACCACACTCTGTCCTGTCTTTCTGTTGGTCCTGGTAGTATGGTTTTGAACATTGTAATATTTTGTAATATTTTTTCTGTTATTCTTATCTTAAAAGTGGAATATTTTGTTTCATTTTTACTTTTTTTTTTTTTTTAACTAGAATTGGGAAAGAGGCATCAAGAAAAACTGGTCCCTGTCATCTCCTTCCTAGCTGGTCAGTGCCAATCCTAGTTTCTGAAAGTAACACTTGGGAAGGTTTATACTGGAGGAATTGAGGAGGTTTTAACATCGAGGTTAAGAAACTAGGCACGGAGTTCCCTTCGTGGCTCAGTGGTTAACGAATCCGACTAAGAACCATGAGGTTGCGGGTTCGGTCCCTGGCCTTGCTCAGTGGGTTAAGGATCCGGCGTTGCCGTGAGCTGTGGTGAAGGTCGCAGATGTGGCTCGGATCCCGCGTTGCTGTGGCTGTGGTGCCCGCCAGCAGCTACAGCTCCTGTTAGACCCCTAGCCTGGGAACCTCCATATGCCACGGGTAAGGCTCTACATAAAGGCAAAAAGACAAAAAAAAAAAAAAAAAAAAAGAAACTAGTCAGTGGCAGAGTATCCCCTGAGCCTTACCTGGATAGTACCAGGGGCTGAGAACTTGCCTGGGTGGGACTCAGCTGCGGGAGGCCAGTGGTTTGGCAGTGTCTACAATCTTTAGAAAGGATGTTTCTAAAAGGGAGAGAATGAAGACAGGGACCCGGCTTCCCCGGCTTCTGTCTGTAGCATTGATGCTGTTGGTGTCTGCAAGTTCCGGGTGTAGAGAGGACATTATTGCTTTAACACTCTCAGCTAGGTTTCAGCATCTGTTCTGGGAAGGCCACGTCTCTCCTTTTCCTCATCAGTGAATTCAGGGGCTTGGGAGTAGATTTTTTTTGTTTGTTTGTTTGTTTGTTTGGTTTTTGCTTTTTAGGGCCGCACCCGTGGCATATGGAGGTTCCCAGGCTAGGGGTCGAATCGGAGCTACAGCTGCTGGCCCTCACCGCAGCCACAGCAACGCCAGATCCGAGCCATGTCTGCAACCTACACCACAGCTCATGGCAACGCCAGATCCTTAACCCACTGAGTAAGGCCAGGGATTGAACCCACAATCTCTTGGTTCCTAGTCAGATTCGTTTCCGCTGCGCCATGACGGGAACTCCGAGAGTAGATGGTTTTTAAAGATCCTGCAACCTTAAAGTTGTAGGTTGTTCCGGAGTTCCTGCCGTGGTGCCGTGGATTCAGAATCCAGCTGCAGTGGCTCGGGTCGCTCCGGAGGTGCAGGTTTAATCCCTGGCCCGGCATGCCGGGTTAAAAGAGCTGGCGTTGCTGCGGCTATGGCAGGGGTCGCAGCTGAGGTTGATTCAGGCCCTGGCCCAGGAATTTCTGTAAAGAAAGGAGAGGTTGTCTGTCCTTCTGTCCGCTAGGTAAAGGGCGTGTTGCAGAGGACAGGGCAGTCACTGGGGAGGCTGTGGCCCAGTGGCCGTGGCCACGGGAAGGAGAGCGGTTAGCCGGGAGGCTTGCTGCGACCGTGGCCCATGCCTGATGCGGTTAAGGAGGGGTCGCCGTTGCCCCCACGTCTCCTGCTGGGGCTTGAAGTGAGCGGTGCCAGCGCCTCGCGGGCGAGAGCGGAGGGCTTCATTCCGGGGGAAGGCGGACCCTGAGTCCGAAGGGCCTTGAGAGTCTGGGCGGAGGTCCGGGCGCACATGAGCCAAGGAGAGGCCTGCAAGGCCACAAGCTTGCGGAGTGGGGCCCCAGGGTCCAGGTCGCAGCAGCAGTTGGAGTGGCTTCCTTTTCACGGGTGTGGACTGTTTCCACTTAACCCTGTCATTACGTGTGTCATTACTTTGATGAAGATAATGAGAAGGGAAAACCTTTATGAACCTCTCGTGGCTAAGAGGGCGGAGAAAAGGCAGTGGGGAAAATGATTTTTTTTTAATATTTTTAATGTCTTAAAATTTTAATGTCTTAAAATTTTTAATGTCTTTAAGCAGACTTTTTTGTTTTTAGTAGAAGTTACTGTCTTTTAGGTACTGAACACTCCAGTTTAAATTCCATGACAGAGACTCGCAGTTTAAAAGTGGTGGGTTTATTTCAGCTCTCTCTCAAAACTCTGATAAAATACCAAGACTACTTTAAAAAGCTTAAACCCATAGAATGAGGAGAATGAGAACGGAGGCACTAGCAGCAGCGTTTGGGCCAGTGGTGAGGGGAGGCGGGTCCTGTGTTGCTGCTCATGGAGAGAGCAGAGACCCAGCCAGCCTGCCCGAAACCGCAAAGGTTCCGGCTGGGCGACCTGGGGCAGCTCTGCCAGGAGAGCAAAGCGGGCTGCGGTCAAGGTCAAGGGGTGGCCCCAAGTACGTCTCAGAAGCAGTCGCTGTCTCCTGTCCTGATGAAAATACTTCGTAGCCCAGCAGTGCAGTCTGTCGGCAGATGTAGGTGCACAGCCCTAACCCTTGTCAGGGTCCGAGAGGGTCGCCGGACCACCATCAAAAGCTGTTTAAGGGCAGGAGTCCAGGCAGGTGTTGAGGCTTCGCCGTCCCATGCAGAAAACCACGTAAGGATGACTTCTTTTTTTGCTTTTCCGGCTGCCCCCACGGCATATGGAAGTCCCAGGCCAGGGACTGAATGCCAGCCAGAGCTGTAACCTACGCCACAGCTGCAGCAACGCTAGATCCTTAACCCACTGCAACAGGCCGGGGATCCGAGCGGCACCTCCGCAGAGGCAGGCCGGACTGTTAACCCACTGTGGCCCAGTGGGAACTCCCAAGAATGACTTCTTTAAAAATCAGGAATGGTGGGAAAAAAGGGTTTTGATGGTTAAAATAGGGCCCCTTTAGTAATCTGGAAATCATTGTTCTGGACATCAATTTTCCAGAAGTTGTGAACTATTGAGATTTTCTTTTATTATTAGCTTTCCTGAATATTCTTGTATTTTTGTGGATTCCTTTATTGCTTTTCAAAATTTACAAGTAACGATACCTAGTTACTGCAATGATATAATTAATATAGTGAAGTATTTTTGCAGAGAAAAATTACGTGAACTGCTAGAGCTTCGTTTCTGTTTATACTTCTAGGATAAACCAGTTGCAGTTTGAAATTTAAAGTTTTTTTTTCCCTTTTTGGCCACCCCTAGGCATATGGAAGTTCCCAGACTAGGGATCAGATCCAAGACGTAGTTGCAACCTAAACCGCAGCTGCAGCAATGCCAGATCCTTAACCCAGTGTACTGGGCCTGGGGTCAGGATCCATTGAGTCCCCGTGCCTGCAAGATACTGCCAATCTCACTGTGCCACAGTGGGAACTCCTTGATATTTAAAAATTGTTTTTAATTTCCATTTAATAGTGCCTATAACAACTCTATTGTTGGGCTGTATTCTATGTAAGTGTAAAAGAAGTAGGAAATCTCAAGTTTTTAATAGATGAAATTGTCTTTAAAGTTGCCCTGCTTTATTTTCTCTCTCTCTTTTGGCCGCCCCGCAGCATATGGAATTCCCAAGCCAGGGATCAGATCCAAGCCACAGTTGCCACCCACACTGCAGTGCTCAACCCACAATGCCGGGACCGGGGATGGAACCTGCGACCCAGCAGCACTGCAGGGACGCTGCCGATCCCATCGCGCCATAGCAGGAACTCCAAAATAGCCTAATTTTTATCTCCGGGTACACATTCTCCTGTGAACAGTCAGTCTTCGCTGTCCGAGTCTCCTGGGTTGTCTCCCGCCTCCACTTCTCCCAGAATGAAGTGCAGTCCGGGACCCCGTGCTTTCTGTGTCCTGCTCCTTTGGCTTGTTGCTCCCGTCCTCTGTTTCTGAACCCTGTCCTTCCTCCCTCCTACCCCTTGGCCCGTCCCGTCCGGGAGAGTGGCGATCTTCTGTGAGGCAGCGCTGCGCTTACTGTCTCAGGCTCCTGCGCTAGGGCCCTGCACGGCCCGGAAGACCCCAAGCTCTCAGCGAAAGCGGAGGTGCTGGGTGCTGGGCGGTGAACACGGGGCCTGCCACGCCAGGCTGGCCTGGGCCAGCTGCCTGGTCTTCCCGTTCCAGATGGTGAGCTAGCTCTTAGGTCTGTCGGGCTTCCGTCCCGCCGCCCGGCCATGGCATCACATGGGTGCCTGAGCCACGTTTGTGCCGGCCTCGCTGCGGTGCGGAAGGACCCAGCCCCTCCCGCACGTGTAAACATCTCGTGGACTCACACCACGCGTGTGTGTCACATCACCTGAGGGTTCCCACTGTGTCTTGAGGGCATCTTTGTTTTAGGGCTGAGCGCTGTCATTTACATGCCAGATTGATCTTCAAAGTTTTATAGGTTTTCAGTAAGAAGACTCTCATCTGGTGTATCGACGCCCAGCTTTTCCCGGCTATGAGGTGTGGCGTCTTCTCTGCCGCGCTCCTCTCCGCCACCCTCCCCCGGTACCAACTGCCTGAAACGGTTCATGCTCATTTTGGGGAGAGCGTGCTGACTATTTGGTAACGTGGAGCTAGTTTGTGCGTTGTCTCTGCCTACACGTATCAGCTCTTATTTCTGAATTTGGCTTTTTTGCAGGTCTCTAGCTGTTGGTAGTAAATCCGGTTATAAATTTTTCTCCCTTTCTTCTGTGGATAAACTGGAACAGATCTATGAATGCAGTAAGTGTTTGCTTTATTTTTCCCCTTCTTAAATAGACAAGTTATGCTTGAATTAGGTTGCATTCACGTGGTGGTTACAATCCGATACAGCCCTGGACCAGTGATCTTTGCTCCCCTCAGGCTTCCTGGGAGGCGACGACTGCGCGGTTTGTATGTTCGCCCATGGCTCTTTCTGTGTGTTCACATACTTATAAATGTACGTGTAGAAAATACTTGTCTTTTTCAGTACACGGTATACGACGTGCAGTATGCTGTAATTTCTCCCCCTTTTTAAATGCCACTTAAACTATTTAGGTTTTTGTCATAGAGGGCTTCTAGGATTTGAAAATATTGCATCCCCCTGGGAATGACTTGTTTTCCCCAGATTGGCATTTGATGTCATTTGAGTAGCTGTGTGTCAGAGGCCTGTGGGGTTGCGGTAGGGCTGTGAACTTGGACACTTTGCTTCGTCATTTACTGTGACTTTATTTTTATTTTTTACTTTTTTGTCTTTTTGCCTTTTTATCTAGAGCCGCACCTGTGGCATATGGAGGTTCCCGGGGCTAGGGGTCTAACAGGAGCTGTAGCTGCCGGCCTATACCACAGCCACAGCAACGCGGGATCCGAGCCGCATCTGTGACCTTCACCACAGCTCGCGGCAATGCCAGATCCTTAACCCACTGAGCAAGGCCAGGGATTGAACCTGCAACCTCATGGTTCTTAGTCGGATTCGTTAACCACTGAGCCACAAAGGGAACTCCTACTGTGATTTTAGGGAGATCACTTTATGGACCTCAGCTGCTTTGATTTTTGTGGGTGGGGGTGGGGGCACAGTACTTGCTGAATAAATAGTAGGTCCAGACCCTCCCCCAGTGAGAATAGCAGCAAAGCTTTGACTTTACTTTCCTTGATACAGTTACAGATTTACCCATAGTTGTGAGAAACGATACAGAGGCCCGCGCCCCTCTCCCACTTTCCCCCAGCGGTGACATTTTGCAGAGCTGCAGTCTGGTAGCCCAACCCGGAAGGCGACACTGTTCAGGTTTCTGCAGCTGGACTTGAACCTGGGTGTGTGCGTTAAGTGTTTCCAGCCTTTCTCGCATCCACCAGTGAAGGCGCTGGGCAGTTCCAACCCCAGGGATCCTTCTTGGTGGCTTTTTGAACCGCACCTCCGTTCCCTGTTCCTGGCAGCCGCTAACCTGTCCTCTGGTTCTAAATAACTATCACCTCCCAATGTTACAAAAGTGGGCGTGTGTTAGCTTCTGCGAAGGGCTTTTCTGGCTCAGCGCCGTTCCCTGGCAGTCCCGCCCAGCTGCTGTGTGTCGGCACCGCCGTCTGTCCTGTGGCCGAGGCTGGTTCTCTGTGGGGTGCAGCCCCGCGGTTTAACCCTCACCTGGTGAAGCGTGTCTGGGCTGATTCCAGGATTGGACTGTTAAAATGGAGCTGCCGTGAATGCTTGTGTATGGCAGTCTTGTGTGGGTGTAGCTTTTCACGTCTCTGAGGTGGATGCCTGGGGGTGGTGGCTGGGTGGTGTTTGGGTTGGTGGAGTTCTTTCCTTAAGCTTTTAAGTTTTTATTGATTTCTTGTTTGTTTTTTAAGTGCTGCACAGTTCTGCAGGGTAGCTACACCGTTTTATGTTTCCCCCGGTAACGTGCGAGTGAGCCCGCTCCTCAGAATCTGTGCCAGCATTTGATGTTACCGGTTTTTGTGTTTTTTTCCTTTTTTGGTCACCCTGCAGCACATGGAGCTCCTGGGTCAGGGATCATCTAAGCCACAGTTGCGACTTGAGCCCAGCTGTGACAACGCTGCATCCTTAACTTGCTGTACCACAAGGGAACTCCTATGTGGAATTTTTTAATGTTGAGTTCTGAGAGTTCTTTATGTATTCCAGATACCAATCCTTTGTCATATACATGGTTTATAATATTTTCTCAGTATGTAATGATAGCCCTGAAGTGTGCCCGTGGCCCTGACCTAATTAAGACTTCTTGGGGCGTTCCTGTCATGACTCAGTGATAATGAACCTGACTAGTTTCCATGTGATCCGTGGCCTCACTCAGTGGGTTAAGAATCTGGTGTTGCTGTGAACTGTGGTGTAGGTTGCAGACACAGCTCTGATCTGGTGTAGGCTGGCAGCTGTAGTTCCAATTTGACCCCTAGTCTGGGATCTTCCATATGCTGCAGATGCGGCCCTAAGAAGATAAAAAAAGAAAGGACTTGTTGGTACAGGAGTCCTGCTGTGGTGCAGCGGGTTAAGGATCCGACTGCAGCAGCTTGGGTTGCTGTGGAGGCTCGGGTTCGATCCCCAGCCCAGTGCAGTGGGTTGAGGGTCCGGTGTTGCTGCAGCATAGGTTTTGATCTCTGGCCCGGAAACTTCCATGTGCCACGGGCTCAGCCAAAAAAGAAAAATTCCCAGTGCAGAGAACTGAGGAGTTCGATATTTCTGGAATTATTGGCCCCGGGGTATGGATTCAAGGAGAGGTTTAAGTGTCATCATTGTAATTATCTACATGAGCATGAAGCTTTGAGGAATTGGGTTTTCTCCTTTTTAACAATGCCAGCGTCTCCTTCCTGAGTGTTGGCTGCACCACTGTCAGCTTTGCTTTCCCTGTGGTTGGTGTTCCTCTTAACGTCCCTTAAGAAGGAAGAGTTTCGTGAGCTAAGGTGAACGGGCGTTTTGTCCTCATTCTTTGTTCTGTTCACTCCGTTAACGCCAGTGCCAGCCCTGTTCCCGCGGTGATGACAGTTCCTGCTCTCTTGACACGTTTAAGTAGAGGAAGACGAAGAACCAGTAAATGCATTTGTGTCAGAGCTTAGGCCAGGGTCACCGCGTTGAGCAAACGCAGACTCTGGTACCACCCCCACCCCCACCGCCACCAGCATCAGGTGAGGACACCAGAGAAAAGTCAGTTCTTTCTGCCAGTCGCTTGCCTTGTGGAGCTATCCTAAACGCCCCAGGGGTGTCTAGGCTGTCCAGGCCCTGCTCCCCCAGGTAAACCCTCTGATCCCATGGCCTCTGTCAGAGGCGTGAGTCTGACTCCCCGCAAGCCCGCTGTGTGCTGCCCCCAGAGGCCAGCGCGGGTCCTTTTCAGGGAGCCCGCTGGAAGCAGAATTCTTGAGTAAGTGTCCCTGACTGACGGCCTTCCTCTTAGATTTTACTCCTCCTTTGTCCTCAGGCTTACCTCCCGGTGCTTACCTAATCTTGTCAGAAAGCCTTCCTCCTAACGCGCAGCTGGAAGACGTGACTGAGTGATAAAATATCTCCACGCCAGAGTGCTTGCTCATCTCGAGTGGGTGTGTTTCTGAAATCTCCAAATTGCCTGTCTTCATTTGCTCCCCCGGGATGGTTTGCTGTAGGGAATTTTTTCAAAGAAAGGTAGCCTGATCTTTGGAAGAAGGCTTCCCCTGGGCTTTGATGAATGACTGAAACGTTTGTGAAATTTACATCCACTGGAGGGCTTGAATCCTGCCATCAGTTGTTGCCTAGTGATTAGAGTCCTGTGGTTTGAAATCCACAGGTTTTCCCTCTGCTGGGAGACCCAGTGCTTAGAGCGTGAGTAAGAATACCAGAACCTTGTCTTGACGCTTCCTCAGATTGAATCGGTTTCCTTGAAGTTTATTAGGTGGTTTTGGGCAGCTCATTTTTCAAAGTTTTCTTGTGGCACAGAATGTGATGCCTTGCTGGCGTCATCAGAAGAGTGGGTGTTTGCCGAAAGGGAAACGCAGCGTGTGGATGTCTGTGTTCTTCTCATCGCTGGCCCTTAAAAGTGGGTGACGGCGCGGACAGAGAGCTCTCGGAGGGTTAGTGCTCGAAGCTGAAGCATTTAGGTTCTTTTGCTTCTAGAACATTATCCATCGTTTCTCTTTCATCTTTTATTAAGTGGACAGAAGAACATCTCAGGAAACAGCTTAGCTCCTGGGTCAAGATCCTTTTCTGGCATTTTTCTCCACGTAGATCCTGAGCCCCCATGGCCGGGCCTGCCATGCCTCTGACCTTCCATCCCAGCCTCGGATCCTTGCTGTGGGTCAGCCTGCTGGTGCAGGAGGCACGAGCCGGAGCTCGTCTTGGGAGGAGCAAGCTTGGCGGCTGCTTGTTCTTGTGAACAAACCGAAACCCCCTTTGCCCCGCAGCCCCGGAGGATTATTTTAAACTCTCTATTGTCATTTCAAACTTAAAGACAGTTGTAAGACTCCCCTGTACGCTGTGCCCGCTCTGTGCCGCATGTGTTCTATCGTTTTTCTCTTCCCCGCGCTGGATGGCCTTTTTTTTGGGGAGGTGTATAAAGTGCAGGCGCAGCCTCTCTTCCCTGAGCTACTGCTGAAACAAAATCCTGCCGTGCTAGGCTGTGTAAGTAAAGGCTGTAGATCCATTGTTTGTAAGACAGAGCGGGATTTTTGAAGGAGTTGGCCTTTTCACCTTCTCCCCTGTGTGTCACCTTTGCCGCTGGTGTGTCTGAGCCGGGAAGACAGGCCTCCCACAGCGACCGCGGCCGTGGAGCACAGCGGCTGCCAGGCTGGCTCCGATCTGGCCGCCCGCGGGCCGGCTGCTGGCTTGAGCGGGATTTTCTGCGGCAGCCCTGACAGGGGAGACCGGCGGCAGCTCCCCGCCGAGTCTGCCGGGTGGAGGGGCCCCGGGCAGGCCCCCTGGGGCAGCGCTCCGAGTTAGTGTCCGCTCCCGTCCTCTCCGCCGCCCACCACAGCTCGGAACAGCTCCGGCAGAAGCAGAACAACGGTCCTTCCCCCACGAAGCGGCCTCTTAAATTGCATCTCGGGTGGGCGGCTCTAGGAAGAAGGCCTGGCAGAGACCGTGGCCCAGGCCACCTGGAACAGGCCGGGACAGCCCAGCCTGGGCCGCTCAGGTCAGCGAGCTCGCGCTCTGGCTGCCCTCTGCCTGCCTGCCTCCTCCCTGGGTCACTCTGCCCGGGGGCTTGTGCACTGGCTTCTCCCCGGGGGCCGAGCGTGCGCGTGAGTCCAGGCGGAGGCGGCCGCTCTAGGCTCGCGGGTCCCGTGGGCGCTGTTGTTGAAAGCTCTCTCGGGAGCGAGGGTGAGAGGGGAACACTGAAGAGCTTGACACGGCCCAGAGCGCCGGCGGGGTGTGAGCCAGGCTGCTGCCCGGGCTGGCAGGAGCCCTGAACCGAACCCTTCCGCTGGGCTGACACAAGTGGGCTAGGTCCGGGCCGACTGGCAGCTCGTTGCCTTTTGCGGATGGCCTCGGTTGGGGTCTGGCTCCTGGGAATCTGCTGGAGGCTGTGAACGTTTCCCAGAGAAAACCCAACGTGCAGTGTATGGTTTTGGCGGGTTAGCAACCCCGAAGGCTGCCCTGGGCCCAGGGCCTCGTGGTCCTGGAGGAGATCGTGGCGGCAGCTCCTCCTCCCCGACACCAGCTCTGCTCTCCGCCGTCCCCTCGTCCTCACGCGGCACAGCGTGGTGTTCAAGGCCCTGCTGCTCTGACATTCTTCCTCCAGATCTCAGTATATTGGCCAAAATTCATGTTTATGCGGTAATCTGCCTGTATGCCTGGGTTTTTTTTTTTCATAGCTCTTTTGAGATGTAATTTAGGTGTCATAAAAATCACCTTTTTAAATTCGGTGGGGAGTTCCCGTCGTGGCGCAGTGGTTAACGAATCCGACTAGGAACCATGAGGTTGCGGGTTCGATCCTTGGCCTTGCTCAGTGGGTTAACGATCTGGCGTTGCCGTGAGCTGTGGTGTAGGTCGCAGACGCGGCTCGGATCCTGCGTTGCTGTGGCTGCGGCGTAGGCCAGTGGCTACAGCTCCGATTAGACCCCTAGCCTGGGAACCTCCACATGCCGCGGGTGCGGCCCTAAAATGACAAAAGGCAAAAAAATAAATAAATAAATTCGGTGGGTTTCAGTGTGTTTACTGAGCTGTGCAACCTGCTTTGGTCTAACTTTAAAACCTTTTTTATCACTCCCCAAAGAACCCCCAAGGCCGTGAGCAGGGCTACTGCTCCCCGCTCCCCACCCCTCTGCCCCGCGCAGCCCTAATCTCCTTTCTGCCTCTTTGGATTTGCTGCTCTGGACGTGGCAGATAAATGAAAGGTTTTTTGGGTTTTTTTTTTGCTTTTTAGGGCCGCACCTGTAGCACATTGGAGGTTTCCAGGCTAGAGGTCAAATCGGAGCTGCAGTTGCCAGCCTTCACCACAGCCACAGCAACACCAGATCTGAGCTGAGTCTGCGACCTGCACCACAGCTCATGGCAACCCCAGATCCTTAACCCACTGAGTGCGGCCAGGGATCGAATCCACAACCTCATGGTTCCTAGTCGGATTCCTTTCCACTGTGCCATGACAGGAACTCCGAGCATTCCCTTCTTTTCCTTCTTTTATCATTCAGTAACATCACCTGTGGATGTGTGGGTGGACACTTGGATTGTTGTAATGTTTGTGTGCAGGTTGCCTACCCTGTGGGCGTGTTTTTGTTTCTCCTGAGTCGGCAGGTACTGCAGGAGTGGAATTGCTGGGCCAGCATCGTCATTTTGCCCATACAGCTTGCATGACTGTAAGGTCAGTTCCCAGAGGTGTAAAGATAGTCAAAACACTTAAGTTGATAGGTATTGCCAGGTTGCCTTTAAATGTGATCCATATGCCCCAGCAGTCCCACTTTTGGACATACATCCAGACAAAACTTTCCTTGAAAAAGACACGTGTGGAGTTCCCATCTTGGCACAGCGGAAACGAATCCGACTAGGAACGATGAGGTTGTGGCTTCCATCCTTGGCCTTGATCGGTGGGTTAAGGATCCTGCGTTGCTGTGACTGTGGCGCAGGCCGACAGGTGTAGCTTTGATTTGACCCCTAGGCTGGGAACCTCCAAATACTGTGTGTGTGGCTCTAAAAAGCAAAAAAAAAAAGAAAAAGGAAAAAGACACATGCACCCATATGTTCATTGCAGCACTATTCACAATAGCTGAGATATGGAAATAACCTAAATGTTGATCGACAGATGAATGGAATGGGAAGATGTGGTGTATATGCACGATGGAATACTACTCAGCCATAAAAAAGAACAAAATAATGCCTTTTGCAGCAACATGGATAGAACTAGAGACTCTCATACTAAGTGAAGTAAGTCAGAAAGAGACAAATACCATGTGATATCACATATCTGGAATCTAATATACTGCACAGATGAACCTTTCCACAGAAAAGAAACTCATGGACTTGGAGAACAGACTTGTGGTTGCCAAGGGGGAGGGAGAGGGAGTGGGATGGACTGGGAATCTGGGTTAACAGATGTAAACTATTGCATTTGGAGTGGATAAGCAATGGGATCCTGCTGTATAGTACGGGAAACTATATCCAGTCACTTGTGATGGAACATGATGGAGGGTAATGTGAGAAAAAGAATGTATGTGTATTCATGTGTGACTGGGTCACTTTGCTGTACAGTAGAAAATTGGCAGAGCACTGTAAAGCAACTATAATGGAAAAAATAAAAATCATTAAAAGAAAAGTCAGACTTAGAGTTAAGTGGGAAAAGTAGGCAAACACCCTAAACCCATTATTTCTTTACTTCCTCTGCGCTTGGATTTAAGCAGATGCACGATACAGCCTTTCTCTTTTTCTACCATCTTATTATGGGAAGTTTCCAAACACACAGAAAAATTGAAAGTGTTTTAGAGCCTGTCGTTAGCACTTTACCCCTCGTCCGTCCTGCCCGCCTTGGTCCTCGTGCCTTGGACCCCCGAGTCCCTCTGTGCCGCTAACGCTGAGCTGCTGCGCAGGATGCTAGCGGCTGGCCTTTGAGGTAGTGTTTACACCCAGCGGCATGCACGGATCTTGAGTAAACACTGACAGACGCATCCGTCTGTGTATCCTGAACTCCTGTCAGGGTTTACCATCGCTCCAGAAAGTTCCGTCATACCCCCCGCCCCCATCCCTCCCAGCCTCCTTCCGCCCCCAGGAGGCAAGCAGTGTTCCGGGTTTTTCTCTGGTAGTTTAGTCTTGCCTGTCCAACGTCATGGAAGTGCAGTGTGTGCTCGCTGTAGAAGTCTTCCTGTGGACGCAGTTTCCATTTGTCTTGGGCGAATGGAAGTGGAGCCTGTGTTTCGTTCTGTGAGAGACAGTCGGGCCCGCCCAGGGGGCTGTCCGTGTGCGTTCCCAGCAGAGCCACACCATGTGGCCAGCGCTTGGTGTTCTTGGGCTTTTTAATTTTAGCCCTTCTGAGGTGTGTGCAGTGACGGCCCAGAGCTTTAGCCTGAATCCCTGCGGGCTGATGATTCAGGGCCTTGGTGGCCCTCTGTCAGTTATCTGTTGTCGGTTATCTCTTCAGAGCTTGTGTCCCTTTTTACCCGTGACCGCGCGTTGTCTCTTTATTACTGAGTGTGCGCATTCTTTACACATTCCAGATACCAGTCCTTCGTCCACTACGTTGTCTTTCAAGCAAATATTTTGAAATTTGGTAAAGTCTGGCTTACTTTTTTCATTTATGCTTTTCGCTTTGTATGTCCTTTCTAAGAAACCTTTGCCTACCAGCAAGTCCTGAAGGTATTTTCCTATGTTTTCTTTGAAATTTTATAGTTTCAGCTTTTATATTTAGTTCACTGGTCTCTTGTTAATTCTGGTGTATGGTGTGAGCGGAGAGTCGGTCACCCTTTTCCTTATGAAATTTTGTCCCACCATTTTGTCAAAAAGATTTTTCTTTCCTCATTGAATTGCTTTGGTGTCAGAAGACAGCCCTGCTGAGTGGCACCAGCACTGCTCTTCATTCTCTTCTGTCTGTCTGTCTGTCTGTCACCACGCCTGCGGTGCATGGAAGTTCCCCGGCCAGGAAGGAACCCGAGCCACAGTTGTGACCGGTGCCGCGGCTGCGGCAGCGCCAGGTCCTTAGCCCGCTGCGCCGTAACGGGAGCTTGCGAGCCCGCGTTTCTCCGGTAGCAGGCTGCGTGTCTATGAGATGCTCGGACCGTCCCAGGTCGTAACCCTAACGACTCCCGCCTCTGTGCCCGTCAGAGCCGGAAACCGCCTCAGAGAAGCTGATGCTTTCCTCTGGGAGTCCGTCTGTCTCCCTCCTGTTCCGCTGGGGCAGCCAGTCCTGCCGGCCGCCCTGCCTTCCGGATTTTCAGTAGTTCGTTCCTTCACTCATTCCGTCTCTGCTGCATGGCCCGTCTCTCCATCCCTTCACTAGGAGCTCATTTGTTTCAGTCCCTCTGAGCACAGGTGCCCCCCCCCCCC
>PVHT021183577.1:1921076-1940956 GCA_004024745.2 Catagonus wagneri
CAGTGTGAACAGGCAGACCCGCCCCTGTCCTTGGAAGCGGGGCCTGGGGCTGGGGACCGCTGCTGAGCCATGGCCCGGGCTCACGGTGGCAGGACAGGTGTGATGGGCCCGCGCAGCTCCAGTGCTTCGGCCTTGGCCAGGGGTGGCCAGAGAGTGGGAGCTGGACAGCACGGAGAGGCCCTTGTCCCCCGCGGGACCTGGCCCTGCCAGCCCCTCCCAGCCCCTGCCGGCCCCTCCCAGGCAAGGCGTCCTGCTCACCCAGCAGGCCCCCCGGCACACTTCGTCCCCTGCCCTGACCTGAGGCGGAGGGCGTGTTCAGAGCAGGAAGGTTTACTGCACCTTTCTCGTCCCAGTGATGTGTCCCCGGACTGGTTGGCCCCACATTGCTGGAGATGCATCAGCTCATGAGAACAGGCTGAGCCCCGGCCCCTGTGCTGCCGGTTGCTCTTGACTGTGCCCTTCAGTCGAGGGTCAGATCCTGGAAGGGCTGGCGGCTCCCCTGAGGTGCTGCCAGGCAGGCAGGCTGGAGACTTTTTTTTTTTTTTTTCCGGTTTTTAGGGCCGCACCCACAGCATATAGAGGTTCCCAGGCTAGGGGTTGAATTGGAGCTGTAGCCACCAGCCTACACCACAGCCATAGCAATGCAGGATCCAAGCCGCGTCTGCAACCTACACCACAACTCACGGCAACGCTGGATCCTTAACCCATTGAGTGAGGCCAGGGGTCGAACCTGCAACCTCATGGTGCCTAGTCGGACTCATTTCCGCTGCGCCATGACGGGAATGCCTGTTCTTCTTGAATAAAGATTAGTTTGTAGCTGCAGGAAGGAGAAGTGATTATAATTTGTGTAAGAGTGCCTTTGACGGAACTGCTGTAGAGCTTAGAACCCCGCGCTTGGTCTTACCTCCTATTCCATTCTGCGCAATAGCAAAATCGTCGTTTTCTCCACAGTCCCGTGCGGCGTCACGGGACCTGGTGCTGACGCACACCGGGCCGCAGACGTGTTGTGAGGGCTGACGCCGGCATCTCCCTCCACCCAGCCCGCGTCTTGGTCCAGGGCCCTGGAGGGCGCTCCCCTTGGCTTGAGTATCTTGGTTTCTAGACTCACTCAGGCGCGTTTTTAGGCTGAACAAGTGACTCTAGCGCAGAGCGCCTCCTCTCCTGGAGGAGCTACCTGTTGAGGCAGCTGTCTGCTTGGTTGTGGGTGTGGATTTCCACAGACGGGGGTCCTGTTCACGGGGCACTGGACCCGTCCAGGTCCCCCGGGCTGACCCGCCTGGCCGTCTCTGTCCTCCGAGCCCCGTTCGGGTCTAGATGGCGTGTGGCCTCGGGTCGCTGTCGGGTCGATGACAGGCCCGCGCTCCACCCCGGGCTCGGCTGGACTCGCGGCTCAGGTAGAGACAGCCGCACGCGGGTGTCGTGTAGAGTGTTGTCCCTGGGACTTCCCTGCCTTCCAGAATTCTCTTTGTTCCCCAATCCGAACTTAGCCGAGCTGTTCCCAGTAAAACATGAGGGAGAATGGGAGAGACTGGGGTGCGTGGGGCCGTCAGTGTGGATGGGGGGTGGGTACCGTGGACGGAGGCACTGGACCTGCTGCTGTCCTCTCTGCAGGAGGCCGTGGGCAGTTTATACTGCACGGTCCTCCGCATGGCAGTGTCCCCCCTTGAGGTGGGGACAGGGAGCTGCCAGCCTCGGATTCCTACTGACAGTGGAGTGGCTGGGAGCCCCATTTACAGGCAGAGCAAGCCCCCAGAGATTGAGTCATCCGAGGAGCCCTCGGGGGCCCATTCCGGCAGGTGCTGTTCTAGGTGCCGGGGGTGCAGCTGTGAACCGGGAAACGGGGTCTCTGTCCTGGCGGGGCTCGCAGTCCAGTGGGTTTAAGGAGCTCGCAGCGAGCAGATGAAGAAGGTGGTCACAGGTGACCCCGGGGAGGCAGTGACAGGGGGACGCATGTGGAACAGGGAGGGCCTCCCGGTGACCCAGGTGGAGGGCCAGCCACCGCAGAGCGGGTGCTCCTTGCAGAAGGCGGGGCGGCCTGCGGGCCTGGTGAGCAGGGCTTGGACCTGGCCTGGCTCTCCGCGCTCAGCGCCGCGCCGCCCGCGGAAGACGGGAGCACACTGGGCCTGTTGACGGGGACGCACACACATATGCTCTTTTCCTCCTTTCAGCTGATACCGAAGATGTGTGCATCGTGGAAAGGCTGTTCTCGAGCAGCTTGGTGGCCATCGTCAGCCTCAAGGCCCCCAGGAAGCTGAAAGTTTGCCACTTTAAGAAGGGGACTGAGATCTGCAACTACAGCTACTCCAACACCATCCTGGCGGTGAAGCTGAACAGGCAGGTGAGCGCCGCCCAGGCCCACGTCCCCACGTCCCCGTGTCCTCACTGTCCTCCCGGCACCTCTCAGGTGCAGCCGGCAGCCCTCAGCCGGCGCTTCTGGTCCCCCTGGCCGTGCGCCTGCTCACCCCACTTCACTCTGTTCTCGTCTCAGACCACCCTGTTCCTGACAGTGCCCTGGCTTCTGCCCACTGCTTTGCTCACCCCTCCAGACCTGAGCCTTCTGGAGTTCTCTTCTGGCTCAGCGGGTTACGGGTCTGGCATTGTCACTGCTGTGCCATGGGATCGATCCCTGGCCTGGGAGCTTGCATGTGTCACAGGTGTTGCCAAAAAAGAAAGAAAAGACACGAGCCTTTTTTTGCTTTTATAAATGTTACTTTAAAAAAAAAAATCAGCATGCATCCTTTTCCTTTTTTTAACTGTTAATTCGACTTCAAGGTGAAGGATTTATTACTTTTTTGTGTCCTTCCCCCGAGTTCATAATGAGCGTCTCTGGTCTGGAATGTGGGCCTGGTGGCTAGCGCATGACTGTATTTTGTGAGGTGGTCGCGTGGCCTTTGCTTACTCGCAGAGGACAGCCCTGTCCCGAGGGCCCATGGCACACCCTGTGTACCAGCAGGTGTTCTGTGCAGGGCCGCTCGCCATGCAGCTGGCCATGGGCCGTGCCTGCCTCGCAGCTGGTGGCCTGTGAAATGGGACTGCCCACGTGTTTACAGTGGCGGCCACCGGCGTGCGTGAAACTGGGTCTGTGGACGGCAGAGGCTGGTTAAAGTGGTAATTTATAAGTGTAACGTGTAACACGCGAGTGTCTGTTCACGTCCCAGCTCGGGCAGGGACGCGGGGGCCCTTGTCCCTCTGAGGCGAGTCACCCTCGTGGCGCGGCAGCTCCGTGTCCATCTTCTTCAGAGCGGAGCCAGGACTCGGGCACCTGCAGGGTAACCTGCGTGCGGAGTCAGTTGTTATCTGTCCCCAAACCCCTGGGCTTTCCTCTCCTTTCCTCCCGCCGTCCTCGCTCAGCCTCGGTTCCGGACAGCAGCAAACCCTCACCAGGCCCGGCCGCGGCTCCAGACCTGGTTTTCAGAGCGGGCCGCTGAGAGGGAGACAGGGACGGGCCATGTTTTCCTTAGCTGGAGACGACCAGGTTCTGTGACGTCGAATGGCATCCCGCAGCCAGAGGGCCTGATGCAGCCGGCGGCAGCCGTGGCGGGGGCAGCGCTGGCTCTGGGCCCCGCTCTGGGCGGGGAGCTGGGGCCGAGGGGCGGGGGGCCCAGCGGCCTGATGCAGGTCCGCGCGCCCTGTCCTGGCTCCCGCCTCGTGCTTGGTGTTCTGACCGTGCGCCTTTTCCAGCGGCTGATTGTGTGCCTGGAGGAGTCTCTATACATCCACAACATCCGGGACATGAAGGTGCTGCACACCATCAGGGAGACGCCCCCGAACCCCGCAGGTGAGCCCGCCCACCGGGCGGCGCGGCGTGCCTTTTGAGCACAGTGCAGGGGAGAGGGTTTTCTCTCTTTTTAGGTCAGAAGTACCGTTCTTCTGACGCTGGTCCTGGGACCACCTAAATTAAACCGATGGTTTGGTCGGCCTCCAAGTTTGAGGTTATAGTCATTTCTAACCAGAGACCTTTTCCCCTGTATTTGCAGTCCTGCTGTCACCTAAGGTGGGGTCTGGGGGTGTGGGACTTAGAAAAACCAGCTGCGCAGCGAGCATGGCTGCAGCAGAAGGCTGCTTGGTGTCCACGTTCTTGCTGAGAGCAGGCTGCCGTCTGTGGGGCCTGACCTGCCTCCGCTGTCGCGTTGCCCGCAGGCCTGTGCGCGCTGTCCATAAGCAATGACAACTGCTACCTGGCCTACCCCGGCAGCGCCACCATCGGGGAGGCGCAGGTCTTCGACACCGTCAACCTGGTGAGCTCCCCGTCCCCGGGCCCCTCTTTGCCCTGCCCCTCCCTCTGAGACGGGCGCCACGGAGCCTCCGGCCTTCGCGCCCCAGGCTCAGCCACACCGTTTCCACTGCCACGCCTGCAGGCCCGGCAGGGCTGGGTGGCTCCACACCACCGTGCCGAGCGCCCGTCCTGCAGCCCGCGTGCGGGAAGCAGCGGAGAAAACTTTCTGGAGAAAGTGCTTTGCCTTTTTGTTAAAAGGTTTTGAGCAGCATTTCCTCGGCCCCCCAGCCCCGGTTAATCGGGTGGCGGTGGCATTGGTGCTGGCCGCGCTCGTGGGTTAGTGTACCTGCTGGGTGTTTGCAGCCAGCGGCAGCTCAGGGCGCGGCCGATGCAGCGTCGTCTCCCCTTCCAGAGAGCTGCGAACATGATCCCGGCCCACGACAGCCCGCTCGCCGCGCTGGCCTTTGACGCCAGCGGAACCAAGCTCGCCACCGCCTCCGAGAAGGTAAGGCCACCGTGGCCCAGGGGAAAACTGGGTCAGAAGTTTCAACACTCCTTAATCTCGGTTCCCGCAGTCGGGTCACCAGAGCAGTTTCTGCGTCCACCAGCTCACAGCCAAGCCCAGGTGACGGCCTGCTGCCAGAGCGCGTGTCGGGGACGCGGGGCAGGGCCGCCCTCAGCCTGCCGGCCCGTCGGCAGCGCTTGTACGGGCCGTGCGGTACTCAACCGGGGCCTGTGAGCCGTCCTCTGGGCGTGTTTATAGTGTTTCTAACGTTCACGATGTGTTTCTGTGTATTCCTCGTCGCAGCTTGAATTGTGTACGTAGTCTTAGTACACATCCTTTGTGTGCCTCTCTGAACGTGAGCTTGAGTTTCTGGTGAGACGACTTCCCTCTGGGTTAGGAGGACGTGGCCTTGCGAAGCTCCCTGCACGCAGGACAAAACGGCTCTGGCCGCGCCTCCCCAGGCCGCCGTCCTCTCTCGGCCGTGTGCCGCCAGCAGGCCCCCATTCCCCGACCCCACCGCCGCTTCTCCCTTCTCTGCTCTCTCGCCTGTTCTCTGGCTCATTCCTCTCTTCTCGGTGCCTGCTGCCCAGTTTCACGTTGATGCTTTGTCCCCACAGATCTAAGTAGACTCCCTCCCCTCAAACCAGCCGAGAGCGGTATGGAACGCTGCTCGCTTCTCTCGCCTTCCTGCGGGTCGACCCTCGCACCCAGTTCCCCTGGTAGCGTTGCTGCTCCTCAGGCCGCCCTCTAGCCCCTTGATAGGCCTTTGTCTCGTTGATCCCTCGGCAGGTAAGCTTCCCCTGCTGTACGTCGAGGGCTCGGAGAGTGAAGCTGGCCCAGGGCCGCCCGGCTGGGCGGCAACGGCGGGACTGGACTCCGAGCCCGACTGCTCTAGACACTGAGCTGGACAATCCCTGTACCGCCGGGCCCTCTTCTCTCTGCTGGGAAGATCCCGCTGGCTGTGAAACAGCCCTTCGTTAAGCAGAGTCTTACCTTCATGGTTTTTACCAGGTCTTAGAAGGCCCTAAAGCACTTTATGGCGTTTTGGGGCTAGTAAGAGTGGATTCTTGTCTGGACTCTTTTTTCTTTGGCTGCACCCAGGGCATGGGGAAGTTCCCGGGCCAGGGATTTAGCCGTCGCAGTCACGACGCCAGACCCTTAACCCGCTGCGCTGCAGGGGGGTGCAGGACCCTTGATCGGCTTTACAGAAGGCGCCTAGTTCATGGCCTTAGGCCACAAGTGGCTTCTCTGTCCTGCCGGGGCTGGGGCTGTGCTGAGGTCTGGGGCTCAGTCCTGCCGCCCAGGACCTGCACTCACGCTGAGCCTGACAGCTCTTAGTTAATTAGTTTCAAGCAGTAGGTATGCCGTTAGGAGTATGCCTAAATCTGAAAGTTTGGGCTGCAAAGGACGAAACTTTTGCCATAGTTAGTTTTGGTTATGAATACGCTCTTTTATTCCCCCTGGTTCTCAAGAATTACACACTTGGTTGGTGTGCTTCTATTCAGAGTGTCACTATCTTTTTTTTCCTTTTTTTTGATGCTGCACCTGCGGCACATGTTAAGTTCCCCGGCCCAGGGCCGTGTTGGAGCTGCAGCCGCAGACCACACCACAGCCATGGCAGCACCGATCAGAGCCACATCCGTGACCTGTACTGCAGCTGTGGGAGCACTGGATCCCTGACCCACTGCGTCCTCACTAGGGGCGGTGTCAGGTTCTTAACCTGCTGAGCCACGACAGGAACGCTCATGAGAATCGCCCTCTTTATTAATATTTTCAAGAAGGGACTCATTTTATCTTCAGCTTGATTTCTGATGCTGGTTATTATCCCACTGCAGGAATTTACCACAGCTTAGACAATTCCTGGTGTTCTCCATTTGGGTTTTTTATAGGTTGGTGGCACGTCCAGCGCTGCAGGGCAGTGGGAATCCCGGAAGAGGGACGGCGGGGCGTAGTGAAACCCACAAGACTCTTACATTTAGGAAGTGGGTCCAGGAGGCGCACTGTTCCGCAGAATGAAGGCGCTGGGCTTGAGCCCACAGGACTTGTGTTAGGGGGGCGGCCGTGTGTGCGTCGGTGGCAGGAGCAGGCGCAGGCGCAGGCAGGGTCGCCGCTGCCGCTTAGCGAGCAGTAAGGACACTGTGGGCCACAGAGTTCAGCTGTTCAGTGTTCTCCAACAAGTTGGGTTTTTTGTGTGTTTGCTTTTTGTATTTATAAACATGAGGTGATTTTTTTTTATTTGAAGTATAGTTGACTTACGATGTTGTGTTCATTTCTGCTGTGCAGGAAAGTGATTTATTTAGTCAGTGGGACACATACGTGTGATCTTTTTTTCTACTCTGTTGTGGGCCAGCCTAGGGCAGTGACTATGGTCTCTGCGATACAGTGGGGCCTCTGTGTGTAAGAGCGTGTTACATGTGCTAACCCTGGCTCCCAGGCCCGCCCTCCCCCTTGGCAGCCACAGGTCTGTTCTCCTTTCCCGTGGGTCTGCTTCTCTTTTGTAGATGGGCTCATTCCGTGTCATATTTTAGATTCCAATCTAAGTGGTATCATGTAGTATTTGCCTTTCTCTGACTCTTTTCAGTTTGTATGAGAACCTCTACTTGCATCTGTGTTGCTGCAAATGGCTTTATTTCGTGCTTTTTTATGGCTGAGTAGTATTCCATTGTGTGTATACCACATATTTGTTCACCCGCTGATGGACATTTAGGTTGTTTCCATGTCTTAGCTCTCGTGAGCAGTGCTGCTGTGAACACAGGCGTGCCTGGATCTTTGTGAACTGTGGTTTTGTCCAGACAGATGCCCAGGAGTGGGATTGCTGGATCATACGGTAGTTCTGTCTCTGGTTTCCCAGGACCCTCCGAACCGTTCTCCCTGGTGGTCGCACCGGCTTGCGTTCCCACCCGCAGCCAGAGGGCTCCGTTTCTCCACACTGTCTCCCGCGTGTGTTATTTGTAGACTTATTAATTAGGTCCATTCTGACCGGTGTGAGGTGGTGTCTCTCTGTCGTTTTTATTCGTGTGTCTCTAATAATTAGCAACACTGAGCATTTTTTCACAGGTCCACGTGATACCAGGTTGGCAGTGAGTGGCGGGTGTGAAGGGTGAGCCTGCAGGGCCCCCGGCCCGGGGCAGCCGTCCCCACGCTGTCGCTTAGGAAGGCCTCGCCGTGGGGAAGGCGTGCGGGTCTGGTTTTACTCGGCTGAGACCCCTTTTCCTCCTCTGGCCCGCCGCAGGGGACCGTGATCAGGGTGTTCTCCATCCCAGAGGGACAGAAGCTCTTCGAGTTCCGGCGAGGCGTAAAGAGGTGAAGTGCACCCGTCTCCGCAAGTGCTTCTGTTGGGGTTTCCGTCTTGTTCCTGCCGTGACCGGTGGTGGAGGCTCCAACGCTGGGGACCGCGGTTTGGTGACCGCATTTGCGCCCGGCCGGGCGGTCGGGGGCTCTGGGGTCGCGGGAGGGAGAGACGCTCCTGGAGAAACAGACCGGGCCTTGTTTGTCCGAGGCCCCCGTGCACGGGGGTGGGGGGCCGTGGCCGGGTGGCCCGCAGGCGTGGAAGGAAGGGCTCACGTGGCCGGGCCGTGGCCTGGATGCCCCAGGGGCGGACGGGGCTCCCTTCCTGTCAGCAGCCCCCTCCTCCTCTGCTCTGAAAACCCGTCACCAGCTCCCCGTCACCCCAGCAAATGGCTTGGGTCCTTTTTCTCTTCTTTTTTTAAGAAACCCAAAACCACAGTCCCCATGCGGCGCCTCCTCGGCCTCCGCGTCTGGCGGCCCCGTCTCCTGAGGCCTGGCGCCTTCTCCGCCACAAGCCATCTCTGCCTCGTGTTTCTCCTGCTCCTTCCCCTTGGTTTTCCCTCCTTGCTGCTCCTGCTCGTTCCCCCTCCTGTCTCTGTCTCTGTCTCGGCCCCGGAGCCTCCCCCGGCCCCTCCCCGTGCACCGCTGTTCCTCCTGAGCCACGTCTCCCGTCAGCCTGTGACTCTGGGTCTCTACGAGTGGCCCAGGCCGCCTGCTGAGCTGACCCACGTTTCTCCTGCTGGCCCTGTCTGCCCGGCCCTCCGACGCCTCCTGTCCCTCGCGCACCCGGTCAGGCAGCGGGCAGGTGCCGGGCTCCATCCTTGAGTCTGAGCCCGAGCGCGTTCATGCTCTGACGGGGCGGCCGTGATGAGAGCACGGCGTTTTTGGAACCTCCCGCCGCCCTCCGCTGCCTGGGGGCTTAGCTCCAGACCCCGGGACGCCGCACCTCCCAGGCTCCAGGCACTGCCCTCTCCCGTCACCCAGGTCCTTGGAAGAGGACCCTCTGTCCCCACAGAGCTCTGCACGGCAGCCTCCCACGCTCGGAGGTGGCGCGTGTGCGCCCGGCCCTTCCCGCCCCGCTTGTGCGGCGCCCGCCCCGAGCCCGTCAGCAGCAGTCTCCCCCTGGGCGGCAGCACAGCGCTGGGGCGTCCTGAGCCCCTGGGAGACGCGCTGATTGAGGAGAACCCCTCCCTGTTGACGGGGCCGAACGCACCTTGTGCTTCTGGGCTCACGAGTAAATAGGCTTTTTGGTGGCTTTGGGATCGTAAGGTGACTTTTAAGATAAACGGTAGCGTCTCAGCGCGCTGCAGGTGTGCTCTGACACTCACACGGGGCCAGCCTGTCCCCCTCCTGTGAAGCATGGCTGTAACCTCCGTTCCTGGGTCTCTCTCCCTCACCTTACCGCTGCAAACCCATCCTGATTCACGGGAAATGGCTCAGCCCGACCCCCTCCGTTGCGGGGAGTAGCGAAGAAAGCCGTCCCTGAGAGGAGCTGCCGGCTCGCGTTCGAAGTCGCCCTTCAGACACCCTCCCGCCTAGGAAAGGTGTCTGAGGAGGCGACCGAGAGGCCTGGCACGGGGACCTCCCTGCCTGGACCTCCTTCGGTCCCAGGGAGGCCGCGGCGGCCCTCGGCCGGGCCCTGGGCGCCGGCGTAACCTGACCCCCCCGCAGGTGTGTGAGCATCTGCTCCCTGGCCTTCAGCGTGGACGGCGTGTTCCTCTCCGCGTCCAGCAACACCGAGACCGTGCACATCTTCAAACTCGAGACGGTGAAGGAAAAGTGAGTCCCCGGGTGCCTGCGTCAGGGACGCTGGGCGCCTTCCCCGCTGCCCGGCTGTCCCGCCCATTGAGCAGTGCTCACGGGCGCAGTGCGATGCTGTGCGTGCGGTCCCTCTGTGCCGCCGGGAGGGCCGCTCTGGGGGCGCTGGTCTCGCTGCTGCGGAGGCGGTTCTCATTGGCGTTACCGCCACGCATGCACGTGGGGAGGGGGCGGCTCCTGCCCCGGGAGCAGTGTCGGCGTCACGCCTTGCTGTGAGGGGCGCCTGGGGTGACAGCCACGTGTGTGCAGGATGAGCAGCGTGGCCGGCGGCTGCGGGACGGCGGCCTCTGAGATTGGTGCTCCTTGGGTTCGGGGCCGTCTTCCGGAAAGGTCGGTGGCCGGGATCCTGAATTCGGCGTCCGTGTCCTCATGCTGGCTACACAGCAGGGCTAGTCATTGGCTGTAATGCCAGGTGGCCCCTAGGGAGGAGCCTGAGAGGCCCCTCTGCAGCCCCTCGAGGACACGCTCCGTGAGGTCCCCAGCGTCCCGAGAGGTCACCGTTTCCCGCACCCTCTCTCCCCTGAAGTCTGGGAAGTTTCTCGGAGCTTCCGGGCTAGTGCTTGCCTCTGCCGCTATGTGAGTGGGACGAGGTGGGTCTCAGCCAGGGTCCGGCCCCACGCGCCTGACGCGTCTCCCCCCGCAGACCTCAGGAGGAGCCCACCACCTGGACGGGCTACTTCGGGAAGGTGCTCATGGCTTCCACCAGCTACCTGCCCTCCCAAGTGACAGAAATGTTCAACCAGGGCCGAGCCTTTGCCACGGTCCGCCTGCCTTTCTGTGGCCACAAGAACATCTGCGCGCTGGCCACGTGAGTAGAGTGGGTCCCCCCCACCCCGGCCCAGGCACCCGGCCGGGTTCCAGGGCACCGGGCACGCTGGCTGCTGGGCGACGTTCCTCCAGCGAGCTACGTGCGCACTCAGACCTCAGGTCGAGGCAGGATTCAGGTTGGAGGGAACCGCGAGGCGCGCCTCGGCTGGTGGTGGAGACGTGGACGCTGTCTGCGACCTCCTCTCGCTGCCTTTGTTGAGAATGTTTCACACGTTCGTGAGACAACATCACGGTCAAAACCACGGGAGAGTGCCAGTGCCTAGCCCTGCTGTGGGGCCGCCAGCACCAGCAGCCTCGCGTGGGTGGAGGCCCCCTGCAGCCGAGTCCACTCAGGACACTCGTCCCGAGCACGGCTGTGCGGGAAAAGGCTGGCTTGAAAATTCAGTGACAGCACAGCTGTGATCCTGTGACTCTTAGGAACATTATTCTGCCAACTTTTTATCCAGCTGGCGTAGCTGAAAAGCTCATGACAGTGTCTGCCCTTAGTAATAGAGAAGCCACAGCGCCGTTCTGTGGCCACCTGCTGCGCGGTCGGCAGTGTCGGTTCACACTCAGTGCCCTTGGCCCTGGTGTTTCGGCCCTCGAGTAGGGACAAGACCTTCATCCTCTTAGACGTGAACAGTGCATCGGGCCCTCGACACCAAATTGTGCTTGTTCGCGGCTTCTTCCTGGGCAGGCTAAGAGCCAGGCCGCCGGTTTAATAAGAACTTTGGAAATTTTGGTCCTAGAATTTGGGTGCGTTTTATTCTCACTAGAATCCAGAAGATTCCCCGACTGCTGGTGGGAGCCTCGGACGGGTACTTGTACATGTACAACCTGGACCCCCAGGAGGGGGGCGAGTGCACCTTGATGAAACAGCACAAGTAAGGCCGCACCCCGCCTCCCCCTCCCCCGCTGGTGGGCCCTGTTGTGGCTTTGCTCGTGTCCTGAAAGCTCGGACGCAGAGGGGTGCGTCCCTGTGCACCTGTGCTGCGCGGACCCGCTTTCTGCCCCTCTGCCGGCGCGCCCTGTCCCTCCAGTGGGGGCCTCGGGCCTCTGCCTCCGCAGGCGGTGTGATGACCGCGTGCCTGCGCGCCGTGTGTCGGGGTCCGGGCGGTGCTGCTGCTGCTGCTGCCGCAGGGCAGGCGGTGCTGGGCCTACACCGCTGACGGCCGCTCCCTTCGCTCCCAGGTTGGACGGCAGCATGGAGACCACCAACGAGATCCTGGACTCCACGTCTCACGACTGCCCCCTGGTGGCGCAGGCCTACAGCACGGCCGCGGCCAAGGGTGCGCCGGCGCCTTCGTCCCCGTCCGCACTTGGTAAGGGCCGCGCGTGTGGGAGCCTGGAGGGTCGGCCCGCGGGCCCCGCGTGGTTCTCGGGCTTCCTGCTCTCTGGGCCTGTGGGGCGCAGGCAGGGACCTGCTGTCATAGCACACAGTTTTCAGGGCCCCTCGAGGCAGAATTCACCTTCTTCATCTTTCAAGAAAAAGTGGTCCTCACGGCTTAGGGTGCACGTGAATTGTCTGTCCGCTGCGTGCCGGCTCTGAGACAGTTCACGTGCAGGCCTGGCGCCCCTGGGTGCTGGGGTCCTGCCGGGGGCGGGGGGTGTGCAGGCAGCCAGCACGCAGGGGGGGCGCGCGGGCCGAGGTTGGGAACCGTCTCCCCCGAGGCTCCCCTGACCCACTCAGCGAAGCTGCAGGTGGCGCGGACGCGAGGTTCCCCCGCTCACAGTCACTCCCCTTTGGGGTGAAGGGCCTCCTGGCCAGAGGGCTCGGAGTGTCCATCCCCTGTGCCCTGAGGACGTTGCAGCCTGTCCCCCAGGGCCCTGTCGCCGCAGCTCCTCCCTGACGCTCTGGGGTCTTCACCAGAGTCTGACATAAAGCTCACCCGTCAGAGAGTCTCACTGGGACCCCCGCTGCCCCGGGCGCGGCCTCGGGGTCCGCCTGCCGGCCTGGCCCTCAGGCCCCCGCCTCTCCCCACAGCCTACACGGACGAGCTGGGCGCGGCGGGCGGCGTGGGGCTGGAGGACGAGGCCAGCGCCCTGCGGCTGGAGGAGGACAGCGAGCACCCGCCCATGATCCTGCGGACGGACTGACCGCGGCCCGTGAGGCCTCCAGACCGCTGAGATGCGGGACACTGGCTGGCAGAGGGCGGACTGGTGTCGTGCTGCTATGAACTGTGGCCCGGGCGGGGGAGAGGACGGCAGAGGAGCGCGGGGGTGGCTGCAGCCCCGGTCCTTCTGCTGTGGAGAAGCAGCTCGTCTCCGCTTCAGCGGCTTTTAATCTGGCTGACGGACTTTAGCTTTTTGTTTTCTCTTTTTGCCAAAATTAACTGTTTGGTGAAGCCCTTGAAACCCCCTTGCTTTGCATGTGTTAATGTGCCAAGCCGCCTCCGGAGCCAGAGCCACGCGGCCGAGCCGCAGGCGCTGGGCCTGCAGCCCGTCCAGAACGAGGCGCGGCCCAGGCGCCCGAGCAGGGCCGGTTCTGCTCGGCGGGGCCGGGCGGCGGCCTGGCGTTGGGGGGGCTCTCCCCAGAGACCCCCCCGGGACCACTTTCCCCATTTTATTTTGTTAATTAAATTTTTTCCAAATTGGATTCTTCTGGGACCTCTTCCATGGTGGCTCTTTGTTTCCGGTGTCGTTCTCCGCGTGGTTACCAGAAGAGGGCGGGTCCCAACGGCGGAAACTTCCTCCGACAGCACGTGGACCTGCGCGCCCAGGAGAACTGCCGGAGGGAACGTCGTGTAATGAAATCGTCTGGTCTAATGCTCCTGTCCGACTGCCACGCCCGTGTGTTTGGTTGTGGGGATTTTTCTCTCTTTTTAAGGACCCTTCGTAGCTGTTTCTGTGCCTGTGAAGCAGAGAATTAAAATGTGATGGGCCCTCGGGTTTGCTCTTACCTCGAGCCCCACGTCCGTGGGGGCCCCCTCGCCTGGGCCGGGAGTGCGGCAGGAAGCCGGATGTGGAGGCCTTGCAGGGCGACCCATGCCCGCCTTCTCCCTGAAGACTGCTCAGCGTCCTGAGAGGCCGTGGTCGCGAGTCCCAGGCCTTGCCTGCTTTCCCTCCCATTTTTGTAGAATTCTAACACCTTCAGATACCTCGAGCGTTCCATTCCAAGCCAAGACACTTCGCAGTTTTGGGGTTTTTCTCCCTTTTTTTTGCTTTTTCGGGCCGTGTTCTCGGCATATGGAGGTTCCCAGGCTAGGAGTCGAATCGGAGCTGTAGCTGCCGGCCTACACCACAGCCACAGCAATGCAGGATCCGAGCCGCATCGGCGACCTACAACACAGCTCACGGCAACACTGGCTTGTCACCCACAGGAGCTGGGAATTGTCCTTGAACTGACCATCCACTTTCACTGCCCAACTCCAAGGTCAGTCCGCGTGCCTCGGGCTGCCTGTCCAGCGGTCGGCTATGAGGTGCCCAGGGCGTGTCTGACTCGGGCAGAGGTCTCTAGAAATGCTGACCTGCAACGTGCAGTGCCGTGGGCAGCGGTGAAGGCGGGGTCGTGGCTGACTTCCCCGCGGTGACCCGGGTCCCTGGGGCTCCAGTGCTGGGCCTGGCACCCCGGCACCTGCGGAGCCGGGCGGGGAGGGAGCGCCACAGGCAGCAGGTGCTGTCTGCCGCTGGGACCAGGCTCGGGGAGGGCAGCCCCCTGGCCCCGGCCCTGCTCGTCAGCTCCACGCCGGTGATGAGAAAAACCAGAGCTGTTTTGCCAGGTCTCCTGCCGGAGGCACGCGGTTCCGTCTGTCTTCAGGGCCAGTTGTCCCCGCAGACGGGTTTTCTGCGCCAGCAGCCTCAGCTTCCTCCCCCAGCCCCACCCCTGGCGCGGTCCTCCCGGCTCTCTGCTTTAACCCGCCTGCCGCTGAGACGGCTCTGAGGACCCCTGGGTGAGAAATACTGAGAGGACGGGTGGGTGTCACTGACCGGCCCTCGGGGGGTGAGCGCCCCTCCCCAACCCCGCTCCGCCACCACGAGCACCACTCCGCCGCTTCGTCCGGGCTCCGCGCCCTGGCCTGCGGCTCCTGCCGGGGGCTGGGAGGGGGCGCGGATTGCCGAGTGGTCGGTGGCAGGCCGCTTGCCGCCTCATGCGTGAGAAGGGACTCGGCCGGACCGGACGGAACACGTGTCCCGCGTGGCTGGACCGCAGCCCTATGCCGACGTTAACTTTTTGTGTCCAGTTTTTCCAAACTTATGAAAAGACTATTTGTCGCTGCCGGGAAACGCCCCTAGCCGACTCGTGGATCTGGAGCAGACCTTTGGCGCTTTCTGACGCCACAGAGCCCGCGCCGGCTTGAACTTGGGAGTTGGAAAGGACTGAGTGCAGCGCCGACTCCACCCCGTACCGCAGCGGGGGCCGGGGGCTCAGGACTGCGCAGGAGGGGCACCTCTTGGAGGGCACCTCGGCGCCCGGCTCCACACCTGGCCCGGGTGAGTGCCTGGCAACCGCCAAAACAGAAACTGGCCTCACAGAGCTGAGCCCATCGTCGTCCTCAGTTCAGGCCCCTGGAGCGCAGAGCAGGCGGGAAGAGCCCTGAGCACAGTCACGCACGAGGCTCTCCGTGGCTCCCTTTGTCCCTGGCCTCCCCACCCCAGACCCCAAGGGCAGTGCACGGACGTGGGCGTCGGGCTGGGGGCTTGCTGAGTCCTGGACGGCCTGCCCTGTGGCGGCGGTTCACCACCAGGACCCAGGGCCTGTTCCCTGGACCCCGCGCACACCTGCTGTGGCCAGGACAGGACGCGAACCCCTGCCTTCCTGGTCTCAGCTGCTGCGCCCAGCCCTGCCCCCCATCGGGGCCGCGTGGACCAGGCCTGCCCCTCACTGGTTCATTTGCAGAGGAGAGGAGAGCACCCCTTGTCCTGCCTGCGGCCAGCAGGGACCACGTGCCGAGGAGACCGGGAGCCTCGGCTCAGCGACCGGCGCTGGCGGCGTCCCTGGCCCTTCCCGCCGTAGCCTCTGAGGCACAGGTGCAGAGCTGCCGCGGGCCGCGCCTGGGGCGGGTGTTTGTTCCCCACCCACCCCTGAAATCTCTGCGGCTCCTCTTTGCAGGTGGGGAATGGCAGGGTCCCTGGTTTAAGATGCCCATGTGACACTGTAGGTGACACAGCTGACGATCCAAAGTTGATATTTCACAAGTGTACTTCATCCTTGAACTCGAGGTGGGCGAATTGGATTTGTGGAGTCTGAAAGGCAGAAAGAAAGTGCACGCGAGCCATCGGCACTCTGTCCAGAGAGCACTTTCTATGGAATTCTCCTCGCCTGTGACTTCTTAGCTGAAAGTATCTGATGATCGCTAGTGACCAAGCAGAGGGATTTTGCTGCTGTATAGTTTAGTTCTTACCCTGGTTAAAATCCTTGGCCTATGTTGTACCTTTCTGTTCTGAATTCTGTGAAGCACAAAAAATTTTGAATTTTGAGGTGTGATCCGCCCAGCTCTTCCCGTTCCCTGGCGTCTGACCAGGAAAGTCTTTAATGTGGGAGAATTAAACCTTTTTGAAGCTCAGAATTTAAAGAGACTGCTTTCATTCTTCACTTCTGTGTTTTCCTTCTTTACTGCGTGGAAATGTAGTTACTCCTTCTTAGGTTTTCTTTATAGGGGAACCTGATTTATGTGTTGCCACTATGTTTGACGTGGGGGTGGGGGGGCGTGCGCGCGTGTGTGTGTGTGCTTACTGACTACATACCACACCAAAGCCTGTTGCTGGTAGCATTTTATAACTGCACTTAAGGGAGTTCCGGTTGTGGCTCAGCAGGTTAAGAATCCAACTAGTACCCATGAGGACGCAGGTTCGATCCCTGGCCTCACTCAGTGGGTTGAGGATCCGGCGTTGCCCTGAGCTGCGGTGTAGGTTGCAGATGTGGCTCAGATCTCTCATTGCTGTGGCCGTGGCATAGGTCGGCAGCTCCAGCTCTGATCAGACCCCTGGCCTGAGAACTTTTATGCTGCAGGGCCAGCCCTGAAAAGAAAAAAATGAAAACTTGTGCTGGTTTTGGTTTTTCCCTCCTTGTTGTTGGGTTGCGTTTTCTTTTGTTTTTCCGCTGTACCCACAGTGTTTGGAAGTTCCCGCACCAGAGATCGAGTCCAAGGCAGAACTGCAGACTACGCCGCAGCTGCAGCAACACCGGATCCTTAGCTCACTGCGCCAGGCCGCGGATCGGACAGGCGCCACCACGGAGACGAGCTGGGTCATTAGCCCACTGCCCCGCAGTGGGAACTCCGAGACCTGTGCTGGTTTTTTTTCCTCATGGATTCATTGCCTACTCACAGGCTACCCATCTCCTTCGTACCGCAGTTAACTGCAGTGTAATTCCGCCTAGCACATTACATACAGCCCGGTACCAGAATCCTGCAGCCTGGCTGCAGCCGTTTCAAGGCGTTCCTCCAGAACTGAGTTTTTGTTCTGCAAGCCCTGAAAGAGGGTTTATATGTCTTCCTACCGGGATTCCTGGCCTTCTCTGAAAGACTGCGAAAAAACAAGTCTCGGAGGACGGTGAGGTTGAACAGCTAAATGCTGTTTTGTTTTGTTTGGTTTTGTTTTAGGGCCACACCTAAAAAGGCATATGGAAGTTCACAGGCTAGGGGCCAGCCTACGCCACGATCACAGCAATGCCAGGTCCAAGCCGTGTCTGCCACCCACACCACAGCTGCTTTCCCAGGGGTTCCCACTGCCTCCCTGGGGCCTGGGCGCCTGTGGGAGGGGTTGCAGGGTCTGGAGAAGGAATCCAGCACCTGGTGAGGCGACCTCCCCACCCCACCCACCGGGGCTTCCCTGAGCACTTTCTAGGGGCGGCCTTGGAGCTGTGATGGCTGTCCGCCCCACCCCGCCGTGCCCCACAGCCACCTGCACCCTCTCCCAGCAGCCCTGTGCTGCCGACAGAGGCCCCCAGGGGGCAGCTTGCTTCCGCGGAGCCTGCTGCCAGCTTCTCGCCAGCTCGGTGGTCGCGTCCATCCTGGGCTCCATGAGCAGAGGCAACCTGGGAAACTCCATTCCATCCTGCAAGCGCTGGAGGTTGCTGCCTGGCCCAGTGCCAGCGCACGGGGCACGCAGGCAGGTGGGCAGGGCGCGGAGGCTGCAGCCTGGCCTGCTGAGCAGAGGAACGCTTGGTGTCAAGCCCCCTTGCTCAAAGGCTCTGGTTCATTTCCTCTTAGCTTAGTCCTGGTTAGTTGGGTCAGTGGTTGCTCCTTCCGCCCAGGGTTGAAGTGTGCGTTCAGCTCCCTCCCATCCCCTGCAGATGGAATGAGGCCCTGGGCGGTGGCGGGGAGGGGGGGGGTCAGAGGAAAACAGTCCTAAATCTGTAAAAGCTGCCAGGGTCATGGGGGAGACGACTGTGACCCTGTTTTGAACCTGATGACTGGACAATCTTGGGTCAAGGGGCCCATGAGGATCCAGAGGACAGATCTCTTCATCATGAGGAATTTAGACATTGGCGCGTCCGTCCACCCGCTTCAGGGCTGGTCTGAACCCACGGCACCAGCCCCCGAGAGCACAGAGAGGAAGGGAAAGCGTGGCGGGGCCAGGGCGGTGAGCGCGCCTCGAAGCTGAGTCAGCCCGGCTGGCGGGCCAGCACCGCACCTGCCGTGGACCGTCACCGAGTCCCACCCGGGCAGAGAGTGTGGGCTGCCTAGCCCAGGCTGCCAGTCCCAGGACCCTCCCTGCCCCTGGCCGGGCCGCTGTCCCGACCACCGCAGCAAGACCGCAGATTGAGCATGGCGACACCGCAGTGACACTAGCCTCCACTTACCGAGCACCTGCTATGTGCAAGACACTTCCCGGCATTGGGTGTGTGTCCTCGTTAACACCTGTTTCTGCCCGGCCATTCTCAACAGGACGCAAGCCCCGACGGTGGCGAGGGAACTGGAACTCGGCCACGAAGGTGGATGCAGCTGAGAGGGGGCCGCACCCGGCCTTCTGAGACCCAAAGGGCTGTCACAGGAGGACATTGCCCCGCTCCGCCACCACTGTCACCCCGCCAGCAGAACAAGGCTCAGCGAGCCTTCACGCTTCTCATCCATTCTGCAGTCCTAGTACTTTGACCTGTTCAAAAACAACCGCTTCGCTCCCGCTGGGATGGCAGTCAGCAAAAACAGTGACGGTGACCAGTGCCGGCCAGGATGCAGAGAGAACGGAGCCCCCGTGCTCAGCTGGGGCAACGTCGGGGGCCCCCGCTGTGGAAGCAGCCTGGAGGCTTCTCCACACGGCAGCGCCGGGTCGTCCCCGACCCGGCAGTCCCGCTCCAGCGCTGGCACCCGGAGCAGCAGGAACGGGGACTCAGATGCCGGTGCGTGGTTTTAGGAGCATTTTCACAGTGTTCTAAAGGGTGGGATGACCCAGGTGTCTGTCAGCAGGTGGCGGGATCGAAATATGGCTCATCCATGTGATGGAATATTACTCAGCCATGAAAGAAATACTGACAGTCTGGATGAGCCCGGAAAACGTGGTGCTGGCTTTCCCACTGTGGCTCAGCAGGGGAGGTCTTCATACACGCTTGTGAGTGTGAGGTGTGTGCAAATGTGTGTGTGTGTGTGTGTGTGTGTGTGTGTGTGAGTGTGTCTATGGCTCAGTCCATTCAGGCTGCTATTTTAAAAGTACCAGAGGGAGTTCCCTTCGTGGCTCAGTGGTTAACGAATCTGACTAAGAACCATGAGGTTGCAGGTTCGATCCCTGGCCTTGCTCAGTGGGTTAAGGATCCGGTGTTGCGGTGAGCTGTGGTGTAGGTTGCAGACGCGGCTCGGATCCCGCGTTGCTGCGGCTGTGGCGAAGGCCGGCAGCTACAGCTCCTGTTAGACCCCTAGCCTGGGAACCTCCATATGCTGCGGGTGCAGCTCTAGATAAAGGCAAAAAGACAAAAAAAAAATAAAAAATAAAAGTACCAGAGGGTGGAGCTCCCGCTGTGGCGCAGTGGGTTAAAGAGCCGGCTTGTTGCTGTGGCAGTCCCGCCTCCATCCCCATCCCCGTGCTGTGGGTTAAGGATCCAGCTGTAGCTGTGGCGCAGGGCGTAGCTGACCGGGATGGGGAAGGCACGGTGGCTGTAGCGCGGTCCCAATCCGGGGGATGCCGGGAGAAAGAGGGAAACCCGGGGGATGCCGGGAGAAAGAACACCGGAAGTTCGAGAAAACCCGCGGCACAAGGCAGGCTTGCTCCACTAGAGCAGGTGCCAGAACGGCCTCAGGTCGTCGGGTGGGGGACGGGTGAGGCCCGCGTTCAGGTCCAGACCAAGGGCAGGCGTTTGAGGACGCCCTGCAG
>PVHT021183577.1:1941956-1953392 GCA_004024745.2 Catagonus wagneri
TACTCCCAGAAAGGAAGAGGCGGGCCTTTCCCGCGCCCACGCCCCTTGGAGGCTAGAACCGTGGTCCACGGGGCTCGGGCAGAGCTTCCGCGCCTGCCGGCTTGCGGCTCACACGCGTCCTCTCCTAATGCATCTGTTCGTTACCGATCACTTTGTCTTTCACTCAATTCCTTCTGCGCGGAGGCACGAAGAACCCGAACCTCGGTGAGTCCAGACGCAGGGTAAGTAACTTGAACTTTAGAACTGTGGGTTCAAGTCCCAGTCTGGGTTCTGGTTAGCTTCAGGCCATTGGGGCTGTCGGTTTCACTGCTGTGGCCTGGATTCAGTCCCTGGCCCGGGAACTTCCACATGCCGCAGGTGCAGCCAAAAAAAAATAAGTCAAAGTGCCAGAGACCAGGCAGCTCCTAAACAGCAGAGCTGACCTCTCGGGGCTCTGCAGGCTGGGAGGGGCAGGCAGGTTCCATGTCTGGCGGGGACTCTCGGCCTGGTTCTCCCTGTGTCCAGATGGGCGGGGAACCTCAGGTGTCTCTCTCATTAGGGCACGAGTCCCATTGTGACCGTTCAGCCCACTGATGTCATCACCCCCCAGGGCCCCCGGCTACTTGGGGTTCGGATTCAACACAGGAATTTGGGACACAGTCAGCCCACCGCAGTGTCGTCTGTACACACGTGACTTTGCGTGTGCGCCGTCGGGAGGACCCCTGCCTTGTCCTGGCCACCAGGACTCGGGTCTGGCCTCTCTGTGGCCGTGTGGCCGTGGGCAGCTGGACCTGGAAGCCAGGCAGGCGACCTCCTCTGCCGCCTGCTCATAGTCCCCACAGCCGGGCGGGTCCTCCTGGCGGGTGTCAGGGCTAACGGGTGGTTTAGGGGCCGCGTTTATTGTCTTTTCCCTCCACTTGCGGCCTCGCGCCCACGTCCCCGGCTCAGGTGGCCCCCTCACAGGCTGCAGATTCCTCGAGAAAGGATGTGCTTTGACGGACCCTAAATAGACGACAGGTTCTGCGAAAGGACGAAAGGATTAAGAGCCTTTTTGTTGAGTCTGGCCGACACGGTCACACTATCTCAGTGGATAAATTTAGAAAATGCCCTCTAAATACATTTTTAACTTGGGCTTTTCAGAGAGGTTCTATAAGCCACCAGTAGCACCGTATAAACTCAATTTGCGTATAAACTCTGCCCTCCACTTGCTCAGGCAAACTCCGAATTCGCTTTTCTTTTTTTTTGCCTTTTGTCATTTTAGGGCCGCACCCGCGGCATGTGGAGGTTCCCAGGCTAGGGGTCTAACAGGAGCTGTACCTACTGGTCTATACCACAGCCACAGCAACACAGGATCCGAGCCGCTTCTGCGACCTACACCACAGCTCGCGGCAACGCCAGACCCTTAACCCACTGAGCAAGGCCAGGGATCGAACCCGCAACCTCATGGTTCCTAGTCGGATTCATTAACCACTGAGCCACGACGGGAACTCCGAATTCGCTTTTCTCGTTGCCTTTCCAAGCCTGGCCTTATCCAGTGCCCTCTCCTCTCCTCTGACCAAGGTTGTTTGTTTTATTTTGAATGCCATCACTTCCCAGGGACCCTGGCCATTTGCAGCCTCTTCCGCTTGGACCAAATGGAAAATAGGGGACACTTGACCCCCCGGGAGGTGTGCCCCCCCCCAACGCCCGGAGATCTCGCTGTGTTTAACACTGAATCATCAGGGACCGTGCCTGGTTCAGGCTTCTCATTATTTCTGTTCACTCCTCCGAATCCACGGCCTCCTGCCGCTCGATGGGGAGAGCGTGTGAGCAAAGAGAAAGCCACAGCTCCTCCGTCCTGTGCCAGGAGCCCCCAGGGGTGACCTAGGAGAGAGGCAAAGGTGACAAGAGCGAAGAGCCAAATGCTGGTGCTCGGGCCATTTCTGGACGCCACGCGAGAAACTTCACGAGGCCCAAGTGCATTTCCCACGCCAGGAAGCGGGGAGCCCCACAGCTCTTAGCCCGAAGAGGTCAGTGCCAGCCGGGGTCGCTGGGGATATTTCTGCAAGACCGACATCTTAAACCGCAGGCGTTTACCGTCTCGGTCCGGAGTCTGGAGTCCAAAGCCGGGGGTCGACAGGGCCACGCTCGCTCTACAGGCTCCAGGGAGGAGCCCTCCTTGTTTCTTCTGGCTGCTGGTGGCCCACGCGTCCCTGGCTTGTGGCCCCAGCCCTCCGGCCTCTGCTGCCCTCGTCACATGGCGCCTCCTGCCTCTGTGTCCAATTTCTTACAGAGACACAGCCATCGGACCAAGGGCCACCCTCAGTCCAGGCCAGTACCCTCCTGGGCTCCTTCATTACATCTGCGGTGACCCTTTCTCCAAATAAAGTCACACTCAGCTTCCAGAGGGACATGGATGTGGGGCAGGAGGGGGACACTATTCAAAACCAGCTCCATCGCTTGCTGGGGAGGCTGTGAAGCCCCACAGCCTTGGTTTCCCTGCGGGTGAAATGGGGGCGGTAGCCCCGCTTCCCACCGCAGCTCATTCATGAGGCGAAGTAACTCACAGGAGGCACCCGGCCCCGCCCTCGGCCCCAGCTTTCGGCAAATGGGACTTTCCTTTTCCAGGAAATCTTCCCAAACCCAAACTGGCTGTGTTTTCCCTCTTCCCTGCATGACCCTCAAGACCGGCCCCCCAGAAGGTGAATATGGGACTGCTGCCCAGAGGTTCTGAGCAGTGGTCCGGGTGGGGCGAACCCGGGCACCGCCAAGTTCCCGGTGACGCTGAGGCCGCTGGCCTGGGGCCGCACTGAGATCCTCTGTCCCAAGGGGACAGACAGGTGTTTTGTTTTGTTTTTTTCAATTCGGGGCTTGCTACAAATACTGTCCTGCAAACGTCCTTGTGTGCGTCTTTCGGGGCCTTCCCTTAAACACCACCTGGCAGAAAAGTGAGGGAGCAGGATCCCCTTTTGGACACAGCCGCTGGTCGGCCCCGCTTGGGCGCCAGGGAGGAGCTCGCTGTGGCTCTAACTCTGCACGCTGGACACTGTCGTCCTGATGCCCGGTGCTCCACGACGGGGGCGGGGCGGGGGGCAGGAAGAGCCACCAACAGGGAGTGAGGGGCAGGCTGGCCCTGGCCAACCCTCCATCCGCTCTCTGGGCGTTGCGGAGGCTTCCGGGGCACCTCCCTGCCTCCACGCTGCCCCCGCTCTGAGAGGCATAGTGTCCAGTCGCTAGACCCTGAGACCCCACCCCACGCTGCAGTGTCTGGTTCTTCCTCTGGGTGTTACGTGTGCGAGGCCCATCCTGCTGAGTGGCAGCAGCTTGTGTGTTCTCATTGCCGTGTGTTTCTCCGTCCCGTAAAAGTACATCACTTGCCCTGTGGACAGGCAGGTGGTTTTCTTTCAGTTTGGGGTTTGCTAAAAACAGTGTCCTGCAAACGTTCTCGTGTGCGTCTTTCGGGCCTTCCTGTGGGGTTAATACCTAGGAGTGGGGTGTCTGGGGCGTGAGGTATGCAAATGGCAGCTTTAGAAGGTGTAGCCAAGCTATTTCCCAAAACGATTTTTGCAGAGAGCTCCGGCCGCACCACAGGTCGGCCCAGACTTGGCTACGACAACAATGTCTTGTGTCTCTGCCATCTGACCAGCCCCACGCTCCTCCATCAGCTGGAACACCCCCGAAGCATCTTGCCTCACTTGGCTGGAGTAGCTAGGAGCCGGCCCTGCCCCTCCACGTGGCTGCTTGGGCTTCCTCACAACGTGGTGGCACCCAGGCAGGAAGGCTTCTTTACCTGGTGTCTGACTTCCACAGTGGAAGCTGCCAGGTTAAGGATCCCGCGTTGCTGTGGCTGTGGTGTAGGCCGGCAGCTGTAGCTCTGATTTGACCCCCTAGCCTGGGAACCTCCATGTGCCACAGGTGTGGCCGTTAAAAATTTTAAAAAATTAAAAAATAAAAAGGGAAGCTGCCAGTTTTCTTTAAAAAATAGTAATGCAATAGCTGGCAGGGTCACTTTGATCTCATTCTCTGGGCCAAAAGAAGTCAGGAGATCAGGGCGGGTTTGAGGGAGGGAAGGCCACAGCACCTCCTGACCACGGGCAGAGCCGGGAAGGATGGGGCTGGTGGCCGCCACCTTGGGAGGCTGGCCCAGGACTGCGCCACTCACTTGCAAAGCACGCAAGCGCTTTGATCGCTTTCCATCTTCCCCAGCCCCATACTACGCTGAACATCTGCAATACATTCATATTTTTGAAACATGAGACAAGGAGTATTTCACAGCACCCTGCGTCCAGAGGGACGCACCAGCTCAGCTGCAGGGGCGCTGAGTTAAGGTCCCGGGGGTGGCGGAAGGCAGCGCTCCCCACCCGGCCCCGACCTCCAGGCCTGCTGGCTCCCGCCGGCCGAGAAACCCAGAACTTTTGTGGAACATGCTGTCTCTGTCACTTGCAGCCGCGTGGGGGCTGCCTTCTGGGGGATTTATATTTGCAGAAGCTGGGGGAGGGCTTGGCTGAGAAAGGGCTCTGAGCCCAAGTTCGCAATAGCAGCACACATGCTCTGAAGCGCTTAAAATAAAACCCCGTAAAGAAACAGGCCAGTGAAGAGAGGATGTGGTTACCCAGCCGCCATCTAGATTTCATGTTCAGCCCTCAAATCTTTTGAAGTGTTTGCCTTACTTTATGTCTAAGCTGGTTGTTGAATGGACGCTGAGAGCCTGTCCTGGGGGCGGGGCTTGGGCTCCGTCAATGGAAGGCGTGGCCAGGGGGGGTGCTGTGTGGGCTCACGCAGGGTTTTAGCAATGGGAATGAACTTGGCAGACACAGACAGCCCTGCCCTGAGCTGTGAACGCATGTGCCTAACTGAGCTCCAAAGAAAGGAGGAGAAATTCTCAGGTTGAGACATTCAAGGGCAAAGCAGGGAGACTGGGTGTCTGGCCCCGGGGCCCTGGGAGTGTAGGTCACAGACACAGCCCCCACTTGGGACTGGATCTTGAACCTGTTTGAGACACAGTCAGGGACTGAGACTGCTGCGAATACAAGTCACTAGGACCTGCCTGGGGATAAGAGGCAAGACAGCCCTGGCTGCCTGCGCTGTCCAGGGGGCCTGAGGCAGGTGTCAGGGCTGGCGAGGGGCCCCAGGGAGCCATTGCCTAAGAGGGACAGAGTTTCTCTTTAGAAGGAGAAAAAGGTACTGGAAATAGATTGTGGTCATGGTCACACAATGTGTGAAGGTACTTAATGGCACAGAACTGTATACTTCAAATGGTTGAAGTAGGAAATTAAAAAAACTTAGGGAGTCCCCACTGTGGCTCAGAGGTAATGAACCTGACTAGTATCTATGAGGATGCGGGTTCGATCCCAGGCCTCACTCAATGGGTTAAGGATCCGGCATGGCTGAGAGCTGCGGTGTAGGCTGCAGACAAGGCTGGGTTCCCGTGTTGCTGTGGCTGTGGTGTAGGTGGGCAGCTACAGCTCCTATTTGACCCTTAGCCCGGGAACATCTATATGCCACGGGTGTGGCCCTGAAAAGACAAAAAAGAAACAGAGAAATCAGTGGTTTCCTACATACGAGCAATACTTACTCAGAAAATAGAAGATAGGAGTTCCTGTCGTGGTGCAGCAGTTAACGAATCTGACTAGGAACCATGAGGTTGCGGGTTCGGTCCCTGGCCTCGCTCAGTGGGTTAAGGATCTGGTGTTGCCGTGAGCTGTGGTGTAGGTGGCAGACACGGCTCGGATCCCGCGATGCTGTGGCTGTGGTGTAGGCCGGTGGCTACAGCTCAAATTGGACCCCTAGCCTGGGAACCTCCATATGCCCAGGTGCGGCCCTAGAAAGACCAAAAAAAAGGAATGATCCTCTATTGTGAATCTAGATAAAGAGTCAATAGTTTTCTTTGCACTGTTTTTGTTGTTTTGTTGTTTTGTTTCTGTCTTTTTAGGGATGCACCCGCGGCGTGTGGAAGCTCCCCGGCTGGCGGACGCAGAGCTGTACCACAGCCACGGCAGCGCCACATCTTACGCCACATCCTTAATCTATGCCGTAGCCTGTGGCAACAGTGGATCCTTAACCCGCTGAACGGGGCCAGGGGCTGAACCCACATCCTTATGGATACCAGTCGGGTTCTTAACACACTGAGCCACAACGAGAACTCCTCCTTGCCCTGTTCTTTCAGCATTTTGTAAGAATAACACGGGGCTTGTCTTTGTGTTGGTCCCAGAGGCAGCACTGGAAAGAAGGGTGTTCCTGGCAGATGAGAAGGCCCCTGCCACGGAACTCCGCCCAGGGCGCCCCTGAGCCAGCCCACCCCAGGAGCCTGTGGCTCCTGGGACAGCAGGTTCTCCTGCGTGTCTGGACCGGGAGCGCCCTCAGGTGGAGGACACGGGTGTTTGCAGGTAGACAAGTAACTAAGACGCGGGCTTGTCCCTGCAGAAGGAGGGGTTGGGGGAAGAGAAGGTGACAGAGATGGGGGAGAGACAGGAGAGGGTGACCCCAGCCCTCGAAGCACCTCCCAGCTCGGACCCTCGCTCCAGTCACTGCTCCCTGCTACCTCATCGTCCCTGACAGCCGCTGAGCTTTTCACCGTCTCCATGGTTTTGCCTTTTCCAGAATGTCATCTGCTTGGAACCACATAGTCTGTAGCCTTTTCAAACTGTCTTCTTGGTCGTACGTGGCTAGGTCTCCTCCATGTCTCTTCACGGCTTGATCACTCACTTCTTTTTAGTGCTGAATAAAATTCCACTGCCTGGATGGACCACAGTTGGCTTATCTGTCACCTGATGAAGGACGTCTTGGTGGCTTCCAGATTTTGGCATTTTTTGAACCAACCCGCTGTGGCCATCCACGTGCAGGTGTTTTTGTGGACAGCAGTTTTCACCTCCTCTGGGTCAGTACCAAGGGGGTGACTTTGGGATCATGCTGCAAGTGGGCATTTAGCTTTGTAAGAAACCGCCTTGCTGTCTTCCAAAGTGGTGGCACCGGTTTGCATCTGGCTTCCTGAGGTTTTTTTTTTTTTTGGCCAAAATACGCTCAAGTTATGCATCTCGAGGTTGAATTGGTCGCTTCTGATCCTAAGGCCACAGCCAGTTTGGCAGAAGTTCAGGCCCATTTGGGCAAATATCCATGAGCTTCTGGGAAGCGAGGCTGCGGTCCGGATCTTCCATCACCTGGGGCAGATGCAGGCTGTTGGAACTGGGCGTCGGGGTCTAGCTCTGGGCACTGGAGTTGCCGGCTGCCAAGACGCCGGCAGCTTCCTCTGGCCGTCACACGAGAGCTGGGCCCAGGGCAGGGCTCCCCAAAAGCCTGGGGGTACAGCTAGCAGAGCCTGGTTACGAGCCGTGGCTCCTCCAGCCGATGCCCCCAGGCCCCCCCGGCCCCCGGCAGGTGTCAGAGACCGACCCCCAGGAGGAGCAGAGGGCAGAGCTCTGATGGAGGGGGGAGGCAGGCAGGTGGAGGGCCAGCCTCTGCAAGGCCCAAGGTGCACATCTCTGGCGCGCTGGGTGCTCTGGGGAGCGGGGGTGGGGGTTGAGACCGCAGGGTCTGGCAAGGCTCCAAATCGCACCCCTGGATGTACCCGGTGTCCTGCTCAGGAGAAGCCGAGTTCCGCAGCCCAAGCCACCAAGGGGCTGCTGGGCACACACCCGGTGTGGCCCTGGGACTGTGCCAGCTGGACAGATGTCTGCGCTGGCCCCGGGCTCCAGGAGCACGCAGACTGCACAGAGCTCTCTTCCTGGCAAGATCGAGCCCTGTTTTTTGCCCAGCACCCACCTTGCACCATGTTCCATGTGGGACATTTCCAAGCGGCCACTGGTCCTTCTATCAGTACTGGATGTGTTTTTACCATTTTACAAGAAGTCTGGGGCTCAGAGAGACTGAGAAGTATGATCAAAGACACACAGCAGAGCTAAGGTTTGAACCTAGGATTACCTTGACCCCAGCATGGAGAGAGAGATGGCGGGGTGTGGTGTGTGTGTGTGGTGGCAGTCCATCAGTGTCCCAGCTGGTTATGTGCCCTCTTCCCAGCTCCACGTTCAGCGACATCACAGGGGCAGCTGGGCACCGGCCGTGATGGGAGCATTTACACCAGAGGAATTGGCAACAACTGCAAATCAGAGCTAGTTGCTGGCTATTTACCTGCCCACAGCTGACGTTTGTGTGTCTGAGTGTGTTTACGTGTGGGTGTATTTGTAGGTTTGTCTGGGTGTGGCTCATGCGTGTTGGTGTGTCTGGGTGTGTGTCTGTGTGCATGTATTTGTGTGTGTAGGTACTGCCTGTGTGTATGTCCGTGTATATGCATTTTTTGGTTGGGGGTGTGCACATGCGTGTCTGGGTGTGCTGTGTGTCTGCGTCATTGTGTGTGTCATCCTGAGCCTGTGTCACTGTGTGTGGCCTCTCCAGCTGAAGCTTGCGGTGTCAAGTGAAATCCAGTCTGAGCGAATAGATGACTCTCCAATTTGCTTGCAAATGTCCTTGAAGAGGCCAAGGACGCGCAGCTGGGCCGCAGCCAGGAGGCGGGGGAGGAGCACGGGAGCCAGACGGGCAGCCGCCGAGCGCAGAGCCTGGGCACAGTACCCCCAGCCCTGGGGCCCCCGTGGGCCCCCGAGACCCTTCCAGCCCGACCCCAGCCCTTGCGAACGCGCTCCTAGAAGAGGCTTCATAGGGATAAAAATATAAACTTTGTTGCTTACAAAAATCACTGGAGGCTTAACAGCTTTCATCTCCGTTGTCATGGGACTGACAATACCGATAAGGATCAAAGGGACCAGAATAGACTCAGAGGGCTCTGTTTCCCGCTTAACTCTGAGAATCTTCTTCGCTCTAAACTTCGGGCTCTCCCCTCCCTCCGCAGAATATTCTAGATGCTGTAGTGCAACTGCCATCACTCTGAGTGCTGGTACCCTCTGCTGTCCCGAGACAGGACGCCTTCCTGAGAAGAGCCCCCAGCACCGCCAGCCTGGTGTCCGACCATCTGACCGACCACCTCGCAGGCACCTGCAGCCGTGTGACCTGCACGGGGCCAAGCAGAGTTCTTCCCGGACCTTTCACTGTGGAACCGTGAGGGGAGGGGTCGGGCCGTCTTGGGAGACGGCACTGGTGACCGTGAGCCAGGAGATGTGGGTGGCCAGAGACAGAGGGACCCCTCCCCCACCACTGCCACTATTCTTGTCCCTGACTCCAGCCGCTTCTGAAGCACAGCCTGCACCTCCGCCCTGGCCTGTTTGGTTAAATGAGCTGGGCCTGTGACCCCCCACAACGTCCCAAAGTCCTGATCCAGCCCCGCCACCACCGCAGCCCAGCCCATCCCATGTAGCCGGTGAGCTGTCCCTTCCACACACTGACCCCAGTGTTCCGGCTTCAACGTCCCCTTTTTAGGCGGTCTCCCCGCATCCTCCAGCCGGCACACTTGGCTGGCAGAGGCTTGGCCCAGAAGGTGCAATGGACTGAATGCCTGGGCTCCCCAAATTCCTAGGCTGAAACCTGACCCCCCAGTGTGAGAGCGTCGGGAGCTGGGGCCTGGGGTGATTAGGCCGAGCCTCACAACTGGGACCGGCGCCCTTATAAGAGGGACCCCACAGAGCCCTCGTCCCCTCCACTCCACGAGGGTGCAGCGCAAAGAGGAGGAACCAGGAAGCAGACCCAGAAGTGAATCTGCCAGCAGCCTGACTTTGGACTTCCAGCCCCCAGAACTGTGAGACGCAAGTCTGGGGTTTAAGCCGCCCAGCCCAGCCAGTTCCGTTAAAGCCGCCAGTGTTCGCAATTCACGGAGAGGCTAATAAAGGGGTAAATGTGTACCCGCTCCCCGCCCCCCATCCCCGAAGACCCCTCAGAACAGCCGCGCTCGGAGTTCCCGAAGTGGCCCAGTAGAAACGAGTGATGACCATGAGGTTGCGGGTTCAATCCCTGGCCCCGATCAGTGGGTTAAGGATCCGGCGTTGCTGTGGCTGTGGTGTAGGTCGCAGCTGTAGCTCTGGTTGGACCCCTAGCCTGGGAACCTCCATATGCCTCGGGTGTGGCCCTAAAAAGACACACGTGTGCACACACGCACAAAGAACAGCAGCCCTGGCTCCCGGGACCACAGACCGGCTCCACCCTGACTGCGAGGGAGACACAAAAAGAGGCCCGTGATCAGCTGGCTCCATCCCCTCTTTTCAGCCACAAACCCCCAGGCCCAGGGACCAGAAGTCACACCCAGACTCCAAGGGCCCACCGCCCCACACACATCCCCGGGGCGCTGAGGAAAACCTGGCCAGGGCGGCCAACCTCAAGGGGACCTCAGCGTCATGACATGCAGGGGGTCACAGGGAGTCCTCACAACTGAGAAGAGGGTGTCCTGTGAGGGTCGGTGGCGGAGGGGGAACCAGTCCAGCACCCTGAGGAGCAAGGTGAGTGCTTTGCAAAGAGGCCCCAAGCAGGCCTGGCAGATGCTTCTGAGGACCAGGAGCCGGGGGGTGGCAGGCACACTGGCCAAGAGGGCTGGGCCTGCTGGGAGAAAGTTGACCGTGGCCATGCCTGGAGAGGACTCCACCTTGCACAGGAGCCTGGCTTTGGTAAGATGTCCCTGGCTGACCCCAGCCGTCCTGGCCCAGCAGCAGCCCCATCGTTCAGACACGATGACCAAGGCCCAAGGTCACCAGCGAGGGTGCCGGGAGACAGGGTCCCACACCAACTTCTGGGGCGCCCACCACTCCCCCTCCTCCCTTGGGTCCCAGTGGAGAAACCCAAGCTCCCTCAGCTCCCGGGGCTCAGAAGGCAGCCACGCCATCAATTATTAAACAGCCCAAAGCCCCAAGTACCCTGAAATGGGCCTGGGCTGGAAGCCATCAGACTCCTCACAGCCTTGGACTAAAAGAGGGAAAATTAGTTCGGGTGGGGGCAGGGTGTCAACCCGCCAAGCTCGGAGAGCTCTCAGCTTTCAGCCTCTCAGGTGGAAGGACAAAACCCGCTGAGAACGGGGTTTTGCAAGCAGAGAGGGTCCTCAGGTGGGCTTCGTCCCGGTGACATCTTGGGGACAGGGCAGTGTGACTTTGTGTCAGCAACTCCGACAGAGGTGGCGAACCCTCCACCCTCTTGGGCTCCAAGACAAAGGTTCAGAAGCCCGGAGGCGAGCCCCTGGCCAAGGACAGAGTTCTTTCTTTCCCCCAGTGAATGTTTAGTAAGTCCCGTAAAACTTGGCTGACACGTACGTCAAAAGGCAATGTGCCTTCTGTGTTTCTACCGGATGTTATATCGTGCATGCTATTTCCTTTTGACGGGGATGGGGAAGGCACGGTGGCTGTAGCGGTCCCAACCCGGGGGATGCCGGGAGAAAGAGGGAAACCCGGGGGATGCCGGGAGAAAGAACACCGGAAGTTCGAGAAAACCCGCGGCACAAGGCAGGCTTGCTCCACTAGAGCAGGTGCCAGAACGGCCTCAGGTCGTCGGGTGGGGGACGGGTGAGGCCCGCGTTCAGGTCCAGACCAAGGGCAGGCGTTTGAGGACGCCCTGCAG
>PVHT021183577.1:1954392-1973202 GCA_004024745.2 Catagonus wagneri
TACTCCCAGAAAGGAAGAGGCGGGCCTTTCCCGCGCCCACGCCCCTTGGAGGCTAGAACCGTGGTCCACGGGGCTCGGGCAGAGCTTCCGCGCCTGCCGGCTTGCGGCTCACACGCGTCCTCTCCTAATGCATCTGTTCGTTACCGATCACTTTGTCTTTCACTCAATTCCTTCTGCGCGGAGGCACGAAGAACCCGAATCTCGGTGAGTCCAGACGCAGGGTGAGTAACTCAAACTTTGAACCGCGGGTTCAAGTCCCAGTCTGGGTGTTGGCTGGGTTCGAGTCCCAATCTGTGTTCTGGCTTGGTTCAGGCTGTTAGGGCTCTCAGTTTCATTTGTGGCACCTGTGGCATAATGGAAGTCGCCAGGCTAAGGATTGAATCACAGCCACAGCCACAGCCACGCCAGATCCCAGCTGCGTAGTCAGCCTACACCGCAGCTCCCGGCAACACCAGATCGTTAACCCTGAGCAAGGCCAGGGATCAAACCCACGTCCTCGTGGCTACTAGTCGGGTTCTTAAGCTGCTGAGCCGCAACAGGAACCTCATTACAGCCTTTCTTTTAATAACCTTCTTTCTCCCTCTTTTATTTTTCATCACCAACTTTTTCTCCCAACTCGACCAACCCGCCGTGAGGCTCCAAATGCATCTGAAAGCCCTCTGGCCTTTACTGTCAGGAGGTGGCATCCATGTCCCCTCCCCTTGAGCCTGAGCAGCTCTTTGTGACGCCACCAAGAACTGAAAGAGGCAGAAATGATGACCACAGAGGCTGGTTCAGAAAAGGCCACAGAGGGTCTTTGAGAAACCTGGTCTGTGAGCCCCGAGTTGTGACGTATGAATGTCCTGCATCGGCTAGAACAAACTGCCACAAGCTGAGGGACTTAGAACAACGTTCTTTGGGCTGAATCGTGTCCCCTCGGAGTCACATGTTGAATCCTTAACCCCCAGGACCTCATAATCTGACTGTATTTGCAGATGGGCCCTTTAAAGGGGTAATTATGGTAAAAAGATGTTGGGGTTCCCATTGTAGCTCAGGGATTAACAAATCCGACTAGGAACCATGAGGTTGTGGGTTCGACCCCTGGCCTCGCTCAGTGGGTTAAGGATCTGGCGTTGCTGTGAGCTGTGGTGTAGGTCACAGACGTGGCTCGGATCCCGCGTTGCTGTGGCTGTGGTGTAGGCCGGCTGCTACAGCTCCGATTAGACCCCTAGCCTGGGAACCTCCACATGCCGCAGGTGCAGCCCTGAAAAGACAAAAAAAAAAGAAGAAGAAAAAGGTAAAAGGAGGTCATTAAGCTATGCCCTGATCCAATAGGAGAGAGATCCTTCTAGAAAGAGGAGGTTAGGACACAGGGAGCAGGTGGCTCAGGAGACCCTGACCCTACGGACACCGTGACCTTGGACTTCCAGCCTCCACACTGGGAGAGAATAAATTTCTGTAATTTAAGCTGCCCAGACTGTGGCACTTTCTTACAGCAGCCTGAGCGGATGCTTATTGTCTGTTCTAAGGAAGACCCGGGGAGCGAGACTGGAGCCGCAGGTCCATCCCCAACCAACCGCCTGTCCCAGGGGTTCTGTCCCACGACTGGCTTCCCGCCTGCCCCACGGGAGGGATGCAGAAGCTTCCAGAACCAAGCACGCGCTCTGGCAACCCCAGCCCACCCCCTTAGACATACAGCATTTCAGGGACCGCAGGCCACCACCAGCCCGTCTCCTTTCCAGGCGGAGAAGTGGGGCCCGGCCAAGGTCACCCGGGGAGTCAAGCGCAAAGTCATCTAGGCTTTCTCTGGGAAAGCCTGAAGCCTATTAAATCCTTAAAGCCTTTATCAAGGGATGCGTGTTGAGTTTCCTTAATCCTCCGAGAGGATTAGGAGAATTCAGCCAAGATAAGCTTCTTCCCCCAGCACCTGCTTCTCCTGCGCGGGGACCAGCCCGGGGATAGCGTGGGCCCTGCGGCAGTCGCCTCTGGAGGCCCAGCGTCTCCCCCTCCCGGTGCCACAGCCTGTGATCCTAACGACCGCAGACCTCAGCGGTGTGGACCGCTCTGGAAGCCTTCCCGGGGGATGGGCTTCTGGGCGGGGAAAGCCACATGAAAGAGGGTCTGGAGTCTGGAGCCTGCGGTCAGGGCCCGGGGCGAGGGTCAGATGGGGAGGGGCCCACACGCCGCAGGTCTAAATGGTTGACTTAAAACCGGAGTTCCTGCTGTGGCACAGTGGGTTAGGAATCCACCCGCAGCAGCTCTGGTTGCTGCAGAGAGGCAGGTTCAACTCCTGGCCCAGCACAGTGGGTTAAAGGACCCAGCACGACTGCAGGCGCCATGCAGGTAGCAGCTGTGGCTCAGAAGCAGTCCCTGGCCTGGGAACCCCACGTGCCCTGGACGTGGTCGTTTGTGGTTTCTCTTTCTATGGCATATATATCTGGGTCGGTGAAGTATCATCTTTATAATCAGAGGAAACAAAGCTATTTTCAGCTTCGGAACAAATGAGTGCATTGGTTAATCAAACCCCAAAGCCCCGAGCTGGGGAGGCCAGCGCTCTCTTGCCCGCGGTCGGTGGCTTCGCTCTGCAGGGAGGGGCTCTGTCTACACAGCGAGGGGTGAGCAGTGAGGATGAGGGAGGCAGGCAGGGCGCGTTCTGGAGTCACAAGGCTGGATGGACCCCCTCGGCTTTAAAGGAGCAGCTCCTGAGGCTCAGAGAGGGTGAGGGCCCTGCACTGGGCCACACAGCCCGCGGGGCCGTGGCGCTCCCCGCAGCTCTCCTGGGGCCGCGGCGCCGGCTGCTGCTCGGGTGTTTTCTCAGCACTTGGGAACAGATGGCTCCAAGTCCTACCCACGGAAGCCAAACATTTTCCCTGGTTACCCCGCTAATTTGCTCACAAGCCTTCTCTTGTAAATAGAGAGTACAAAGCCGCCTCCACCCAGCGTGTCTGACGAGCACATTCTGACTCCTCGGGAGAGACCTCGGCGGGAGCCCAGGGAGGTCCCCAGGTAAGCCTCAGGTAAGGCCCAGGCGTGGCCAGTCTGGGCCCCCGCCCTGGTTCTGCCACTCCTGCCTGGGAGCCTGGCCCGGAAACCTTGGGCCAGCCTCCAGCCTCCGGTTTTCCCACCTGCAAAATGGGCTCGTGAACTGCCAAGGAGCAGGATGTGAGCCGTGGCAGGGCTGCTTCTGGGATCGGAGTATCTGTAAGAGTCTGGTCACCCTGTCTGCCTTCCTCACGGCTCAGCATGGTGGCCCTCGGCTCCGTTGCCACTCTGCCCCTGGCCCCATCAGTGGCTGGGTCACCCAGCCCCTCCCACCGAGGGACACCCCTTCCAGGCCTGGCTGGGCCCCGAGGCCCACAGAGGTTTCTCAGCTGTGCGACCTGCGGCAAATGCCTTCACTGCTTTGGGCCTCCTGGTCTTCTGCAAAGTGGGGTGTCCTCTGGCCTCCCTCCTGGTGACACCTGCTACCCAGGGTCACCCCTTAACGTGCGAAGGTCTGGGGCAGATCCCTGGGGGAGAGGCAGGGGGCTGAGATTTTGCAGGTGCCTAGGAGCTGGGCTGGGGGTTGGAGGGGAGAGCATGCGCACAGGCAGGCCTCGTGGTGGAGGGCACCCTGTGGATAAAGCTTGGGAGAAAGGTTGCCTCCTTGTTGGGGGGCGGGGGAAGCCGCAGGGTGCTGGGTGTGGCTGGTGCCTGCAGGGAGGGGCGGGGGTGGGCAGTCCAGGGTGGGTGGTCCGGGACAGGGGCGTTTGGAGGATTTGGGAAGATCAGCCCCCCAGCAGCAGCCCCCGGTCCCCTGAGGCTCCCGTCCCCACCCCCGTGCTCGTCCTCAGCAGCCATAATGAAGAGCGCTTCCAGCTGAAAGCTCCTGGAGCCGGGCCAGCAGCTCCTGCCGTCCTGGCTGGCCTCCAGCAGCCGCCCCCCCAGGAGCCTTCACCCCCCGCTCCCTGGCTGGCCGGGGCCGCCCTGAGGAGTGGAGGCCCGAGACGCCACCTATGGCTCGGCGCCCAGTGCTGGAAACCTGGCCTGGGCATGACTCCCTGTCCCTCTGGGTCCAGGGGGCTGGGGGGGTGGGCAGGACAGAAGGCGGCTGGGGGGGGCCCAGCCTCGCTGTGTGGCTGGGCCCCCACCCCCACCCCCGATTCCCTGTGAGGATTTGAGCAGAAGCTGCACTTGGCCACGGCCTGGCTCCTAGCTGGTTCCCGTAATGGCCAGCCCCCCGCCCCGTCCGGCTCAGCACGACCCCCGCTGTCTCTGTCCTCTTAGGAGAGAATCCTGGGGTTTTATTTATTCCATTTGCCTGTTTGCCGAGAAGGTTGAGTCTCATTTTCTCCAGAGTTTGTCGCGGGGCCACAGGCGGGGGTGGGGCTGACCGTGCCTGGCCCGTGGGGCCAGCAGGGGCCTTCTTCCCAGGCTGGGGGCCTTTCCGTCCAAATGAGAAGGCAGGGTCCAATAGCACTCAAGTCCTGGGGTCACTGGGAGCATGAAATCCGGTTCATGTACGGCTGTGACGGCGATAGGCATGCTCGCAAGACCCAAGGTCACGGTCACAAGACTCACCATCCCCAAAGGGAATCCCAGCCTCAGCTCCCCTCGCTGGCTTCCTCGGCTCTAAAAGGGAGCTCCTGGGGCCCCTGGAAGAGTTGAAGGAAGTGATGCCTGCGTGAAGCCGGCTCCCTGCCCGGGGGAGGCAGGGGAGGCGGGGGAGGCGGGGAGACCCCCATCCCTCTGCGATCTGCTGCCGGCTGCGCAGCACCTCCAGCCGCCAGCACTGTGCTGCGCCCACCACGGCCTCCCCAGCCCGCCTGCTCCCGCTCCCTGCCCAGCTGTGTCCTGAGCAGAGCCTCCCTCCGGCCTCGGTCTGGCTCTTGGCTGCCCGTCCAGGTTGATGGGAAGATTCTAATGGGTTTTAAGTTAATAAGTTGGGAATAAATTAGGTTTGAGCTCCGCGGGAAGCAGATGGCAGAGCTGCTGCGGCCTGGAACAGCCCCGCCAGACAGCGGTGGGGGCGGGGCGGGGCGGGGCTCGGCTCTCCTTCTTCTCCCTTGACCTCCAATATTTTATTGTGAACCTTTCAACCTAAAAAAGAATCAGGAAACCCCCAGAGGTCTCCCTGCCTGCATTTCGCTCTGGTTCTGAGAAAGCTGTCCCTCTCCACCCCGCCCCATCCATCCACCCATCCATCTTCCTGTTTTTTAATGCACTTTAAACTCAATGGCAGCCCCGAACCTGCAGAGCGTTTGCTGAGTTTTGGCAGGTGGACTGTTTTGCCCAGTGGCCGTGTTGGATTAGCCAGATCTCCATCAAAATATGGAGCATTGCTCACCCCAGACAGTTCCTTTATGTTTCCCATCCCCCCCCAGTCGCATCTCCATCATCTTTGATTCATCCTGCCTCTTCTAGACGTCACGTGAATGGAAACATGCCTACGGTATGTGTTCTGTGTCTGTCTTTTCCACTCAGGATAATACACTTGACATTCATCCAGTTACTGAGGGGACCAGCATCGTGTTCCTTTTTATGGCTGAGTAGTATTCCATGGTAAGAAAGGACCACAGTCTATTTACCCATCTCCCCTTGAAAGGCCCTGCCGAGCTGTTCCCAGCTTTCTACTATCGTGCATAAACCCCAAATATGTCCTTTTGTGAATATTTAGTTGTTTGTTTGTTTTGGCTTTTTAGGGCTGCACCCGTAGCACGTGGAAGTTTCCAGGCTAGGGGTCAAATTGGAGCTGCAGTTGCTGGCCACAGCAGCACCATATCTGAGCTGCGTCTGCAACCTACACCACAGCTCACAGCAACACTGGTTCCTCAACCCACTGAACAAGGCCAGGGATCAAACCCACATCCTAATGGATATTGGTAGGATTTGTTTCTGCTGAGCCACAATGGACACTCCCGTTTAGTTTATTTTTAAGACTATTTTGAGTCCCTCCCTCCCCTCAAACAAACCAAGACTGCTCTGTGTCTGGAGGGGACAGGAAAGTACCCGGATACACCTGCTGGTCTTTGGGTGGGCATCTTGCCCACACTGAGTCACCTTGGTGGGACATGATGGGACATGGTGGTCTGGGGTGGCGTCTACTCCTTGGGAAGGGGTGGACAGTGGCTGGGCAGGCTGGTGGCTGTTGTCACAGCAAGAGTGGGCGTTAATCTTAAAAGTCCACCTTGAGAGTTTCTGCTGTGGCAGTGGGATCAGTGGCATCTTGGGAGTGCTGGGATGCAGGTTAAATCCCCAGCCTGGCACAGTGGGTTAAGGACCTGGCGTTGCCCCAGATGCAGCATAGGTTGCAATTATGGCTCAGATCTGATCCCTGGTCCGGGAACTCCATATGCCTCGGGGCGGCCAAAATAAATATAAAATAAAAAGTTCGCCTTGGCCCAAAGTGCCACCCCTGAGATTTGTACCCGAGGGCACCCACCAGGAGTAACAAACCCAAGAGCCCCTAAGAAAGGCGTCACCCTGGGAAAGATCAAATGAACAGTATTGCCATAAAACGTTGTCTCAGGTCAAGCAAAAACTCAAGGTACCATATGCAGGAGTAAAAGACATGGTTAAGAAATATTCAAGTGCCTTGAAATGCTCTCAGTTAAATGAAAAGGCTTCTAAGAATTTGAAAAGCATGCATCTTAGACTCTCTGTTAGACTAGAGAGCTTCTAAAAAGGGCCTTGTCTCACAGCCCAGCACAGAGAGCACGTGCCTCAAAGAGGTGTGTGAGGACGGCTTTTCCCTAGTGGAGTGTTTTTATAATCTGATACATGGGAAGCCCACAGAGTTTTTAACGCAATTATATCAGCTTAGACGGGGCAGCTTGGCCAGATCCCTGCTGGTGAGACCTGAGGCACAGAAACCCAGCAGCCCGCCCGTCCTTCCAGCCCGTTCCTCAGAAGTGAGTGTGTGGGAGAAAACGGGGGGGGTGTGTGTGTCTGATGGGGTCAGGATATTTTAGGCTTTGGGTGACATCCCTGGAGGTGCTGAGGAATCACGGGAGTGAGCTCGCGGGAGAAGGACGCCTTTTAGCGACCTCACTGTCCACCTAGGGAGCAGGGCTGGGGGGCAGAGTGGGGGAGCCAAGAGGCCCATGACGAAACTCTGGTAGCCATCCTACTGAATGATGATTTTGGGGGGGGCGCGTCTGAGCCATTTAGCACAGCACTCAGCACTTGCCAAGCGAGGACCAAACAGGGGCTTTGGTCCCCGGCGGTGGCAGTCCCCTGATCACTCCATCCAGAACGCAGGCCCCACCCCAGCCTCTCTCTGCACCAAGCTAGCGGCCTTCATGAGCCCAGATGACAGAACGAGGATGGCTGCAGGCCCCTCCCTCCGTCCCTGCCACAGCTCACCCCCCGCTCCTGCCACAGGGCCTTAATCGGCTGCCTTTTTCATCTTGGCGGCTGGCTTTCCTCCAAGGGAAGGTTGCTAACGGGGCGGGAGGGCAGGCATCGATTAGCAGAGTCCTTGCTGCTGTCAGCGAGGCTTGGGTGTTACCAGCAGGGACAGCAGGCCTGGCCCCGAGCCTGGTGCCCCTACAGAGGTCCTCAGGCCCAGTGACAGACCTCTGAAGTTCCCTCCCCATCCCCCCATCTTAGCAGGTGGTGTTGAGACTGGAAGGCCCTTCACCCCCAAGTCCTCATATAACTTGGTGCCATCGGGAGCCAGGGCATGTGGAGAGCGTGGGACCGCGACGGTAAGATAGCCAGAACGTGTCTCTTCCCACACAAATGCTTTTTTAGTTTTTCATGAAAAACATGTGCATGGTGAAAAGCATTACAAACAAACCGATAAGGGCTTTCTGTAGAAAAGACCGAAAAACCGAGAAGAAAAGAATGCCTCCAGTCCCCACATTCACTGATGACCGTAGCTTAATATTTTGCTACATTTTCCATCTGGTATTTTCTCTATGCAGGGCGGACTTACACTGTGTGCACAGTTGTGCATCGTGCTTGTCCACTTAATGTTCAAGAAAGTCAAAGTGCTCAGAAGGCTGCAGTAAAAAAACAAAACAGTAAGTGCGTCCTTTCTCAGACCCCATCGCCCATCTCCTTTCTCAGAAGCCATCGCTATTTGCGAATATTTTGTTCAGGGCTTTATACTGATATTCACAGGCGAGACCAGTGTCTCTTGTTTTCTCAGAGAAACTTGTCAGATTTAGGTAGTTCTTTTTTCCTGTGCTCTGGAATGATTAGGTTGTGCTTTGAAAGTTGAGAATAGGAGTTCCCATTGTGGCTCCATGGTTACAAACCCGTCCATGAGGACGGGGGTTCGATCCCTGGTTAAGGTTCCAGCGTTGCCGTGAGCTGTGGTGTAGGTCACAGACGTGGCTCGGATCCCATGTGGCTGTGGCTGTGGCACAAGCCGGCGGCTACAACCCTGATTTGACCCCTAGCCTGGGAACCTCCATATGCCGCTGGTGTGGCCTTAAAAATCAAAAAGCCAAAAAAAAAAAAAAGTTGACTAGAAATCTGTTTGTTCTGTGAAACTGCCCACACCCGGGGTCCATCTTTAACAAAGTCCTCTTGCCTCTCCAGTGAGTGTTGTGTTTAGTTTTATTTCTTGTCTGATAACAGTTTGTCTTCTCATTTGGATTTTCCCAGAAAATCATTTTTTCCCTGGTTTCTCTGACTGGGGGGCACAAAGTGCCATGTGTCTTTTGTATTTCCCCGCATTACCCATGTCCGTGTCCCACGCGGCCAGTTTTCCATGTTAATATCAATCCTTCACAACTGTACACCCTCGTGTGACTTATATGTGACTCCAATAGTTTTCCTGTTCTTTTTTTTTTTCAAATATAACAATCGTGTTGCCTGTTCTCCACCACGATGGCTATTCCTATCCACTCTTCTTGGGTAATCAGGCTGTTTGCCATGTTCAGATAGTATGAAGAACATTTTGGTGTGTAAAGTCGTTTCCATATTTAGAATCATTTCCTTCAGCTAGATTTTCTGGATCAAAGTCAGGTTTTTTAGGCCAATTTACCTTCCAGATGGGTTGTTCCAATTTGCACTCCCACCAGGAATATACGTTTAAAAACCTAAATCAGGAGTTCCTGTCGTGGTGCAGTGGAAACAAATCTAACTAGGAACCATGAGGTTGCAGGTTCGATCCCTGGCCTCACTCGGTGGGTTAAGGATCTGGCGTTGCCGTGAGCTGCGGTGTAGGTCGCAGATGCAACTCGGATCCCACGTCACTGTGGCTGTGGTGTAGACTGGCAGCTGTAGCTCCGATTCTACCCCTAGCCTGGGAACCTCCATATGCCACGGGTGTGGCCCTGAAAAGCAAAAAAGCAACAACAACAAAAAAAACCCTAGACCAGGAGTTTCCTGGTGGCTCAGTGGGTTAAGGACCTGCATGGTTGCTGCTGTGGCACGGGTTCCATCTCTGGCCGGGAAACTTGCGCATGCCATGGGCGTGGCCAAAACAACAAAAAAAAAATCCAAAAAAGCTAGGTCAGACCGTCTCCCCCACTCTAGTTAAAACCCTCCAGGGGCTCCAGTAAGACCCCCTTCGTCTGGTTTCTGTCCTTCCCCCATTCTCCTCCCTCAGAACCACTCCTCTCTCCCTCTGTTCCAGATACACCGGCCTGCTTTCTGTCCTTGAGTAGAATGAACTTTTTCTGGCCTCAGGACTTTTCACTGGCTGTTCCTTCTGCCCTGAACACCCTTCCCACAAACCCTCCCTCCAGGGGCAAGTCTCGTAGGTCCAGCGTCACCTTCCCAGAGCGGCCTTCCCCAACCGCTGATGCCCATCCATCCCCAGAGACACCTGCCGCTGTCTGTACCGACACTGTGGCCCAAACTTCTAGGCATCGGATGCTTCCAGAAATGATCATACCTGTTAGTTGCCTGCAAAACGCCATGGGGCAGGGCCCCTGACCTGTCCCCTGCCTCCAGAACAGGGTCTCACATGCACCAGATAAATTGTATTTACACTGAGGGCAGCTGGGCATGCCTTCCTGCATAAGCCCTTTTCAAGTTCTAGAGCCAGGGCAGACATCAGGCTCATTAATTTTAACTACTTTGAACAACTGGCCATGTCCCACGACACCCGCCACGCCCCCGCCCCAGCAGACCAAGGGCAGGATGGGGGGCTTCCAGTGGGTTCCTGGTTCCCATCCTGCCAGCATCCTTGCCCAACATGACTCCCCCGACCCAAAGCCCCATCTCACTCTCCCTCGGGGCCGTGTTCAGATAGTAAGCTGAGACTCTGGGAGGAGTGCGTGCCGGGATCAACAGCTCCGGACGGGTGAAAACAGGCTCAGTGAAGGGCAGCGGCCTAGTCCCGATCTGATCCCGAGAGCAGGGGGACTCGAGGCAGGGGTGGGGACGAGGCAAAGGAGTGGCACCAGGGGCTGCCGAGGCTCCTAGACCTGTCTGGGAACCCGCCCACGGAATCCACCCATCTTACACTTGAATCAGGTCACTGGGTGACCTGTCCCACCCACCCTCCAAGTGCTGCTGGCTTCCCCCGCGAGGGGACCCGGTTTGGGGACGGGTAGATGGGAGGAGGGGGGCAATAAGCCTGGTCATCCAAGCGGAGAGGTGGGCCTGGAGGGGTAGCGGCTAGATCGGCCAAAGGTCACCCCGGGGTCACCGGAGCCAGCGCTTGCCTGGGGTGTCGGGAGCCCAGACTTCAGGCTCCGCCCCTGCCCCTCCCCCTTCCCTGCGGGCGCTGTGGGCGGGGCAGGGCAGAGGGGGCGGGGCTCCGCGAGGGGGGCGGACCGGGGCGGAGCGCGGCCCCCCCTTCTCCCCGCTGTGCTCGCCGCAGCTGCTGTGCCCCCCGGACGCTCTCGCCCGACCCAGGGGCCGGCGGACCGGGGACCGGCGGAGGACGCCGGCCGCGTCTGGCCGGAGGCGGGGTGCGGGGAGTGGAGCGCCGCGGGCCGGGGCGCAGGCGCCCAGGGGTCCCGGCGCGGGGGCTTTGGGCGAAAGCAGGGCCAGGCGCGCCGAGGACCCCCGGACCCCATCGGGCTGAGGTAAGCGGTCACCGCGGGGGTGGCAGGCGCGGGCGGGGACCGGCTGGGACGCGGGGACCTGTCGGAGCCTTTGTCTGAGGCGCGCACGGCCCGGCTCCGCGCCTCTCCCCACTCGGCGCCGGCTCCAGCCGCCCAGTCTATTGATGGGGGCCACGTGACCCCGTGGACCCCGAGTCCCCCCCTCCCACCCCCATCCCGGAATGAGAGGGACCCCACCCCCACCCTGTCCAGCATCCGGACCGAGCCAGCCCCCTGTCAACCCATCTGCGAGTGCAGGACGCAGACCCGGGAAGGGGGAGAGTGGCGGGTGTCCCCAGGCCGTCCCAGGTCGAAGTGCCACCCCCTTCGCCGGGCACACCCTGAGCGTCCTTCCACCTCAACTTCCCCCCCCCGAACCTCCTCGAACCTCCTCCGTCCCACCGCACCCTTCCCCGCAGCCAACCCCGTCCCAGCTCTTGGGGAAGCGGCTGGAAGAGGTGGGGCCTGCGGCCAGAGGTCACCTCAGGGTGGTCCCAGACACTCCATTGCCTCGGAGCACAGGCCTGGGAACCAACTTTGTGGCTGATGGGGCTGGTCTGCGGAAGGAGCCTGAAGTCTGGGGGCAACAGAGGCACCAAGGCCAGGGGTGGGGGCGCTGGGTCTGGGCCTCCCAGGAGCCGGCTGGCACCTGAGGTCAGTGCATTCGTGCATCATCCCTGGACTCCAGGGACGGGTGGCCCAAGCGGGTTGAAACCCACTTTCCTGTGGGCAGAACCGACAGGTAGGAGTTGGGACAGCCCGGAACGCTTGACTGGGGACAGAGCAGCGGAGAACTCATGCACTGGTCCAGGCGTGGGGACCAGGGCCATCCAAGGGCATCCAGCCAGCCAGGGCTCGGGGCTCACAAGGGGCCTGAGGCCGAGGGGGACCAGGGCGCTGGCTTTCCACGTACAATTCAGGCTCCCTTGTGCCCCTTGGCCAGAGGTGGGGCACAGCCCCTTAGAGGGGGCGTCCTGGCCTTGGGGTTCAGACACCCAACGCCTTCAGGGCCCTGGGGGCGGTCAGAACCCACATCCACTCAGTTGCCAGTGAAAAGCGGGAGCCAAAGGCAGCTGGGCTGCCGAGGCGCTGATACGTGCCGTGTGACCCGGGACATGGCTCTCTCTGCCTCAGTCTCCCTTTCTGCAAAGTGGGGGCATGAGTGGGGCCTTCAGGTCTGCCGGGGTCGGGAGCCCTCTGAGGCCCACAGCTGGGCCCTGGAGCAGAGGCTGGACTGCCAAGCGCCCCCTCTGTGCAGCCAGCCTTCCTTCCTCGCCCTCCCAGCCCCGCGAAACTGGTGGAGTACTTTCTCGTCCTCTCCATCCGCAGGGAAACTGAGGCCCAGGGAGGTGGCTCGCTGGGGCAGTGACTGGGATCCCTGCAGGGTGGGGAACCAGAGAAAACCTCTGCTTCTGTCCTTAAACTTTAATTAAAGGTGAACCCGGCAGGAGGAGCAGGTGGGGGAAGAGCTGAGGCTCCAGCTGCTGGCGTGTGTATAGGGGTGGATTCTGCAGGGCAGGTGGATTCCGCAGCCCAGGAGAGGCCGGGGCGCGGGGTGGGAGACAGCCTCCTCCTTGTACCCTGGCCCTGCCACCGTGAGAGATAGCATCAGGGGTCACGGTCACAGCCTGGGGAGGCAGAGCACCTTCCAGGAGGGGCCTGGAGGAGCACGTGGGGACAGTGGCTGAGGCGGCGCTGTGGGTGGCAGCTGCCCGCCTCACCCGCCAAGGGAGGGAGCAGTGGGGCCGCCTCCCGGCTTGATGCCAAGCACGTTTGCCCTCCCGGGTGTCGTAGCCTCCCCGCTGGGCGGAAACCTCAGCGCGTGGCCAGGCGTGTCCCGGGCGCTGCGTCTGTCTCTGCTGAACACGGGCCAGGGAGTGGGGGTGGAGGTGGGCGTCTTCCAGGACTGGAGGGAGGAGGGCTCCACTGCCACTGCCGGAGACCCCTTCTCTATGGCCGGCCCCTCCCCAGTCCCTCTTATCGTGGATGGAGGCTGGGTTGGCGGGGCCCACGGGTGTCCAAGCCTCCAGTGCAGGGTCCTGCCCAAGGCCACAGTCATTCAAACTGGCTGGGCTCTGTCTTAAATCCTGTTTGTCCCCGCAGCTCCAAGTGTGGCAGGCGGCCCAGGTCTGGGGCTCCAGGGCGAGCCCTGAGCCTGGTGGTAGTGGGGGGACTCTTCTCGGCTGGCTGCTCGTGGGCGCCTCTGCGGTCAGCCCCCAGCTGGCAGGGGCAGAGCTCCCCAGCCCCCAGGACCCACCTGATGCCAGACTCTCAGACCCAACTAAACCTCTCTGGGGAGCAAGGAAGTGGCGAAGGCTCAGGGAGCGCTGGGCAACTGGTCAGCACGCCCCATCTGGTGGCCGGGGGTGGGGTTGGATAAACCGAGGCAGGGGTGCTGGAGGAAAGGAGGTGAAAGAAGCAGAAGTGGGAAGGAGTTCCCGTCATGGCGCAGCGGAAGTGAATCCGACTAGGAACCATGAGGTTGCGGGTTCGATCCCTGGCCTCGCTCAGTGGGTTAAGGATCCGGCGTTGCCGTGAGCTGTGGTGTAGGCTGGCAGCTGTAGCTCCCATTCGACCCCTAGTCTGGGAACCTCCATATGGTGAGAGTTCGGCCCTAAAAAAAAAAAATGCAGAAGACGCAGAAGTGGGGGAGGTGGGCGTGACTGAGAGAGAATCAGAGTCGCTCCTGGCACGAAGGGTCCCTCGGGACGCATGCTTCTCCCGTGGGTTCTGTACGCATGCTGGGGCGGGTGGGGACACAGAGGTGCCACACTCAGAGCCTGATGCTGCTGTGTCCCATCTCTGTCTCAAATTCCCTCTGATGAGCGTGTATCCTTTTTGCAAGCAGATAAATGAAGAAAGGTTGTTAGAAAAACAAACTGATCGATGTTTGAGGGAAAAAACTTGAAGCCCCCCCCAACCCATGCAGGGCTACCTACACTCAGTGGGGTCTCTTCGAGACTCAGTCAGCTCCTTTCTTTGCTCCAAAGATAAGAGTTGAATGGAAGCAAGAGAAACAGGAAGGCCAAGGGGAGGCCCTCCTCCCACCGACCCGGCCTGGTCCTGGCTCCGCCACTTGCTGCCTGGGAGCCCAGGTGGCGGGGCAGGGAGAGCCGTCCCCCTCATTTTCCTCTGCTGTCAAATGCGTGAATATCGGAACCACCTCGGAGAGGAACAAAGCCCGCAGGACACTCGGGCACGGTGCCAACGCACAAAGTGTTCAGAGCATTTCTCCCCCATCTAGTTCTCCAGGCCCACTGCCGCCGCCCTCAGGCAGGCCTCCATCCTCACTCTCTCAGCTTAAGACACAGGTCACGTGACACCACTCTTCCGCTTAGGTTCATGTGCTCCAGCAGCGCGCTGTTTCAGAAGAGAGAGGCTGGCTCCTGGGGAAGCAGGCTTGGCAGCACGGCAGTGGGGTCGGGGACCTCTCCTGGCCACCCCCCCAGCCCGCCTCCTTTGCTTTCTCTGCAGCAGCCCAGGCCGCCATGGGCTCCGTGGGCAGCCAGCGCCTCCAGGAGCCCAGCATGGCGGGCACGCCGCACGGCAGCATGGTGATGAGCTTCAGCTTCGACAGCGGGCAGCTGGAGGAGGCGGCGGCTCGGGCCCAGGGCGGTAGGACCAGGGGTATCCCCGTCGCGACGGACTCGGGTGAGTGAGGGTGCGGCTGGGTCTACGTCCCCGAAGCAGGGATGGCCATGGGAGTCTTCCCGGGAGGGGGACCTTGGGTGGTCATCGAGCCCAGGAGGCAGCTTTGGTGAGGACGGGTTAGATCTGCTGCAGTGACAAACACGCCCACCGTCCCAGGGCCTTCACTGTGTCCAGGGAGGGCTGTATCTTAACACGGGCTTCCATGAGCAGCGGGCGGGCAGAAGGGCACATGACCCGACCATACGCTTCTACCTGCAGGCCACACATAGTGTGTTGGTCACGTACTTTGGCCAGAGCAAGCCAGGCCTCACTTCAGCGGAGACGGGGAAGTGCCTGGAAAGTGGAGGGTCGACCTGAGGTTCAAAGACCTGGTTTTCCACCTGGCTGTGTGACCTTGGGCAAGAGCCTCAGTCTCTCTGAGTCTTTGGTGCCCTACGTGGAGGGAAGAGGCCAGTTGCCTGTGTGCTCAGACTTGCCATGTGGGCGGCGTGTGGGTCTGAAGTTCAGCAGGTTTGGGTGGAACCCAGCTCCTGTCTCAGTCCACTCCGGGACCTTGGGCACGTCATTGTCCTCTGGGCCTCTGTCTCTGATCTGGAAAAGGGGAGTGATCCTGGGGCCACCCTAATGTGCTTGTACCAGCATCCGCAAAACGGGGCTCAGGGCGTTTCGTGGCACTCGGAGGCCCCCTGTAAGTCACAGCTCGTTTGGGGGTGACTAGGTGTTATGCCAGGACCTCTTCGGGCTTCGACACGGGGGCTTGTTCTCAGGTTCTGTCCCCTCCCTCTGCGGGTGGGGAATGGAGGTTCTGCTGGCCGAGCCCCGTGTTGGGCTGGGATGACCTCCCTGCACGCGCGTGTGTGTGGACAGAGTCAGCTCGGGGCCCATCCGCAAGATGCCAGGCAGAGGATATCATGTGTCAGTGGCCACGGAAGCGAAGAGTGGTTCTGGTGACCCTGGCCGCAGGGACTTCAACTGTAATGGCCGTGGTGGCAGGATCAGTCACATTTCTGCCAGAGCCAGTGGGAGACAGACAGACAGACAGACAAACGGATGGACAGACGAGGCAGAAAGATGAAGGCGGTGCAGGCATAGGTCTATAGACAGCCGTTTAAGGTTTATCACAGGAAATGGGCTGACCAGAGGGGAAGCTGGCTAAGCTAGGCTGAAGTCCGTAAGGCGGGCAGTCAGAGATCACAAGGAGGCTGGAACCCCAGGGACATGAACTGTTCGGGGTCCCTCAGCTCTGGGAAGGCCTCAAGGTCGTACCTGATGAGGCCAGGCCCACGCAGGGTCATCTCCCTTTGCATCAAACTTAAAGGGCCTGATGAGGCGCTTTGCAAAATCTTTTCACAGCAGTTCCTCGGTCGGTGTTTGACTGAACGACTGGGGACTGCGGTGCAGCCTGCCGAGCTGACCTGCAAAACCGGCCATCCCAAGTCCCCCTGGCCAGCTTGGCTTCGATACACAGCTCCCTAACCACGCTCAGTCTCCCAGGAAAGACGCTAACAGTCAACCATGGCCGTGACACGACTAACCCCTGTCCGAACAAAAACACACCAGCCCTGGAGTTCCTGTCGTGGTGCAGTGGAAATGAATCCGACTAGGAACCATGAGGTTGCGGGTTTGATCCCTGGCCTCGCTCAGTGGGTTAAGGATCCGGCATTGCCGTGAGCTGTGGTGTAGGTCGCAGATGTGGCTCGGATCCCGCGTTGCTGTGGCTGTGGCTGCGGTGTAGGCCGGCGGCTACAGCTCCGAATCAACCCCTAGTCTGGGAACCTCCATATGCTGGGGTGAGGCCATAAAAGGACAAAAAGACAAAAGCGAAAAACAAAAACCACACCAGCCCTTCTCAGAGGACGCAGAGTCCTTGTGTGGTGATCACACCTCGCCTTTGATACCCCGTAACTCACATCCAGATACAGGGTTAACCGTGACGGACGCATCTTATGTTGGGTGAGGGGGTGAGAGAGTGCATAAACAGAAATGTTTGGTTCATACACAGACCCAAACAAATTCATGTCCCACCAAGGAAGAAATGTTCATAACGGTTAGTCCTGGGGAGTGGCCGGTCACGTGGTCATTGCTGGTGTTTGCAGCCTCCTTCTCCCGCCACCCATCCCGTGTCCCCTTGATCCTCACGGTTCTTTGCCACCTGGGTGACCCACCAGTGGTCCTGCTGGTATTGGGTTGGTACAGTTTTCCATCAACTGTATGGAAAACTCCCACCTCCTAGGAGAGACCAAGAGGAAACTCCTGTCTGCGGACGTGCTGTCCGAGCGACCTGATTTCCCGTGACAGTCAGGATCTGGCAGCCAGTACGGCAGCTCCCATCCTCTGCCTGCTGATTCAAGGCAGCAGGAACCCAGGGTGGCCAGGGCACCGGCACCGGGTGTCTTGAGGAGAACTGTTCCTGCCTTCGGAACTGAGCTCGGGGACCAGCGGAGCCTTGGGCCGAGGGGTGGGATGCGAACCTCTTGCTAGTGGATCTCTAAAGTGTGTAGCGAGCGGTCCCTCTCCCACGTCCGCCCGAGGCTCCTGGATTCATGAACGCTAACGCGGGGAGACTCAGCCCCATGTACTGGACGCCGATTCAGAGCTCAAACGCCGCTTCAGCGCCACTGGGCCCTGACACCCAGCTGGCCCCGTAGCCGAGTCTCCGAAAGGCCATTCCGCCTTTCCGTTGAGCCAGCTGCTTCAGTGGCTGTGATGGCGAACGTCGTGGTAGCAGTGGCCTCTCGGTGATGGTTGCCCTGGCCGTGCTGTTGGTGGTCGTATATCGAGCAGCCTTGGACGTGATGACTGGGGCAGCTGTGGCCAAGCAGGTGGATGGTGGCCCTGGTGACACTGACCAAGGTTAGAGAGCCTGTGGAGGTGATGGCAGTGGTTGTGACAGTGATGATAACCGCTGTGATGTTGCGGCTTTGGCGGCCATGGCGATAGGGATGGAGGGCAGTCACGGTGCTGGCGGATGTGGCGGCCACGGTGATGACGGACCATGGATTTGGCAGTGGTGCTCCTGATGGTGGGTGCGATGGTGACAGTGGCCGTCATGTTTGGTGACCTCTGACAATGGCCATGATGGCGGTGACGTGGGCAGTTGTAGCCATAGTGATGGAGAGTGGCCGTGGTCATTTTGGCTCTGGCGGTTTGGATGTGGTAGGAGTGGCCATGATGGCTAAGGTGGCACTGATTCTGGTGACAGTGACAAATGACTGGGGGGATGCCATGTCTGGTTAGGGTGACAGTGGCTACAGTGATCATGATGGGGGGGGCTGCTGTGGTGGACCGCAGCCCTGATATCGTGGCCGTGGCTGTGGCCATGAATGGGCTTACCTACCTCTCACCTGGCGTCTGTGTTTATCGGCAGAGGAGCCGGTGCCTGACGACCGCTACCACGCCATCTACTTCGCGATGCTGCTGGCTGGTGTGGGCTTCCTGCTGCCGTATAACAGCTTCATCACCGATGTGGACTACCTGCACCACAAGTACCCAGGTGGCTTCCCCACAGTGGCGTCCCACCATCTCAGGCTGCCCTGCACACTCAGCTCTGGCCCTCCGCCTTCCAGAAACCCTTGGGGCAGCACCCTGACTGGGGAGCCCATTTTATTCAAACCCTAGCTATGAATTGCTGTGTGATGCCGGGGCAACCACTCACCCTCTCTGGTCTGTCAGCCCCCTTTGGGCAGAGCAAGGAGTCAGTGCCTGGCAGGGGCAGGGGCAGAGGGTGGGGCTCCCCTGAACCCCTGCCGCTGCTGCCCCCCCCCCAGGGACTTCGATTGTGTTTGACATGAGCCTCACATACATCTTGGTGGCGCTGGTGGCTGTACTCCTGAACAACGTGCTGGTGGAGAGACTGAGCCTGCACACCAGGATCACCGCGGGTACGCTGCCCTCCCGGCTCCCAGCTCTCACACGCCTGGCCGGTCGCTCAGCCCTCCATTTCCCTGCGCCTCCACCTCCTTGTCTGTGAAATGGGTGCACTTCCTGGGAACGCCACGGGGTTCAACATGTGAAAATAGGTTCAGGTCCATGTGGGTGCGGGTGCAGCGCGTGCTGTCAGGATGCCCGCTCCATGGGAGGCTTTTGGAGGCCCCACTCAAGTCCCCGGGGCCCTCGCTCTTCCTCCAGCATTCATCTGCATGTCACGTTCAGCTTCAAAGCCCAGCTATAGGGCACTTCTTCCAGGAAA
>PVHT021183577.1:1973302-1990862 GCA_004024745.2 Catagonus wagneri
CCCCCGCCGTCCATGCCTCCCCACCCTCTGCTCATGCCCCGCCCTCCCGCCTCTCCCCGCCCATCGCTCATGCCCCGCCCTCCCGCCTCTCCCCACTCAGGCTACCTCCTAGCCTTGGGCCCTCTCCTCTTCATCAGCGTCTGTGACGTGTGGCTGCAGCTCTTCTCTCGTGACCAGGCTTACGCCATCAACCTGGCCGCGGTGGGCACCGTGGCCTTCGGCTGCACAGGTAGGGCCGGGGCTGGGCCCCTGGGTTCCTACTGCGGGCCGCCCCACCTGCCCCGCCTGCGTGCTGGGGGCGTGTCACACTAGACGGCTGGGTGCTGGTGCGCGCGCACACGTGTGCACACACTGCACGCGCGCAGGGCCGCGTGCCCAGCGAGGGAGTTCCCTGGGGTTCCCAGGTATAAACTAGGCTTCACCAGCCCTCCTGCCTGCCTCACTGTGTCAGTGCGTTTCTCTTGGGCGGTAGCTTTCAAACTTATTTTACCTTTTTATTTTGAAACTACTTCAAACCTATGGAAAGCTGAAATTATAACATAATGAGTTCCCATATACATTTCACCTAGGTTCACCAATCGCTAAACGTTTTGCCACATGTGTTTTCTCTCCCTTTCTGGCTTTGTCCTCTCCTCCCCCACCTTCTGAAGTAAATATGTGTGTATATAGAGAGAGATAATTTCCCCTAAATATGTATAAATATAAAATGTTTTCCCCTCAAGCCATTTGGGAGTTACTTGCAGATATCATCTCCCTTCTTGCCTAAATACTAAGCATTCGGGGTGTTTAAGTATCAGTTAAAGCTAAGACATTTCCTCTAGAAGCACATTTACAACTGCCAAAAAGCAGGAGTTCCTGTCATGGCTCAGTGGTTAATGAACCCGACTCGAATTCATGAAGTTGCCGGTTTGATCCCTGGCCCTGTTCAGTGGGTTAAGGATCCAGCATTGCTGTGAGCTGTGGTGTAGGTCCCAGACACGGCTCGGATCCCACGTTGCTGTGGCTGTGGCTGTGGCTTAGGCTGGCAGCTACAGTTCCCATTAGACCCCCTAGCCTGGGAACTTCCATATGCCGCGGGTGTGGCCCTAAAAAGCAACAACAACAACAACAAAAAATTGCCAAAAGCAAGACATTTAACATTGTTACAACACTATTCTCCAATCTACAATCCATAGTTAAAGTTCACTGATTGTCCCAGTAACGTCCTTTATAGCATTTGGTTTTTCTGACCTAGGACTCAGCCCAGAATCACACACTGTGGTCACATTTTTAGCTTCCTTTAAGCTTAATAGTCCTTCGTCTTTCTCTGTCTTTTGTGGCAGGGACATTTGGAAAGGTCCAGGCCAGGTGTTTTGTCAAGTTCAAACTTTTTTTGACTGTGACTTCCAGGAAGAAATACACTTCACAACGTGACCCAGAGAACATGTGTGTGTTTATAAATGAAGTCAAGGCTCCCTGAAACAATATTCTCAATCTAGGCTTTCTACTTGAGTCTCTTCTATTTTGTTCAAACCTGGGTTTGCTGCTGTGCTTCTCTCTCATTGGTCAGGATGAGAGAGGCTATGCCGTGGCACCAAATGAGCCCAGAAATCCCAGTGGCTTCACAGAACCAGACTTATTTCTATTTCTGGCTCTTGCTCCATGGCCAGTGTGTTAGCGGTCCCACTCCCCGACAGCCCGCTCCGCACCTGTAACAGGCGGCCTCCGCTGTGACCACCCCTGGGGAAAGAAAGACTGAACGGCTACGTGGGCTTTTCCTACCTGGACCAGGGTGACATATGTCATTTCTCCTAGGGTTTCAATGACCCGAGGTGGCAGAGGAACCTGGCCAGCACCTGGGGCGGCGACGTGGAAGGCGGCACTGTGCGGTGGGCGGTGTCGTTTCCGCGACGCCCCACCTTGCGATGTGTCTAGACCAGATCCCTCTGCCACCAGCGGGGTTTTTCCCTACCAGAACCCACAAACAGTGTTCTCAGACTTCTGAATTGTGCTCCAAGCGGCCGGACAGGTGATGGGTGGTGTCTCACGGCTGTGCTCTCTCTCTCTCAAGTGCAGCAATCCAGCTTCTACGGGTACACGGGGATGCTGCCCAAGAGGTACACGCAGGGGGTGATGACGGGGGAAAGTGAGTATCTGCAGCCCCCCGGGAGCTGCCTGGGCTGGGGACCCTCTTCCTGGGACCGAGAGCGGGCTCACGAGCGCTCTGCGCACGTGCAGCTGGGGATCACCTGGCTGGAGGGGCGGGGACTCCCACGTGGAGAGATGGGAGGGACTAGGTTGTGGTGGGCGTGGTCTCTTTGGGGGTGTGGTCGTTTGTGAAGCACGTGCAGGTCTGAGCGTGGGTCTTGAGTGTTGTGCTATGTGTGTGCGGTGGGGTGGGGTAGCTGATGCCGCCCCTTGCCTGTGATGTCAGGTCCCATCCCTCAGCATCAAGCTCTCCTCAGAGCCCCAGATGATAGGTGGCGTCTCACGGCTGTGCTCTCCCCCACTTGGTGTCCCAAACTCACTTTCCCAAGCCCACCTCTTCTCCCACCTGCCCCTGCCCAGTGAATAGCACCCGTTGCTCAAACCCAAAACTCACCGGACACCCAGTCGTGTGGACCTACCCTCCAGGCTGATTCCTCCGCTCCAGCCCCCAATCCAGGGGAGCTGACTCCCCCTCTTGCCCTGCCACCCCCTCTCGACGCAGGGCAGCGCCACCCCGAGCCCAGCCCCATGCATGAGGGGCCCCCACACCCTCTTCCCCAGCGTGCCTGGACGGGCCTGGCTCAGCAGTGCAGTGGGCCAGGAGCTGGGCCCAGGCAGGACCCACGTGGACTCTGGTCCCCATTTCTCCCCTTTGGGGTACTCTGTACCCGCTACCGTTTGGTGAGGTAGACCAGATGCCCCTAAGGCTCCAAGCCTCCTGTCTGTGGAGTCTGGTTCCAGAAAGCTGCCCTGCTTACTGTGACCCCACACACACACCTTCCCCTGTGACCTCAGGATGTGGTTCCAAGCCCACCACTTCCTTTTGGCTCCTCAAACCCAAACAGAGCTCACGCCAGCTTCCTGTTCATCCGCTAGTCACTGCCTATTCCCCCAAGTCGTGCACGGCTGTTGATGTTTTTCTGTGACCTGTTTGTAGCCTCTCCCCACTGAGCCCCAGGAAGGAAGTTTCTTTGAGTGTCATCCCCACTGTATCCTCAGGGCCCGGGCATACAGCATGCGCTCAATAAATGCCCCTGGTTGGTGTGTGTGTGTGCGCGCGCGCGCGTGCAGGCAGTGGGGCCAGGGAGCAGTCTGCGAGGACGCATCCTTTGGGCAACCCAGGGCGGGTCTGAGGGCCATGGGGTGGCTGTGACTGGTGGGGCCGAGTGGGCGGCGAGGCCCGGCGTCCCGGCCCCTCCCGCGCAGGCACGGCAGGCGTGATGGTTTCCCTGAGCCGCATCCTCACCAAGCTGCTGCTGCCGGACGAGCGCGGCGGCACCCTCATCTTCTTCCTGGTCTCCGCGGGCCTGGAGCTGCTCTGCTTCCTGCTGCACCTGCTGGTGAGGGGCAGCCGCTTCGTGCTCTACCACACGGCGCGGCCCCGCTGCGGCCGCCGGGGCAGGGCCGGCTACCGCGTGCACCACGACGTCGCTGCCGAGGACGTGCACTTTGTAAGTCCCCTCCCCACTCCCAGCTCCTCGCGCTGACCTCTCAGGCTCCGGCTCCTTCTGTGGCCTGAGATTCCTTCCTCCATCCTGTGGCTTAAGGTTTCATTCCTTGCTGGCACCACACGCCTATATCCTGAGCCCCACTGGCTGTGCTGGAACCAGGCCTGTGGCCCGAAACCCCCGGCTGTGACGGTCCACACCTGCGACCTGAGCCCCACCCTGGCTGTGAGCCCTCTCGGAGCCGTCCTGGGGGCTAGGGCGCCCTCTGGTGGCACTATGGCCACATAGCCTCCATCCGGCCCAGAGATGGCAGGTGTCGATGCTTGAGGGCGCCTGTAGAATGAGGCGCAGGGAAGCTGGGCCGAGAGGAGCAGCCAGAATGTTCGCAAAGACGTTTTTCCAGCGAGTCACCCTCCCTGGGCCCTTGGCTGGGGACACGGCAGTGAGCCAGGAGATAGGCCAAAGGGAGGCCCGCTGTGGCAAAGCCCGCATCAGAAACTGGGGCCTCCCAAATGGGCAAGAAGCTTCCCGGAAGAGTGGCTCAGGGCCGACACCTGACGCGCGTGGAGGGGCACGTGGAGACGCGCGGGGCGGGGCTAAGGGAGGCGCAGCTAAGGGCGGCGCATGCGCAGAGGCTCAGCGGCCGGGAGACGCTTGCAGTGTTTGCTGGTCCGCGAGGATGAAAGCGGGCAGGAGGCCGCGAGGGGCCATCGCCCCCCACCCAAACCCCGGCCCGGCCCGGCCCAGCCCGTCCTTCCTCCAGGAGCACCAAGGCCCAGCCCTGGCGAACGGCGGGTCCCCAAAGGACAGCCCAGCCCATGAAGTGACCGGCGGCGGGGGAGCCTACACGCGTTTCGATGTGCCTCCGCCGAGAATCCGGCGCAGCTGGCCCTCCTTCCGAGGTGGGCGCGGGCCGGACCCCGCCGTCGGGTCTGCGCACGTGGAGGTGCCCTGGCGGGCGGAGGGCCCTCGGGCTGCAGGACCCCCCTGACCCCCGCCGCCCCCCACAGCCCTGCTGCTGCACCGCTACGTGGTGGCCCGTGTCATCTGGGCCCACATGCTGTCAATCGCCGTGACCTATTTTATCACGCTGTGCCTGTTCCCGGGTCTCGAGTCCGAGATCCGCCACTGCGTCCTGGGCGAGTGGCTGCCCATCCTCATCATGGCCGTGTTCAACCTCTCGGACTTCGTGGGCAAGGTGGGAGCCCGCCCCGCTTCGGGGGGAAGGGTCCTCGGGTAGGCATGGGGCCCGAGCGGAGGGCGCGGGTGGGCAGGCGGGGGCGGCTCCGACTGAGACAGGAGGGCGCTTGGAGGCTTTGCGGTGTCCCGGAGGCCGGTCCCAGGTCTCCCCCTGGCACCCTCTCCCTAGTTAAGGGGGTCTCAGCACAGGCGTGGGGGAAGTCCCCTGAGTTGGGGGCGCAGGAGCACTCAAATGCCGGCCTGTCGCTGCTCTTCTCTACAAGATCGCGAGGTTCAGAGAAGGAAAGCTCTCTGCCGGGGCTTACACAGCTGAAAGGCCTGAGAGGCGGGAATCAGCTTCCCACGGGAGCAAGGTTTAATGAGCGGGTTCAGCTGCTGCCACTTCTGCGAGTTCCTCTGGGCCTTGGCATCCTCCTTTCTCAAATAGGGTCCAGAGCCTCACCCAGCGAGGGGGTTGGTGGGTGTTTCTGTGGCTGAAGCTGGGAAGGGACAGGGATATGGCCTGAGCCCTGAGTGTCTGCGGACAGGGTCGTGTTGGGGGGCTGCCGGGGAGATGCGGAGGGAGAGGCGGGGCCCACATGTCTGCCTCCCCGCAGATCCTGGCGGCGCTGCCCATGGACTGGCGGGGCACCCACCTGCTGGCCTGCTCCTGCCTCCGTGTCGTCTTCATCCCGCTCTTCATCCTGTGCGTCTACCCCAGCGGCACGCCCGCCCTCCGCCACCCGGCCTGGCCCTGTGTCCTCTCCCTGCTCATGGGCATCAGCAACGGCTACTTCGGCAGCGTGCCCATGATCCTGGCGGCCGGCAAAGTAAGCCCCAAGCAGCGGGAGCTGGCAGGTAAGGCCCACACGGCTCACCCATGGCACCTGCTGCCGGGCAGGGAAGGCCAGACCCGTAGAGTCAGGTCACACAGAAAGACGTGTGTTTGGGCCCCAGGGTCAAGTTGGCCTCGGGGCTCGTAGGTGTGGGCTTGCTGGACAATCGTACTCCTTCCTTCACCCCACACCCGCTCCGGGCGGGGGGCCCTGCTGTGCGCCAGGCACTGTCCAAAGCGCTGGGGACACAGTGGCAATAAAACAGTGATCTCTGTGCTTGTGGGGCTGGCAGTGCAGAGGCGACAGGAAAAAGATGTGACACGTTGGGTGACGATGAGTGAGTGCCAGGAGGAGCGTGAAACGGCGGCAGGCTGGGGAGTCCGGGCGGGGAGACAGAGCAGTCTGGGAAGGCTTCACTGAGGAGGTGACTTGAGCAAAGACCTGGAGGAAGCAGTGAGGGGCCAGACGCATGGTAACACGAGGGCAGAGCGTCCGAGGTGGAGGGAGTGGCTTGTGCCAAGGCCCTGAGCTGGCAGCAGCAGCAGTGAGTGCCAGGGCAGTGGAGTGAAGGGGTGGGAGGGGCCTGGAAGAAAATGCTGGAATCCGGATCTGGTTTGACCATAGGGCCCACGGGGCCGGCTGACGGATTAGGAGATGGGGCGAGAGAAAGGGACAGGGGCTAAGAAGGCCTCCCAAGGCCGCTGCTGCTCTGGATTGCCATCAAGTGGGGAGGGGACGGAGCCGCGTGGGGACGGGGCGCCGCGGCGGGTTCTGGACACGGGACATTCAGGAAGCCTGTTAGACGGGTGAGCAGTTGGAGACGGGAGACGAGACGGAGAGAAGCGGGCGAGGCCTTGGCGCCCGGCATCAGCAGTCAGGGTGCAGCAGCCCCTGGGCGGGAGCTGGCCGTGGTCCCTGCTTGACACCCGGGAAGCCCAGGCTTTGGCTCCAGCCCTTTGGCACGCGGCTGCGTGGTCCCCCTCTCTCCGGGGCCCGCCCCTCCCGGCCGCTGAGGTCCGTCCCATCCGCAGGGAACACCATGACCGTGTCCTACATGACAGGGCTGACGCTGGGCTCGGCCGTGGCCTACTGCACCTACAGCCTCACGCGGGACGCCCACAGCAGCTGCCTCCACCCCGCCGCCGCCAACTCCTCTCTCCCGACCGGCCTCTGAGCCGGGCCCGGGCCCCCAGCCCTGCCCAGGGAGGGTCGCCAGGGCCCCCTCCCCACCTCTGCCACAGTGCCTGCGGGGCCCCGGCCTCCTCCCCGTGCCAGTCACGCCCCCCCCGGCCCACCCGCCGTCACTCAGGCACCAGGGTTCTGCCGAGGTCTTGGAGGCCTGGGCATGCTGCTGCCACCAGGGTCCCGCCAGCACTGTGCTCTGTGTCCTGCCTCACGCCCGTCCCCACCCGTGTCCAGTGGCCCCGGTGCTCTGGGGGGGTCACTCACAGCCATCCCCAGCTAGGAGAGCGGACCACCAGCCGGTGTGCCCCCCCGGTGACTGTCACCTGGGGCTGCTGGGAGGGCCCCACGGCCTCGACCACACTGTCCACAGCACCTGACCCACACTTCCTTCCTCCCCGCCCGGTCACCGGCAGGCCTCCGCCCTCTGCCCCATCCGTAGAGGCGGGTTGTCCCGCTCAGAGCCGGAGCCCAGGCCTTGGGTCTGGAAGTCTCAGACCGCGCTCTGTGCTGGCCTTTCTGCAGCTGCAGCTTTGGTGCCGGCCTGGGCGCAGTTCCCCCTGCCCCAGCACCCCCCACCCACCTGGTGCCACAGGCCTGGGGATCTGTGCCTGCCCGGGGACCCCCACTGGCTTCTCTGGCCCTTCGCCTGTCTGATGAGGGGGACAGCTTGGGGACACAAAGCAGGGCCCACACCCCGGCTGAAGTCATGACCTAGACCTTGAACCCTGTCCAGGGAGGCCCACGGAGGGACTGACGTGCCCAGGAGTCCCTGGCAAATGGGGAGGAGTGGGGGTCCCTCCGGAGCTCGGAGGGGATTCCCGGGGCGTCCTGTCCAAGTCGGGCTGCCCACCTACACCCACAGCCCCTCCGGGACCTCCTGCCCCTCTGTTGGGTCCCCCCGTCTGTCCACTCACTGTACCGCACTGGCCATTAAAGATGAAGGCAGAGCACCTGCCCCACCACCGCCTCCAGGTAGCGTCTGTGCGGCCATCTCGGCCCCTGGGGTGGGAGGAAGCGCCCCGGCGGGATGGCACCCACCTGCCTGGCTGGGACCCTCGGTTTTCCTTTCCGTCCGCACACCTGCTGGCCTGGGACAGGTTTGTGCGGAGGGAGCGGGCAGTGGGGGTGCAGGCAGGAAGCGTTGGGGTTCGATGGGTGCCTTGGTGCCCCGGTGGCCCTCGGACGGGCAGGGAGAGTAGCCCCTCCCGAAAGGGGAGCGAGAGGAGGGAGGCAGCCTGTCCCTGTCCCCAGGGGGCGCGGCCGGGCCCTAAGGCCCGGTGTTCAGGGATCAGGTCCTGGCTCTGGGGCTGTTCTGTGTCTCAGTTTCTCCGGGGAGTGGGGCTAGGCCAGTCTCGGACGTGGGTCCCTCGGAGCAGGGGCCTGGCAGCCCGAGGGCGCCCTGTGCTCCGGGCGGGCTGGCAAACTCGAAGACCCACCCACCTGGGACCCTCGCTCCGCGGCCAAGATCCTGCGCGGTGGGTGCCACAGGGGCCGCCAGGTGGCGCCAGCGCACCGTCCCTCCTCCCGCGACTCTGGGCTTGGGGGCGGGGCCGCGCACCACCTCGTGACTCAAATTTCCCTGAAAGGGTCGGAACCCCTCCCCTGGCCAGATGCTGAGCCAGCTGCCCTCGCCGCCGTTGCCACACTGTTTCCTCCACACAACCCGCAAACAGCAAAGCCAGAATGCCATCCGTGTCCCCTCCACGCCCAGGGCTCTGGGTCCCGAACTGGCAACGCCGGTGCCCAGGCCCAGCAGGGTGCCGCCCTCATGTCTTGCACTGACTCAGGGCCACTCAGGCCATCAGCGCTCCTGTCATCTCTTCAAGTGTGGGTGTGGCTGGAGTGCTGAGCTCCATGTTGTGTTATCCGTTTGTTTTCTTACTGTCTCGCTCTTCCGTGGAGGAAGTTCCCTTCGTGGCTCAGCGGAGACGAATCTGACTAGTATCCATGAGGACGCAGGTTTGACCCCTGGCCCGCCTCAGTGTGTTAAGGATCTGGCGTTGCCGTGTAGGTCGCAGAGGTGGCTCAGATCTGGCGTGGCTGTGGTGTAGTCCCGCAGCAGCAGCTCCGATTAGATTTCTGGGGAGCTAATTATGTAGCCTGGGAACTTCCATATGCCGCCGGTGTGGCCCTAAAAAGACCAAAAAAAAAAAAAAAAGGTAATCCCATGGAGTTTCTGCTGTGGCGCAAAAGGGATCAGAAGTGTCTCTGCAGCACCAGGACGCAGGTTCGATCCCCGACCCTAGCACAGTCGGTTAAAGGATCCAGCATTAAGGCAGCTGCCTTGTAGGTTGCAACTGCTTTTGGAATCGGATCCCTGGCCTGGGAACTTCATATGTGGCAGGGTGGTCAAAAAAAAGTGGTTCGCAGGAGTTCCTGCTGTGACGCAGCCGGTTAAGGATCCTGAGTGGTCTCTGCCCTGGCTCAGGTCGCTACTGAGGTGTGAGTTCAGTCCCCCGCCCGACACAGTGGGCTAAGGATCCAAGTTGCCATAGCTGTGGGCTTAGGTCTCAGCTGCAGCTCAGGTTCGATCCCTGGCTGGGGTGCAGGAAAAAAAGTAACCCCAGTTCTAGCCTCCTTCTAATTTTTTTTTTGAAGTGTGTGGTTGATGTGTAATATACATTGCAGGTGTACAGTACAGCGATCCAAAATATTGAAGGGTTGTACTCTGGTTATAAATTAGTAGCTGTGTTTCCTGCGTTGTGCAGATAGATCCTTGAGCTTATTCTATAAGTAATAGTTTCTACCTTTTAGTCCCCTACCCTGTGTTACCCTTCCTCCTTCCACTCTCCCCACTGGCAACCACTAGTTAGTTTTTTATATATGTAAGGCTGTTTCTTTTATATTACAGTCACTAGTTTGAGGTGTTTTTTTAAATTCCACACAGAAGTGACATCACAGTATTTGTCTTTCTGTGTCTGACATATTTCACTAAGCATAGTGCCCCCCAAGCCCATCTGTGTTGTAAATGACATTTCCTTTTTTATGGCTGAGTAGTATTCCACTGTGTGTGTGTGTGTGTGTGTGTGTGTGTGTGTGTGTGTGTGTACACGTGTACGTACCACATTCTTTTGTTTTTTTGGCCATGCCTTTGCAGCATGTGGAAGTTCCCAGGCCAGGGATCAGACCTGTGCCACAGTGGTGACCCAAGCCTCTGCAGTGGCAATGCCAGCTCCTTAACCCACTGTGCCACAGGAGAACTCCTGTACCATCTTCTCTGTCCATTCGTCTGTTGAAGGACGCTTAGGTTGCTTCTCTATCTTGGCCATTGTAAATCATGCTGCCATGAACATGGAGGTGCATGTATCTTTTCGAATTAGTGGAGTCTTTTAAAAAAAAACAACAAATACCCAGGAGTGGAATTACTGGGTCCCATGGCAGTTCTATTTTTGGTTTTCCAAGAACTCTCTGTGCTGTTTTGCACAGGGGCTGAGCCAGTTTATATGCTCACCAGCCACGTGTCAAGGTGCCGCTTCCCTCCATCCTCTCCAACATTTGTTATTTCTGTTCTTTTTGATGACAGCCCTTCTGACAGGTATGAGATAACATCTCATTGTGGTTTTTTTGATTTGCATTTCCTGATGATTAGTGCTGTTGTTGAACATCTATCTGTTCGCGTGCCTGTGGCCATTGGCATATCCTCTTTGGGAAAATGTCTATTCAGGTCTTCTGCCCATTTTTTTTTTTTTTTTTTTGGTGCACCTGAGGCGTATGGAAGTTCCCAGGCCAGAGACTGAATCTGAGCCACAGCTGCAGCAAAGCCATATCCTTAACCCGCTGCACCGCAGCAGAAATTCCTCTGCCCAATTTTCATTTTTTTTAGGTTGAATTTTATGAGTTATGTATTTTGCATATTAACCCCTCATCAGTCACATCACTTCTAATATCTTCTCTTGTTCAGTAGGATGTCTTCAGTTTGTCGATAGTTTCCTTTCCTGTGCAAAAGTTTTAGCTTAATTAGGTCCATTTGGTTTTTTTGCTTTAGGAGAGAGATCCAAAAAAATATTGCTGTGATTTATGTCAAAGAGTGCTCTGCCAATATTTTTTCCTTTTTTTTTTGGCCACACTGTGTAGCAGCTTGATGTGGGATCTCAATTCTCAGACCAGGGATTGAACCTGGGTCACAGCAGTGAAAGCAGTGAGACCTAACCACTAGACCGCCAGGGAACTCCCTGCATATATTTTATTCTAGGAGTTTTATGGTTTCTGGTCTTGCATTTAATCCATTTCACGTTCACTTTTTTTGTGTATGTTTGGGGTTAGAGAATGTTGTCATTTCATTTTTTACATGTAGCTATCCAGTTTTTTCAGTATGATATATTGAAGAGACAGTCTTTTCTCATAATATATATATATTTTTTTGTTTGTTTGTTTGTTTGTTTGTTTTTGGTCTTTTAGGGCTGTACCGGTGGCATATGGAGATTCCCAGGCTAGAAGTCTAATTGCAGCTGTAGCCAACAGCCTACACCAGAGCCACAGCAACATCTGCAACCTACACCACAGCTCACGTCAATGCCAGATCCTTAACCCATTGAGTGAGACCAGGGATCAAACCCACATCCTCATGGATGTTAGTTGGATCTGTTAACGGCTGAGCCATGACAGGAACTCCTCTGTTGTATATTCTTGCCTTTTTTATTAATCATAGATTAATGGGTAATAAGCACATGGGTTTATTTTGAGGGCTGTTCTGTTCTATTGATCTGTGTATCTATTTTTATGCCACCGCCATAGTTTTTTGATGACTGTAGCTTTGTAGTATAGTCTGAAGTCAGGAAACATGACTTCTCCATCTCTGTTTTTCTTTCTCAGAATTGTTTTGGCTAGTTGGAGTATTTTGTGTTTGCATGCAAGTTTTTAAATTATTCTAGTTCTGTGAAAAATGCCATTGGCATTTTGATTGAAATTGCCTTGAATCTGTAAATTGCTTTGAGCAGTATGTTCGTTTTAATGATATTAAGTCGTCCAGTCCGGGAACACAGTATATCTTTCATCTGTGTTCTCTTCAGTTTCTTTCCTTAGTGTCTTCCAGTTTTTGGAGTTCAGAACATTTACCTTCTTAGATAGGTTTATGCCTAGATATTTAGGTATTTTTGATTTTTTTTTTGTCTTTTTGCCTTATCGAGGGCCGCACCCGCGGCATGTGGAGGTTTCCAGGCTAGGGGTCTAACAGCTGTAGCCGCCGGCCTTCGCCACAGCCACGGCAACGCGGGATCCGAGCCACGTCTGCAAACTACACCACAGCTCACGGCAACGCTGGATCCTTAACCCACTGAGCAAGGCCAGGGATCAAACCCACGACCTTGTGGTTCCTAGTCAGATTCGTTAACCATTGAGCCACAACGGGAACTCCAGGTATTTTTGATTTGACAGTAAATGTTCCTTGATATCTTTTGTGAGAGTCCATTGTTAGTGTATAGAAACACAACAGAAAGTTGTACATGAATTTTGTATCCTGCAGCTTTACCAGATTCATTGATGAGGTCTAGTAGTTTTCTGGTGGTATGTTTAGGATTTTCTATGTATAGTATCATGTCATCTGCAAACAGTGACAGTTTTACTTTTTCAAGTATGGACTCCTTTTCTTTTTTTTTTTAACTTAATGGATTTTATTTCAATTATAGGTGTACATAAATCATCACAAGTCAATTTGATAGATTTTGTGTCCCAAACTCACAGTGCATCCCCCCACCCCCCAGATTGTCTTATTTGAAAAACCAAGGTTTCCCAAAGTCTGTGAGTCACTGTCCTGCAAAGAAGTTCATTGTGTCTTTTTAGTTTCCACATGTAAGTGGTAGCACTGGGTGTTACTGTCTAATTGTCTGACTGGTTTCACTTCACATGATAATTTCTAGGTCCATCCATGTTTCTATAAACGTTGGTAATTCGTTCCTTTTAATGGCTGAGTAATATTCCATTGTGTTTATGTACCATATCTTCCCTATCCACTCCTCTGTCGATGGAAATTTAGGTTGTTTCCATGACCTGGCTATTGCATAGAGTGCTGCAGTGAACACTGGAGTACATGTGTCTTTTCAAGTCATGGTTTTCTATGGATAGATGCCCAGGAGTGGGATTGCTGGATCAAATGGTAATTCTATTTTGAGTTTTCTGAGGAATCTCCATACTGTTTTCCACAGTGGTTGTACCAATTTGCATTCCCACCAACAGTGTAATAGGGATCCTTTTTCTCCACACCCTCTCCAGCACTTACAGTTTGTAGACTTTCGGATGATGGCCATTGTGGCTGGTGTAAGGTGGTACCTCATAGTGGTTTTGATTTGCATTTCTCTAATGAGGAGTGATGTTGAACATCTTTTCATGTGTTTATTTGCCATCTGCATGTCTCCTTTGGAGAATTGTCTGCCTAGATCCTCTGCCCGTTTTTTTTTTGATGGGGTTGTTTGTTTTTTTGGTATTGAGCTGTAGGAGGTGTTTGTAAATTTTGGAGATTAATTCCTTGTCAGTCAACTCATTTGCAAATATTTTCTCCCATTCTGTGGGTTGTCTTTTCGTTTTGTTTAGTTTCCTTTACTGTGCAGAAACTTTGAAGTTTAATTAAGTCCCATTTGTTTATTTGTCTTTTTATTGTCCTTACTCTGACACATGGATCTGAGAAGATATTGCTATCATTTATGTCAGAGAGTGTTTGGCCTATGTTTTCTTCTAAGAGTTTATAGTATCTGGTCTTATATCTAGATCTTTAATCCATTTTGAGTTTATTTTTGTGCATGGTGTTAGGAAGTGTTCTAGTTTCATTTTGTTACATGTAGCTATCTGGTTTTCCCAGCACCACTTGCTGAAGAGGCTGTCTTTTTTCCAATGTATATTCTTGCCTCCTTTGTCATATATTAGTTGACTATAGAGGCATAGATTTAATTCTGGGCTTTCTATCCTGTTCCACTGATCTATATTTCTGTCTTGGTGCCAGTACCATACGGTTTTGATGACTGTAGCTTTGTAGTAGAGCCTGAAGTCAGGGAGCCTGATTCCTCCAGCGCCATTTTGCTTTTTCAGGATGTCTTTACCTATTCTGGTTTTTTTGTGTCTCCAAACAAACTTTAAAATATTTTGTTCTAGTTCTGTGAAAAAGGTCCTTGGTAATTTGATAGGGATTGCATTGAATGTGTAGATTGCCTTGGGTAGTATAGTCATTTTGATAATATTGACTCTTCCAATCCAAGAGCATGGTATGTCTTTCCACCTGCTCATGTCATCCTTGATTTCTTTCATCAGTGCCTTATAATTTTCAGAGTATAGGTCTTTTGTCTCTTTAGGCAGGTTTATTTTAAGTATTTGATTCTTTTTTATGTGGTGGTAAATGGGATTGCTTCACTAATTTCTCTTTCTGATCTTTCATTGTTAGTATATAGAAATGCAGTTGATTTCTGTGTATTAATTTTGTATCCTGTGACTTGTGCCAAATTCATTGATGAGCTCTAACAGTTTTCTTTTAGAGTCTTTTGTATTCTCTAGGTATAGTATCATGTCATCTGCAAACAGTGATAGTTTTACTTCTTCCTTTCCAATTTGGATTCCTTTTTCTTCTCTGATTGCTGTAGCTAAGACTTCCAGAACTATGCTGAATAGTAGTGGTGAGAGTGGACATCCCTGTCTTGTTCCTGATCTCAGCAGGAATTCTTTCATCTTTTCACCGTTGAGAATGATGTGAGCTCTGGGTTTGTCATAGATGGCCTTGGTTATGTTGAGGTAGGTTCCTCCTATGCCCACTTTCTGAAGGGTTTTTATCAGAAATGGGTGTTGGATTTTGTCAAAGGCTTTTTTCTGCATCTGTGGAGAGAATCATGTGGTTTTTATTCCTCAGTTTGTTAACGTGATGTATCACACTGATTGATTTGCGGATATTGAAGAATCCTTGCATCCCTGGGATAAATCCCACTTGATCATGATGTACAATCTTTTTAATGTACTTTTGGATTCGGTTTGCTAGTATTTTGTTGAGAATTTTTGCATCTATGTTCATCAGTGAGATTGGCCTGTAATTTTCTTTTTTGTGATATCTTTGTCTGGTTTTGGTATCAGGGTGATGGTTGCTTCATAGAATGAGTTTGGGAGTGTCCCTTCCTCTGCAATTTTTTGGAAGAGTTTCAGAAGGATAGGCGTTAGCTCTTCTCTAAATGTTTGATAGAATTCACCTGTGAAACCATCTGGTCCTGGACTTTTGTTTGTTGGAAGTTTTTTAATCACAGTTTCAATTTCAGAGCTTGTGATTGGTCTATTCATATTTTCTATTTCATCTTGGTTTAGTCTTGGGAGTTTGTACTTTTCTAAGACTTTGTCCATTTTTTCTAGGTTTTCCATTTTATTGCCATATAGTTGCGTATAGTAGTCTCTTATCCTTTGTATTTCTGTGATGTCTGTTGTCACTTCTCCTTTTTCATTTCTAATTTTATTGATTTGTGTCTTTTTTTCTTGATAAGTCTGGCTAAGGGTTTATCAATTTTGTTGATCTTTTCAAAGAACTGGCTTTTAGTTTCATTGATCTTTTTTATGGTTTTCTTTGTTTCTATTTCATTGATTTCTGCTCTGATCTTTATGATTTCTTTTCTTCTACTAACTTTAGATCTTGTCAGTTTTTCCCTCTCTAGCTGCTTTAGATGTAAAGTTAGGTTGTTAATTTGAGCTTTTTCTCTTTTCCTGAGGTAGGCTTGTATTGCTACAAACGTCCCTCTTAGAACTGCTTTTTCTGTATCCCAGAGGTTTTGGAGTGTCGTGTCTTTGTTGTCATTTGCTTCTAGGTATTTTTTTAATTTCCTCTTTGATTTCTTCAGTGATCCATTGGTTATTTAGTAGCGTGTTGTTTAGTCTCCACGTATTAGTATTTTTGGCCATTTTTTTCTTGTTGTTGATTTCCAGTCATATAGTATTGTGGTCAGAGAAGATGCCTGAAATGATTTCAATTTTCTTAAAGTTACTGAGGCTTGATTTGTAGCCCAGGATGTGATCAATCTTAGAGAATGTTCCATGCGCACTTGAGAAGAATGTGTATTCTGTTGCTTTTGGATGGAATGTCCTATAAATATCTATTAAGTCCATCTGATCTAATGCTTCATTCAGGGCCTGTGTTTCTTTATTGATTTTCTGTCTGGATGACCTGTCCATTGCTGTAAGTGGGGTGTTAAAGTCCCCCACTATGATGGTGTTATTGTTGATTTCTCCTTTTAAGGTTGTTAGCAGTTGCTTTATATATTGTGGTGCTCCTCTCTTGGGTGCATAGATATTTAAAATTGTTATATCTTCTTCTAGGATTGATCCTTTGATCATTATGTAGTGCCCTTCCTTGTCTCTTAAAATGTTCTTCATTTTAAAGTCTATTTTGTCTGATATGAGTATTGCTACTCCAGCTTTCTTTTGATGCCCGTTTGCATGGAATATTTCCTTCCATCCTCTCACTTTCAATTTGTATGTGTCTCTAGAAGTGAAGTGGGTCTCTTGAAGACAGCATACATATGGGTCTTGTTTTTGTATCCATTCAGCTAGTACATGTCTTTTGGTTGGGGCATTCAGTCCATTAACATTTAAGGTAATTACTGATATATATGTTATTGCCATTGTATTAACCGTTTGAGGTTTTTGTTGCTCTTTTTTTCTTCCCTTATTCTCTTATTGTCTCCTCTCACAAGATGGCTATCTATAATGTTGTATTTGAGTTGATTTTTCTTATTTGTTTGTGTATCAATTGTAGATTTTTGGTTTGTGGTTACCCTGAAGTTTTGCTATAGGCGTCTATATATAAATGAGATTGTATTAAGTTGTTGATTTCTTAATTGCATGTGCTTATCCAGTGACCTGCATTTGTGCTCTCTTCTCATGATTTCTGATTTTGGTAGCATAATTGTGCATGAATGATTTAATATCTTTACTGTATATATGCCTTTACTGGTGGGCCTTGTCATTCATGTTGTTTTTGTTTCTAGTTGTGGCCTTTTCTTTTCTGCCTAGAGAAGTTCCTTTAGGATTTGTTGTAAAGCTGGTTTAGTGTTGCAGAAATCTCTTAGCTTTTGCTTATCTGTAAAAGTTTTGATCTGTCCTTCAAATCTGAATGAGAGCCTTGCTGGGTAAAGTAATCTTGGTTGGAAGTGTTTTCCTTTCATCACATTTAGTATATCATGCCACTCCCTTCGGGCCTACAGAGTTTCAGATGAAAAATCTGCTGATAACCTTATCGGGGTTCCCTTGTATGTCATTTGTTTCTTTTCCCTAGCTGCTTTCAAAATTTTCTCTTTGTCTTTAATTTTGGTCATTTTGATTAATATGTGTCTCAGGGTGTTCCTCGGGCTTATTTTATGTGGTACTCATTGTGCTTCCTGGATTTGAGTGAGTGGTTCCTTTCCCATGGTAGGGAAGTTTTCGGCTATTATCTCTTTGAATAATTTTTCTGTCCCCTTCTCTCTCTCTTCTCCCTCTGGCACCCCTATAATACGATGTTGGTGCGTTTAACATTATCCCAGAGTTCTCTGAGACTCTGCTCATTTCCTTTCACTCTTTTATCTCTTTTCTCTTCTGCATTAGTGATTTCCACTAATCTGTCCTCCACCTCACTGATTAGTTCTTCTGCCTCCTGTATTCTACTGTTGGCTGCTTCTAATGAATTTTTTATTTCAGTTATTGTATTTTGCATCTCTTCTTGTTTAATTTTTACAGCTTGTATTTCTTTGCTCAGTGTTTCCTGTAAATTATCAATCTTTGCCTCCAGTCTATTTC
>PVHT021183577.1:1991862-2002286 GCA_004024745.2 Catagonus wagneri
CTGTTGGCTGCTTCTAATGAATTTTTTATTTCAGTTATTGTATTTTGCATCTCTTCTTGTTTAATTTTTACAGCTTGTATTTCTTTGCTCAGTGTTTCCTGTAAATTATCAATCTTTGCCTCCAGTCTATTTCCAGTGCCTTGCATCATCTTCAGCATCAACAGTCTAAAGTCTCTTTCTGGGAGGCTGATAATCTCCTCATCACTGAGCTGTTTTTCTGGGCTTTTCTCTTTCTCCCTTAACTGAGTTATAGTTTTCTGTCTTTTCATTTTTATAGGTTTTTGGTGTGGGTGACCTTTTTGTAGACAATAGAGTTGTAGCCTCTCTTAGTTCAGGTGTTTGCCTCCCCTGTGGCTAAAGCTGGTATGGAGGGGGCTTGCTGTAGGCTTCCTGACGGGAGGGAGTGATGCCTGCTCACTGGTAGGTGGGGTTGATTCCTCTCCCTCTGGTGGATGGGGCTTTGTCTCTGGATGAGATTAGAGGCTGGCTGTGTGCCTGAGGGGACTTTCGGCAGCCTGTTTACTGATGGGTGGGGCTGAGATCCCACCTGGATTGTTGTTTGGCCTGGGGCTTCTCAGCGCTGATGGGAGGGACCAGATTTTCCCAGAAATGGCCACTTCCAGAGAAATGCAGGCTGATGAATGTTCCTGAGAGCTTCACCTCCAATGCCCTTCCCCCACAACAAGCCACAGTGACCCCTGTTTTCCCAGGAGATCCTCCAAGAATTGCAGTCAGGTTCCACCCGGATTCCTATGGAGTCTGCTTTGCCCTGGGACGCAGTGCCCCTGAAAGTCTATGTGTGCCTTTCAAGGATGGGGTCTCCGTTCCCCCCATTCCCATGGAGCTCCTGCACACAAGCCCCGCTGGCCTTCAATGCCAGATGCTCCGGGGGCTCTTTCTCCCTGTGCCTGAATCCCCAGGCGTGGGGATTTGACGTGGGACTCAGGACTCTCAGTCCTGTAGCTGAGTCTCTGTGCTGCAGTTACTCTCCAGTCTGTGGGGCTTCCCACCCGGGAGGCATGGGGCTGCTTCTATCGCGTAATCACCCCTCCTACCTCGTGATGCGGTCTCCTCTTTGTCTTCTGGAGCAGAATATCTTTTTTGGAAGTTTACAGCCCATTTGGTTGAAGGTTGCTCGGCATTTGGTTGTAATTTTGTTATTTTTATGAGAGAAGTTGAGCTGCAGTCCTTCTATTCCGCCATCTTAATCCAGTCGAAGCATTGTTCTTAAAAGCATCAAATTGGACACAATCCAAATTTCAGTCAGTTAACAGCTGGCAATAGAGGGCCTGTAAACTTCTCTTCATGGCATCACCTGGTCCTGCTTGTCCTGTAGTTTAGTCATGATTCCTGGAGCAGAGTGTGTGAGCCTTCAAACGCACTTACATCCTCACGACCCGTCAGCTCTGCAGCCTTTCACCGCTGCCCCGCGCGTGCTGGCCCACAACCAACTCAAGAGGAGCACTCCGGCTCCCTCCGAAGGCTCGGGCGAAAAAAGCCAGTATGGACTCCTTTTGTTTCTTTTTCTTGTCTGATTTGCTGTGGCTAGGACTTCCAGTACCATACTGAATAAACGTGGTGAGAGTGGGCATCTTTGTCTTGTTCCTGATCTTGTAATGCTTTCAGCTTTTCACCATTGACCATGATGTTAGCTGTGGGACCGTGATATATGGCCTTTATTTTGTTTTTTGGTTTTGGTTTGGTTGTTTTTGGCCATGCCCACGGCATATGGAAGTTCCTTGGGCTAGGGAACGGACCCACGCCATAGCAGCACCCTTAGCTGCTACAGTGAAAACGCTGGATCCTTAACCTGCTGTGCCACAAGAGAGGTCCCTATATGGCTGTTATTAGGTTGAGGTGTATGTTCCCTCTGTGCTCACTTTCTGGAGAGTTTTTAACAGAAACGGATGTTGGCTTTTGCTAGAAACTTTTTCTGTATCTATTGAGATACCACGTGGTTTTTATTCTTCAATTTATTAATGTGGCATATCCCATTGATTTGAGAATATTGAAAAGTCCTCAAATCCCCGGGATAAATCCCACTCGATTATGGTGTATGATCCTTTGAATGTACTGTTGGATACAGTTTGCTAATATTTTTTTGAGGATTTTTGCATCCATCTTCGTCAGTGATATTATTATTTTCTTCTTTGCATGTCTTCTGGTTTTAGTATCAGGGTGATGGCAGCCTCATCGTATGAGTCTGGGAGTGTTCCTTCCTCTGCAGTTTTTGGAATAGTTGGAAGAGTATAGGTGTTAGCTCTTCTCTAAATGTTTGGTAGAAATCACCTGTGAAGCCATCTGGTCCTGGACTTCCTCTTTGTTGGGAGTTTTAAAATTACCGATTGAATTTCATTACTGGTAACTGGTCTCTTCATATTTTCTGTTTCGTCCTGGTTCCATTTTGGAAGACTGTACATTTCTAAGAGGCTGCCCATTTCTTCTAGGTGGTTCATTTTATTGGCATATAGTTCATAGTAGTCTCTTATGATCCTTTGTATTTCTGTGGTGTCAGTTGTAACTTTTACTTTATTATTATTTTTAAAACTCAATTAATTTGATTACATTTATAGTTGTACAGCCATCATCACAACCCAATTTTATAGCATTTCTATCCCAGCCCCCCAGCTCATCCCTCCCCCACCCCAGCCTGTCTCCTTTGGTAACCATACATTTTTTAAAGTTTGTGAGTCAGTGTCTGCTCTGCAAATAAGTTCATTGTATGCTTTTTTTAGATTCCACATATAAATGATAGCATAGGAGGTTTGTGTCTTGATATCTGACTAACTTAGCATGATGATTTTTAGGTCTATCCATGTTGCTGCAAATGCTATTATTTTATTCCTTTTAATGGCTGAGTAATATTCCATTGTGTATATGTACCACATCTTCTTTATCCACTCCTCTGTTGATGGACATTTAGGCTGCTTGGCTTTTGTATACAGTGCTGCAGTGAACATTGGGGTATATGTATCTTTTTGAGTTATGGTTTTCCCTGGATAGATACCCCAGGAGTGGGATTGCTGGGTCAAATGGTAATTCTATTTTTAGTTTTCTAAGGAATCTCCATACTGTTTTCCGTAGTGGTTGTACTGATTTACATTCCTACCAACAGTGTAAGAGGGTTCCCTTTTCTCCACACCCTCTCCATTATTTATTGTTTGTAGTCTTTTTGATGATGGCCATTCTGGCTAGTGTAAGGTGGAACCTCATAGTGGTTTTGATTTGCATTTCTCTAATAATTAGTGACATTGAACATCTTTTCATGTGTTTTTTGGCCATCCATATGTCTTCTTTGGAAAATTGTCTGTTTAGATCTTCTGCTCATTTTTTGATAAGGTTGTTTGTTTGTTTTTTTTGGTACTGAACTCCAGGAGGTGTTTATATATTTTGGAGATTAATCCCTTGTCAGTCACCTCATTTGCAAATACTTTCTCCCATTCTGTGAGTTGTCTTTTCGTTTTGTTTAGGGTTTCCTTTGCTGTGCAGAAACTTTTAAGTTTAATTAGGTCCCATTTGTTTATTTTTGTTTTTATTGTCATGGCCCTAGGAGGTGGATCTGAGAAGATATTTATTGCTGTGGTTTATGTCAGAAAGTGTTTGGCCTATGTTTTCCTCTAAGGGTTTTGTAGTATAGTTTCATAGTCTTTTTTTAATTACTTAATGAATTTTATTACATTTGTAGGTGTACAACAATCTCACAACCAAATTTTATCGCATTTCCATCCCAAACACTCAGTGCATCCCCCCACCCCCCAACCAGTCTCATTTGGAAACCATAAGTTTTTCAATGGTCTGTGAGTCAGTATCTGTTCTGCAAAGAAATTCATTGTATCCTTTTTTTAGATTCTACATGTAAGTGACAGCATTTGATGTTGTTGTCTCATTGTCTGACAGACTTCACTTAGCATGATAATTTCTAGGTCCATCCATGTTGCTGCAAATGCTGTTATTTCTTTCCTTTTAATGGCTGAGTAATATTTCATTGTGTATATGCACCACATCTTCTTTATCCACTCCTCTGTCGATGGACATTTAGGTTGTTTCCATGTCTTGGCTATTGTATAGAGCGCTGCAATGAACATTGGAGTACATGTGTCTTTTCGAGTCATGGTTTTCTCTGTGGTTTCATAGTCTTTAATCCATTTTGAGTTTATATTTGTGTATGGTGTTAGGAAGTGTTCTAATTTCATTCTTTTACATGTGGCTGTCCAGTTTTTCCAGCACAACTTATCAAAGAGACTGTCTTTTCTCCACTGTATATTCTTGCCTCCTTTGTCATAGATTAGTTGGCCACAGGTGCGTGGGTTTAATTCTGGGCTTTCTATCCTGTTCCACTGATCTATATTTCTGTTTTTGTGCCAGTGTCATACTGTTTTGATGACTATAGCTTTGTAATATAGTCTGAAGTCAGGAGCCTGATACCTCCAACTCCATTTTTCTTTCTCAGGATGGCTTTGGCTATTCTGGGTATTTTGTGCTTCCAAACAAACTTTAAAATATTTTGTTCTAGTTCTGTGAAAAATGCCATTGGTAATTTGATAGGGATTGCATTCAATCTGTAGGTTGCCTTTGGTAGTGTAGTCATTTTGACAATATTGAATCTCCCAATCCAGGAGCATGGTATATCCTTCCATCTGTTTGTGTCATCTTTGATTTATTTCACCAGCATCTTATAGTTTTCAGACTACAGGTCTTTTTTTGCTTTAGGTGGGTTTATTCCAAGGTATTTTATTCTTTTTGATGCAGTGGTAAATGGGATTGTTTTCCTATTTTCTCTTTGTTAATGTATAGAAATGCAGTCAATTTCTGTGTATTAATTTTTTTTTTTTTGGTCTTTTTGCCTTATTTGGGCTGCACCCGTGGCATATGGAGGTTCCCAGGCTAGGGGTCTAACAGGAGCTGTAGCTGCCGGCCTTCGCCACAGCCACAGCAATTCGGGATCCGAGCCACGTCTGCAACCTACACCACAGCTCACGGCAACGCCGGATCCTTAACCCACTGAGTGAGGCCAGGGATCGAACCTGCATCCTCATGGTTCCTAGTGGGGTTTACACCGTGTCACAACGGAAACACCCACATTTAGGTAATTATTGATATGAATGTTCTTATTGCCATTTTTCTAATTGTTTTAAGGCTGTGTTTGTAGGTCTTTTTCCCCCCTTTCTTCTTCTCTTGTGATTTGATGTGTTTAGTATTACATTTGGATTCCTTTTTCCTTTTTGTGTCTCTATTATAGATTTTTGGTTTGTGGTTGCCATAGCCTTTTTATGTAGCAGTCTGTGTATGTATGTATATATATATATGATTGTAGTTGCTAATCTCTTAATTTCACACGCATTTTAAATAGTCTGCATTTGTACACCCCACTCACAATTACTGTTTTCGATATCAGATTTAAATCTAATGATTGTGTCTCTTAAATGCTCACTGTGGCTGGAGATGATTTTATGATCGTCTTTTAACCTTCCTGCTAGCTCTGCGCGTGGGTGACTTTCTGATTTTATTGTATATTTGCATTTACTGATGAGCTTTTTCCTTTCATAATTTTTACGTTTCTAGTTGTCATCTTGTCTTTTTTGCTTAGAGAGGTTCCTTTAACATTTGTTGTAGGGAGTTCTCATTGTGGCTCAGCCAGTTAAGAACCTGAATAGTCTCCATGAGGACGCAGGTTCGATCCCTGGCCTTGCTCAGTGGGTTAAGCATCCAGCGTTGCCACAGGCTGTGGTGTAGGTCACAAGATGCAACTTGAAACTGGTGTTGCCGTGGCTATGGCGCAGGCCGGCAGCTGCACTCCAGTTCGACCCCTAGCCTGGGAACCTCCACAGGCAACAGATGAAGTTGTAATAGAAAAGAAAAAAAACTTGGCACGGAGCTGGCTTGGTGGTGCTGAGCTCTGGGGGCTGTTGCTTGTCTGTGAAGCTTTTGACTTCTCCATCCAGTCTGAACAAGGGCCTTACCGGGGGGGGGGGCACTCTTGGTGGTCTTTCTCTCTCATCACTGTAATACTGTCCCACTCCCTTCTGACCTGCAGAGCTTCTGCTGAAAAGTCAGCTGACAGCCTTACGGGAGTTCCTTTGTATGTTACCGTTGCTTTTCCCTTGCTGCTTTTAATATTCTCTATTTTTAATTTTTGCCACTTTAATTATATCGTGTCTTGGTGTGGCCCTCTTTGGGTGAATCCTGGATGGGACTCTGTGCCTGTGGACTTGGATGACTGTTTCCATTTCCAGGTTAGGGAACTTTTCAGCTGTCTTTTGTTTTGGGGGGGCACGCCTGTGGCATATGGTTCCCAGGCTAGGGGTCGAATCGAAGCTGTAGCTGCCGGCCTACGCCACAGCCACGGCAGCGCGGGATCCGAGCCACGTCTGCAACCCACACCACAGCTCACAGCAACGCTGGATCCTTAACCCACTGAGAGAGGTCGGGGACCGAACTCACGTCCTCATGGATCCTAGTCAGGTTCGTTACCGCTGAGCCATGATGGGAACTCCCTCAGCTATTATATTTTCAAACACGTTCCGGACGCCTGTCTCTCTCGCCCCCGGGCCCTGTAAGGCGGGTATCAGCACACCGGGCCCCGTCAGGCCTCGTGAGCCGTCTCCGCCTCTCTCTGTCCTCTTGTCTGTCTGGCGTCACATCCGCTGCTCCCCGGCTGAGCCGCTGCTTCCTGTCCCTTCGCCCACTCTATTTCTTCTGGGACATTCTTCGTTTCAGTCACTGTACCCGTCCTCTCTGGTTGCTCTCTATATTTTCTAACTATTAAAACCTTCCGATCTCCGCTCTGTGCATCCATCCCGCTCAGGTTCTTTGAGCATCTTTGTCGTCGCTGCCCTCAGCTCCTCCCGGCGGTTTGCCTGTCTCCACACACTGCGCTTTTGGGCTTTTCTCTCATTCCTTCGTCTGGGACGTGCTCCTGTTGCTTCTTTTTAACCTGAATCTCGTTTGTGTTTTTATGACTCCGGCAGGCTAGTTCTGCTTCCCGGACTGGGAGAGGTGGCCTCTGTAGGGTATTCTTAGTGTCCCAGCAGGGCACGCCCCTCCTGTCACCCAAGCTAAATGCTCTAGGGGTTCCCCCTCTGAGGGCCGTGGGGGTCTCTCTGTTGTCTGGGTGGCCGGGTAGGCGTGGCTGGCCCCAGTCCACTTGGGTTGCCAGGCCCTGCCTGGGGTGCAGGCTGCCGGCTGCTGCTTGGCAGGGCCAGGTGCCAAGGAGGCTGACTGCACAACCCCAGGGGGCCCCGGGGCTCAGGCTGGCTCCCTGGTGGGCGGAATCAGGGTCCGGAAGACTCCAGGGCTGTTACCCACTGGTGGTTGAAGCCGGGTCCTGGGCTTGGTGCTGGCCTACTGGCAGGCAGGGCTGGGTTCTAGAGTCTGCTGGCAGGACCCAGGACCCTCAGGCTGGTGTCAGATCCCTGGTGCAGAGGGTTCTAACACAGTCGGATGCCAGGCACAGGGTGTCCTGAAGCTTGTGGGCAGGGCTGGGGCCAGCTGGCGTCTGCCCCCTGGTGGGTGGAGCTGGTCCGGGGTGACAGTGCATACTTCCTGGAGGGCAGGGGAGTGGCGCTGGGTCCTGGGCCCTCTAGTGGGTGTGGCTGCCGACGGGTGGGCTGTGCTCCAGCACTGGTGCTTACAGGCTACTGGCTGGGGCCAGGTCCTGGCGCTAAGGAGCTCGAGGGAGCGCCCACGCCACAGAAGAGGCACCCAAGAATGGGTGCTGCCCATGCCCGTGTGCCCAGGGTGAACCGCAGCTGCCCCCCGCCTGCCCGGGAGACTCCCCAAGACGAGCAGGGAGGTCTGCCCAGGCTTCCAGCAAATTACGGCTTTGGCCCTGGAGCACGTAAGACACTCGTGTGCGCCCTCTCCGAGCAGCGTCTCTTTCCCCCAGTCCTAGGAGGCGCCCGGAGTTAAGCCCCACTGGCCTTCAAAGCCACATGCCCCGGGAGCTGGTGTTCCCGGAGGAGGACGGCAGGGGAGCCCTGCACGGGGCTCAGAGCCCTCACTGCTGCGGGGGGGGACTCTGCGGAAGGCTGTCCCCCAGCCCGAGGGTCGTTCACGGGGGGTGTGGACTTGGCGACACTGCAGGGCTCTCGTACCTGTCTCATTGTGGCGCCCTCTCCAGGTCTCTAGTTGCAGAAGGCCTTTGCGGTAGATTCTAGTCTTTTTCAGTGACGGGGGTGCGGCCGACAGTGGTGACTGGGCTGTGCGGCTGGGAGGCGGTGAGCGCGGGCTTTCCTCTCCGTCTCGGCTCCAGCTCTGTGCTTTCAAGTTAGAAAGAGGAGGCGTTCCTGTCGTGGCGCGGTGGTTATGAAGCCAACTGGTAACCATGAGGTTGTGGGTTCGATCCCTGGTCTCGCTCAGTGGGTTAAGGATCCAGTGTTGCCATGAGCTGTGGTGTAGGTCACAGATGTGGCTCGGATCCCGCGTTGCTGTGGCTGTGGTATAGGCCGGTGGCTACAGCTCCAATTCGATTCCTAGCCTGGGAACCTCCATATGCTCCAGGTGTGGCCCTAAAAAAGCAAAAGAACAGGTTCTCTAGCCCCGGTCGGGCCAGGGGAACATCCTGTACGGGTGGCAGCCGAGGCTGGACCGTGTCCGCTGCAGCAGTCATGCCCTTTCATCTCCTCTCATGGTCACTAACGCCGCGTGCGGCCGGTGGCGGCGTCCTTGTCCCTGAAAGGTCAGCCCCGCTCCAGGAGCCAACACCAGGCCCACCCTGGGCCCAGAAATAAACCACTCCAGACAACTGTCCTTTTCCAATTATAGCTTTTTTTCTTTTCTTTTTTTATGAAAAAGATCACACAGAATTCGCCAACAAACAAAATTCCAAAAGAAACTTTAAAAAACAAAAAAAGGAAAACAATAATTCCCCCAAAAACGAAACCCAAGTCTGGCTTTCCTTCCCTTAGGATTGTCTGGACAAGGCCGCCGTCCCCTGGAAGGCGCGGGGCTGCTAAGTGCTTTCAGGGCGAGCAGGGCGCCCGCCCCCGGCCTCCCTCCTCCCTCCTGGGGGCGAGCACAGTACAGCTGGGCCGGGGACGGGCGGGGGTGCTGGGGCGGGGGCCGTGAAGCTGGGTGCTAGACACTCACAATCTAACAGGAAATAAAAAATAATATTCTGCACGTCAGAATGTGTTCGCTTTTTTTTTTATAATTTCATAGCTATTTTTCACAGTTTTAAAAAGTTTATATTTATATATATTTATATATATTTATCTTTATATATATAATTAAAAAGTCGACTCCATTTGAAGGCGTATGATACAGGGAGCGTCTCGGTACAAGAAAACTGTACAGGGAAGCGCCGCCGCCTCCCTCTGGGCCGCGGGCCGGGGCGAGGTGTCAGCACCATGGGTTGTCTGTAGTGTGAGGGTCTGGGCCGCGGCCCGGGCCGCGCAGCCTCCCCGCCCGGCGCCGCTCTGGGCACCGCCGCTCCCCGGCTCTGCTCCCCGAGTCCAGGCCATCCAGAGAGGGCGGAGGCCGGGCCCCCGGCAGGTGCCCCGAGCAGGCCGGGTCGGCGAGGCTGGCAGGCACCGGGGGCCGCCCCCTGTCCCCTGGGGAGAGGCTGGGGGTGGGGGGCGCGGCCCGAGGACGCCCAGCACCGGGAGGCCCCACGCGCGGCGGGAACCCCCCGAGCGGGGGTCGGTGTGATTCCTCGGCAGCCCCCGCACCGCGTCCCACTCAGCGGGGGCCGGAGGGCGCGCTCGAGGTGCCGGAGGGGAGGCCGCGCGGACCCCGCTAGCGGAGCGGCCCAGGGGAGGGGCGGGGAGGGGTCTGGGACGTGTGCACATGCGCACACACACGTGCATGCATACGGGCACACACATGTACACACTCACGGGCGCCGGGACGTCCACGGGCACGCCTGCACGCGCACAGCCAACACGCGCGGCCGCCGCGCCGCGGCAGCGAGCTCAGCAGAGCACCGGCACGCCGTCCGTGGAGAAGATCATGCCCGTGGTGGGCTCGTAGGTGCCGGCCAGGTAGTAGAGCCCCTCGCTGTCCTGGTGCCTCTTGGTCTTGAGCATCTGCTCGTACTGCTCCAGGCCCACCACCAGGCACTTGTGCGACACCGTCTGCACGTCGTTCTCGTCCACGTGCGAGGACTGGTACAGGGCGCGCTGCGGGCGCCGGGCGGGCGTCAGAGGAGGCACCACCCCTCCCGGGCCGGCAGCAACCCCCCCAGGGACACGCGGGGGGCGGGGGCGCTGAGGACAAGGACGGACGGAGACTGAGAGGGACAGGGACTGAGAGATCCCAAAACAGACCCAAGGAGCAAGAGGCCAAAAAGGCCAGGACAGCAGCTCGGAGTCCGAGGCGGCTCAAGAGGTCAGAAGAGGTCGGGCTGCGGGGAGAGGGTTTCGGGGAGGGGGTCCGGGGAGGGCTTAGAAGAGTGGTTGGGGAGGGGTCAGGCCAGGGCTTAGGGG
>PVHT021183577.1:2010899-2073480 GCA_004024745.2 Catagonus wagneri
AGAGTGGCCAGAGGAGTGTGAGTTCCAGGGAGAAGACGGTAAGTGTGGGACAGAAACTCTCCAAGAAGTCATACAAGAAAAGTTTTCAGGAACAAAGGACATTCGCTTCCACATCAAAGTCCCCCACAGCAGCAGCAGCAGCACACACGGGAAAGGAGACACCGGGTGAGACTCTGTATCTAGGGTGAGAACGAGATCTCGTTTCCAGAAGGAAAATGCAGGTTTCCTATGAAGATCTGGGAATAACGCTGGCACTGAAGGCCTTGAACATAAAAGTGGGACCGTGATGGCAAAACTTGGAGGGAAAATAATTTCCCACTAGAATTTATACCCAGCTCAGCCATCTCAAGGCAAGGGGAAAATAAGATCACAGGCACGCATGTACTTGAGGAATTCTGCTCCCGTGGGCCCTTTCTCAGCTACAGAAAGACCCTCTGCCACAACAGGAAAGAGAGACACAGGAGCGGTGCAGCAGAGAAGCGGATCCTCAGGACGGCGGCGAGAGGAGGGCCCGAGAGAGCCCACAAGGCAGGCCTAGGACACGGCAAGTGCACCCAGGCTGAGTGGCCAGGAGCCGGACCGAGACAAACTTGCAGCCTTGGAAGAGGACTTCTGCCCAGCATCCCTGCCCACACCTCCCGGGCTCGTACAGTCGCGCAAGGGGGCCACGAGGTAGACCGGAGCTGGCATCTGCTTCCTGGATCTAACAAACGCCCACGGCCGGTCTCTGGACCTGCCGGGTTTGCGCTAGCTAAGCAGTGCAGCGTCTGACATCCTTACCCATGACTTCCAGGCTACCTCTTATTTTTTTTGTCTGCCCGGCTTCCATTTTCCCTCATTCTGCTCACAACGTCAGCTTTCCCGGAGGAGCAGCCCTCCTGTCTCTTTCAGTCCACACATAAAATCTGGAAGCCGGCCTCCCTCCTTGGCAGGACCGGCACGAGACCCGGGCCAGGCCCATCAGACGCGCAGCATCAGGGAAAGCCACGTGACCCGAGCCGGCTCAATGCGACCCCGCCCTGGCACGCGGAAGGGAGAGTGGGCAATTCTCTGAGGGCAGGACTTGTTACCACCACGAGACAGTCCCTAGGAGCCGGGCTGTGAGCCAGCACAGCCGCGCGCGGCTGACGGACGCTGCGGGAACGGTAGCTGGTCCAGCCGGGCTGAACCGCGCTTACGCTGGGCTGGGCTGGGCTGGGTTTCAGGCACCAAGTGGATCCACACGGACACGTCAGGAAACGGGGTGTCGGGGGGGGGGGGGTCTCACCTCGGACCACGGTGCCTGGGTAGAGGCAGCGGTACTGCTGGCTCCAGTAAGCCGCGATCCTGGTCCCTTGCGGCAAGAAGCGGGTGGAGGCCGGCCTCACATCGATGATCTGGAAGGTGACGGACTGAGCACCGGGCGGTGACCGGGAGCGCCCCTCCTCCCCGCCCTGCGGCCCCGCGCACCGCGCTCACCGCCTCCTGCAGCAGCTGTTCCAGACAGTAGATGTGCGGCCGGTTCCCGCGCTCACCCTCCACCACCACACGGTATCTGCAAAGCCGGGGCACGTGTGCTGTGAGGTTCCCATGGGGACCCTGCGCCCAGACTCCCGGCCCGCCGGCGCCAGCTCCGCCCCCCAGGCCACCGGGACGTGGGGCCGGAGTCTGAAGGTTTGCTGACCGGCTGTACACACGTGGGGTGGCTGGGCCACGCGCTCGCCCACCCACCCCGGCCCCGTGCCACTCGGAGGCCCGCCACGCCGCCCTGGCACACCTCAGCAGGGACTGTCCTCCGAGCGTCCGGAGCTCGCCCCGCGAGACCGGCACCACGCGCCTGGTCCCCGAAGAGGCCCAGCCGGGACCTTGGCCGCGGGACCGGCGGAGGGTCTCGAGGCCCCGCCCACTCACATGTCCGGCGAGTGCACCGTCTGCACGTGCCCCGCGTACAGCAGCTTGTCGTCCATGGGGATGAGCACGCGCAGGCCGTCCTTCAGCTCATCCTTGTCGATGATGCATGAGCGAGGGGCTGCGGGGGGCGGGGAGGGTTGGAGGTGGCGGGCCACCCTCCCGCCTGGTCGCCCTGTCACCTCTTCTCCCAGCGGAAGGCAGGCTCGGCACGGCCGTGTGCCCACAGACGGGCTCGCGCGGAGCCACGTTACGTGTTCCCGGTGCACCGGGCCCCGCCCCTCTTGCCCTCCGCCCGCCCCCCCCGCCCCCCCGCCCCCGGTCCCGGCATCTACCGCAGTCCCAGACCGACGGGGCTGGGGACGACACTCTGCATGTGCTGCGTGCCCCCATCCAAAGGCCACCACTCTCGGAATTCCCATCATGGCTCAGTAACAATGAACCCAACTAGTATCCATGAGGACGCAGGTTCAATCCCGGGCCTAGCTCTGCGGGTTAAGGATCTGGCATTGCCGTGAGCTGTGGTGTAGGTGGCAGATGCGGCTCGGATCCCCAGTGGCTGCGGCTGTGGTGTAGGCCGGCAGCTGTAGCTTCCGTTAGGCCCCTGAGAACCTCCATATGCCGTGGGTGTGGCCCTAAAAGAAAACAACAAACAAATAACAAAGACCACTCTCTGGGCCCTGGCATGAGGCTGTGTCATCAGACACGTCGATCGCTGCACCTTCAGCCCCACTGCGGGACCTTTCCATCAGCTTCTCCACCTGGAATGCCATCTGTTCCGGCGAAAACCCAGCCCCCACAGCCGGTGCTGGCGCTCCCTGCCGCCAGCCCTCATCCCTCGGGGCCCCAGCCCAGGGCTGCCACTGCCCGTGGACTTCTCCTCGGTGCTCCCCCTCGGGCCCCACCGTGCTGCTCCTGGGCCTGCTCTTCCTTCTCTGCAGGACCTCGAACTGGGCCCCTCCCCGTCACCACCTCACACGCGGAAACCCCAACGGCTCACCGCGGTGGGCAGAATGACTGGCCCGCTTCCTGGTCCCCATCTGCGCCCACCCTCCTGCCACGGCCTTAGAGTGGGTGGAGTGGACGTCCCAGCTCCCGAGTGGGGGCCGTGTGGCCTGCTTTGGTCAGTGCAGGAGGGCAGAAGTGGGTGGCCGGGAGCCTAAGCCTGAGGAGGCCCCGTGGGTTTCCACGCTCCCGCGCGAGCCTCCAGCAGCGCAGCCGTGAGAACGCACCCTGACCGCCCTGCGGTCCAGGTGGATGAACGGCTCTGGGGCGGACCCCCGGCCGTGCCGTCATCACTGGAGTGAGCCCCGCAGAGATCCGCCTGCCACCCTGCTCCCCGCTTACTGCCACCTGCCGCTGAGTCCAAGCAGGCGGCTGTCACGTGACAACGGCTGACAGATGCACACCCAGACGGGTGACGGAGTTCCCCTGCGCCTGCTCTCGCCCCACCCCTGCCCCACCCCCAGGTCTGAGCGCCTTCTGGATGTCACCCCAAACTGGGCACCCCAGACTCCAGGCGGCAAAGCCCAGCGTGTGATCCCCCTGCTCCCCTGACCGATGGCAGCACCCTCTCCAGTACCCGTCCACACCCCTTTTCTCCCCTCATCTGCTCACACCGCCCAGCCCGCCTCCCTCCCTGCGGCCCCGCGGTCACCCCACCATCGCTCACTTGCATCCTTGCAGTGGCCTGACCTCCCTGCCCCGAAGCCCCTCCAGTGCCCTCTCCACACAGCAGTCAGAGCACACTTCAAAACCAGCCTGACCAGGAGTTCCTGTTGTGGCTCAGCAGCTAACAAACCCGACTAGTATCCATGAGGATGCGGGTTCGATCCCTGGCCTCACTCAGTGGGTTAAGGATCCGGCATTGTCTGGGGGGTAGGGGGATACACTGTGAGTTTGGGACACAAAATCTGTCAAATTGATGTGATGACTTATGTACACCTATAACTGAAATAAAATTCATTAAGTTAAAAAAAAATAAAATTCAAAAAAAAAAAAAAGGATCCGGCGTTGTCGTGAGCTGTGGTGTAGGTCGCAGACATAGCTCAGATCCTGCATTGCTTTGGCTGTGGTGTAGGCCAGTGGCTACAGCTCCAATTTGACCCCTAGACTGGGAACCTCCATATGCCGCGGGTGCGACCCTAAAAAGCAGGCAAACAAACAAACAAAAAAACCATAAACAAAACCCAGCCTGACTGCACCGATCTCCCGCTGGTAACCTCTGACAGCTCCTCCTTTTCATCAGGACCAAGACCAGACTCCTACGAGGCCCACGAGCCCCGGGTGGCCTCTTCCGTCTGCCCCAGCGCATACCGCTCTCTCAGCCCTGCTCACCGACCCAGAGTCAAGCTTCTTCAGTTAAGCTCTGCGCTGTGCTCCCACCGGCCCCCTGGGCCTTTGCACATGCGGTTGCCTGTCACCCCCATTCCCCGTCTCTCCCCATGGGAGCTCAGCCCCCTCGCTGCCCCAGGAGAACAGCACCCCGTGTCTGCACAGCGTGGGGGGCACTCACCCGGCGTCAGCGGCCGCTCCACAGCCCCGCCTCGCGGCAGGTGCTCATCCTCAGAGAAGCTCGAGTCCTGGTTGGGCTCGAAGTCCTCCTCGGCGGCCATGCTCTCCATCAGCTTGCTCACGGCGCCCCCCTTCCCCCGGTTCTGGGGACAGAGGAGGACACACCTGCAGCTTAGGACATGGCACCCCGGTCTTGCCCCGCCTGGGACCCTCCCCAGAAGCCCAGGGTCACGGTCAGACCACACTGGTCTGCTCTGTGGGCACGGGGGCCCCGGCTGGGCTCACCTCCCAGGGCGGACGGGGGACGAAACGGGCTGAAGCAGCAGCTCGAGCCACATGGTGGACCTGGGGAGAGGGTGGCACACCCGGGGCCGCCCCATCTGTCACCCACGCCCCGGGGGCCCCGTCGGGAGCAGGGACCTGACCGCTGGGGCGCGGCGAGCCTCACCTCCTTCTTCACCTCCTTCCCTTTGGCCTTGGCCTTGCTCCGCTTGGCAGCGGCCGGGGAGCTGGCGTGAGGGGCCCGGGCCTCGGGGGGCAGGGCGGGAACACGGGGCGTGGGCAGCGGGGCTCCGGACCCGGCCTCCTTCCCCTTCTTCTTCTGGAGAGGAAGCGGCAGAGCAGCCGTGAGGGGGGCAGGGAGGGCCAGGCCCCGCGAACCCCCAGGGAGAGGAACAGAACCCCCCCTCCCCTGAGACCGTTTCTGGCTTTAATCTGGTTTTATTACCCACGTATATTACCTGCTTAAAAACAAAAACAAAAAAAAAGCGTCTCCAGGTGAGTGCCCCTCCAACAGCCCCACTAGCCAGAGAGGTAACTAGAAGGGCTAGTAACAGCGTGGCATTTCCTTCTAGAACTTCCCGCAAGCACAAACAGCCATGTAAACGCACAGGCTATGCAGACAGATACATTTGGGCGCACAGTACTTTTTTGTTTTCAAACACGGATGGGAATTTACCAGAAGTTCCACTTGGCAAATTCTCCCCCTCCACCCCCCGTTTGCTTGATACACAGAGAGGTGGCCTCACTTTCCATTTTGAACAGCTGCCCGCGGAGCCTGGGTGGGGGGCACCGCAAACTCACCTGCCCCCCGCCCCCCCCCGCGATGGACACGAGGGCCACCTGTGTGTCCCCCTTCTGAATGAGGCCACGAGAAGCAGCAGCTAGGTCTCCATTAGCGTGTTCCGCAAACCGTGCAGCTGCCACCTGCGTCGCCTCCCTCCCGGACCGCCCCCCACTCGCCCCCGCAGCCAGGGGGCCCGGACCGACCAGCTCAAAGCGCTGCCCCCGCAACCCCCAGGGTGGCGCGGCGGGCGCGCTCCCCAAGCTGGTAGAGCGGGAACTGCGCCAGCGCCCAGAGGATGCGCGAGGCTGCACCCGGAGCAAAGGGCTGGAAACAACCTAGACGCCCACAACCCCGGGCGTCTGTAGATACAGTTACAAGCTTCTGCCACGGTGGCCGGAGTCCTGCTCCGAGGCAGGGGCGACGGCGTGTGCCATGGAAGTGATGCTACTTTGTGCAGGCGGCGGGATCAGGCTAGAGGGGACGGGCGGCAGGGCAGAGGACACTACGCCTCTTAAAAGAGACGTGCCTGACACCAACGGCCAGGTCGAGGGGCCGGGGAACGTGGAAAATTAATAGGAAAAAAAAAGCCAGGGCGCACGTTGCCAAGGCAACAGCGGGAGTCACAGCTTCCACCTCAGAGGAGTGAAATTCAAAGCAAACAGGCATTAAAAGGAACAAAGTGGGAAGCGTTACAGGGATAAAAGATACTTGCTTTCATCCCTAATTGGGGAGAAAAAAATATATATACACACACACACATTGCAGTTTCTCGTTCCTGATGCATGTTTTAATCCTGCTGCCGATCGTGAAGCAGAAAAGGGGTGAGGGCCTGCTTTTCACACAGTCACGTCTCCTTTCCCCTGACTCTGTTTTCAATAAATAGCTCGTCTTACAGGGCACACCTCTGCAGCTGTACACACCGGGACGGATGTAGTGACAGCAAAAAAAAAAAAATGTTATCTCTGAGTGGATTTTGCTTTTCTTCCGTTTATCATCCAAATTACTGTTACACTCAGATAACACTGATAACTGCTTCTTTCCCATTGACCAGAAAGCCCATGTCTGAGAAACTTTTTTTTTTTTTAAATAAGAACTCCAGAGGTTCCTGGGGGGGGGGGTGTCAAAGCAAACAAATCTGACTAGTATCCCTGACGATACGGGTTCGATCCCTGGCCTCGCTCAGTGGGTTAAGGATCCGGCGTTGCTGTGAGCTGTGGTGTAGGTTGCAGATGCGGCTCAGATCCCGTGTTGCTGTGGCTGTGGCCACCAGCTGTAGCTCCAATTTGACCCCTTGCCTGGGAACCCGTATGCCACAGGTGAGGCCCGCCACCAAAGGAAAAAAAAAAAAGCTCCAAAAGTGACAAGATCTGTACACAGAAAAGAGATGTCCATTGCTGTGGTTGTTATGATGGCAAAATACCATTATCAACCAATCGCCGACGGCCAGCACGGCTGATGCTGGGAGAGCCATGGGGTAGCCAGATAGTGGGTGTCTTTCACCCGCTGAGAGACAGTGGTTAAAAAAAGAGGGGGGGTAAAATAAAACTCCTGGCACATGGGGACATCTGAGATGTGATGCCACGTCTAAAAACCAAGCACAGTTTATCTCAGAGTTCCCACTGTGGTGCAACAGGATCAGTGGTGTCTCGGGAGCGCCAAGAGGCAGCTTCGATCCCCGGCCCGGTACCGTGGGTTAAGGATCTGGCGTTGACGCAGTCGCGGCCTGAGCTCAGATCTGATTTCTGGCCTGAGAAATTCTATATGCCACAGAGCAGCCAGAAAACAAAAAACGAACAAACAATAGTACATCCAAAAGTAAGAAGAGTGGTTGTTCCTGGAGTGACCTCTCCTTTTGTGACACTCACTCTGTTCTGTCCCAGTCTCTTACTGTATCATCAGAAGGCTGCGATCGGCTGAGCCCCTGGTCCCCCCCACAGCAGAAGGCTCCATCTTGGGAAAGGCCCAAAGACACAGGGTGGCCCTGTGGTTAAGGTTTTAAGCTCAGCTCCGATCATTAGCTGCTGGGCCACCTGGGCAGGTTGCAGGCCACCTGTCAGGTGCAGTTAATGAGAAACCCACCTCATACAGCTTTATAAGTCCTCACCTGTGACACTAAAATGTATCTGGGGTTCCCCCCCTTCCTAAGCCCTGCCTGGAATTCCCCAGGCCACAGGGACACCTTTTATTCTAATGAGGTGATTCTTAGCCTCTAGGTGGCTTCAGGATGGGGCCTGGTCACCCCAAGACCGGCCCTGACAAAAAGATTGAGACTCTGAGCCCCACCCCCATCCTCAGGGAGTTGGGGGGAGGGGCTGGCGACGGGGTTGCCTCCATACAAGCCCCTCAGGCGCCAGGCTCAGCGCTGGGGGCCAGGGGGCACACTGGGGCGGGCGGGGCGCACCCCTTCCCAAGCGCCCTGCTCTGCGCACCTGCTCTGCCTGGCTGTTCCCGAGTTCCAGCTTTTACAATAAACCCTAATAGTAAGCAAAGTGTTTTCCCCAGCTGTGTCATCCTGGTGAAATTACTCATCGGAGGCGGGGATTTATATCTCATAGGTCAAAAAACACAAGCGACAACCTGGGACCTGTGGCGGGCGTCTGAAGTGGGCTGGGGGGACAGCGCTGTGGGACGGAGCCCTCCACCTGCGGGGTCTGGGCCAGCCTGGGGAGTCAAGTGTCAGACGTGCTGTGAGTAGAGGAAATGTGTTCCTTTACCAGCACGTTGAGTAAACAGCATAAATGGTTAGGACACTCCGGGCCTAGCAGGGGTCCCTCGGAATAACCGTCATTTATCACTCGGCACCTTTACTCCAAAGACCAGAAAAACCTGAGATGGCGAGAGGTGCCTGTGGATGACACTCAAATGCAGCCCCGGCCTCACTGCCACCCGTTATCAGGGGGTCCCTGCTGAGTCTCGTCCCTTTCTGTGACTCTCTAGAATGAGCCTGTGATTGGAGGGTTTGTCCTCCTCCGGGACACGGTGTGGACGGGCCTGAGTCAGAGGCCACTGTCTCCAGCTGGCTGTTAGGTCTGAATGCAACCACCTAAGGGGCGGACAACTGACCGTCAGCTTCCTAGCGGCCAGTGCAAGAAGGGTCGACAAGTCTAACTGTCACAGAGTTTTTGAAAAGCGGGTATTCCTGGGTATTCTCAACCCTCCCTGTCCTCGGAAAGAACTCAGGGCCCTGGGGCCCTGGGGCGGGAGGAAGACACCCGTGGCTCTTTCTGCTGACCTCTGCAGAAGTGAGGCTTTCCTTCAGGTGTGAGAGCTGAGACTTTGCCGTCAAGAGAAATCACTGCCATGTAGCACAGGACGGTACTGCAGAGACCTCAATATACCACTCAGGCTCATCACTTTAAACGATGGCACTTATTAAATGCCTGGCTGCCGGTGTCCTGATCAAAGACACTCGTCAAGAGGCACCCACCACCAACTCGGTAACTGGCTCAGCATCAGTGTGCCCTTCGGGGTCCCTGCCTCCTGAGACAGGAGGACAAGAGGGCCCCGGCCCCGCGACCCGCCCCTTCCGGGCCCTACCTTCCTGGGGTCCTTCCGGTCCTTGGCGCGGCCGGCGTCCTTGCGCGGGCTGGGCGGGCCGGCCCTGGCGCAGCGGCCGGGCTTGGTGGCGGCGGGTGCGGCGCTGCTGGGCGCGGGCGCGGCGGAGGCGTCGTGCAGGAAGATGCGCTCGCTGCGCCGCCGCGTCCACAGGTCGTCGTCGCTGGCCTCGGGTCCCGCCTCCAGGCCAGGCTCCTTGGGGCCCCGCGGCTTGCGGGCCTTGCGCCCTTTCTCGGCCACCAGCTTGGCCTTGTCGGGGCTCGTGGGACCGGGGACCCGGGCGCCAGGCGCGGCCAGGGCAGGGCCCGACTCCCCCGGCCCCTTCTTGGGCCGCAACAGGCCGGCGGGCGACCTCTTTCGCACCTTGACCTCGCTCTCCGAGTCGGTGTACTCCAACTCCGTGCCTGCGGGCGGGGAAGGGGGCGGCTGTGGACAGGGGCTCCCCGCCCCCAATCCCCACCCGCCCCGGCCACCAGCCCCATCGCTCCTGCGCGGGAAGGACCGCGCCGCCCACAGCGAAGGAGCCCGAGGGCCCAGAGGGGCGTTCCTGCCACATGCCCGTGCAGACAGGTCCAGCTGCCCGGCCCCGGTCCCCAGCCCGCTTGGCTGCCCGGACCGCTCCGGCCCCCTGACCCCAGGAGCATCATCTAGGAATGCGAAGGTTCCTGCCTGGGCACGTGCCGGCCTCCCTGCTACTCCTGGGCCCGCACGGGAATCCCGGGAGCCAGGGCCCGGGCTGCGGAGGGCCCCACCCCTGCAGGGGCAGCGACCCCAAGAGCTGTGGGTGGGAGCACGCCGGCACAAACCTCCGAGCCCAGGGAGCCTTTCCTCTGCTTCCCGGTGCGGCCTCTCGGAGCCGGGAGGTCCCTGGCACCCACTGCCCTCTCAGGTGGGCAGGATTCACCAGAACCAACAGAGCCCTGGGGCCCAGCACCCCCACGGCCAGCGGGCCAGCTTCTTCTGCCGCAGGGCAGCCCTGCGTGGGCCCAGCTCCCCGGCTTCTTGAACACCCAACAGCTCACCAGAACCTGCTGCCCTCTGTCACTTCAAACCGCCAGGCCTTTGCTCCTGCTGGTCGCTCTGCTCAGAGCACCTTGACTCCTACCCAGACAACTGCAGCTCCTTTCTTTTTTTTTTTTTTTTTAGGGCTGCACCCGAAGCATATGGAGGTTCCTAGGCCAGGGGCTGACTCTGAGCTGCAGCTGCTGGCCTACACCACAGCCACGGCAACTGGGGATCCGAGCCGCATCTGCAACCTGCACCACAGCTCACAGCAACGCAGGATCCTTAACCCACTGAGCGAGGCCAGGGCTTGAACCCGCATCCTCATGGATACTAGTCGGATTTGTTTCCCCGCAGCCTCCTTTCTGAGAAGACCCGCCCTGCACCCTGGGGGGGGGGGTCCTCTGTCTACACTCCAATCAACACAGCACAGAGCACCCTTAGAAGTAGGTCCCTCCAGGCCTGTCTATCCTGTCCTGCCCCGCCCTCCAGAAATAGACCCGGGTTCTCCTGGAGCCTCCGATGCTGCTGAGCTGGTGGCCAGGGAAGAAAGAGAAACGGGGTGGGTGTGGGGTGATGGTGCTTCTCTCCGTATTCATCCCGCGGGGCACGAAGGCCTGCCTCCTCCGGGCAGACCCCAGGGATGAAGCGGAGGCAGCCCTGGGCTGGCCACCGCAGAGGACTTGCCCTGGGTCCCAGAGCAGTGAGCCCAGAAGCCAGGGCCGAGCGCTCGGCCTCCTGACCCTCGAGCAGCCGGCAGCCTGCCCACCACGGCTGCTGTGCGAGGCCCCGCCCCATCACCCCACAGGGGCGGCACCACAGGAGCGAGGGCGGGGCCGGGGGCGGAGCCCACTCGGGGAGGGACCCGCTTGCAAAGCTTACTGATCCGATTAATCTTTTGTTAACAGACTTCCTGCTGCAGGGGAGGCAGCTGGGGGTTTTCATGGCTGGTTAAGCCATGGTTTTCATGGCCTGTAACACCTCGGCTGCAGAATTCTTCTGGCTGTGACCCACCTGATGACACGCCCAGAAAGCCACCGGAAAACCTAAATGCACACAGAACACTGCAGGGAGCAGGTGCAGGAGCCGGCAGGGCAGCGACCAAGAGTGGACACGCGCTCGGAAGAGGAGAGTCTGAGCTCCGTGGGTAAGATCGGGTCGGAAGATTATTTATGAGACCAGTGGGGCGGCATGAACGGTGCCGGGAAGAGCAGCTGTCTCTGCCAGGGTGCCCCTGGGGGGACAGGCATGAGCCCAGAGAGGAGGAGTGACTTGCTGCAGCCTCACTGACAGACAGGCCGGAGGAGGGAATAGAACCCACGCACTTGACTCCAAATCAGCGTCCTGTCCAGCCACCCCCTCCCTCTCCCAGAAAACAGGCAGAAAAGAAGGAAGAGAAGGACAAAAAAACGAGACCAAAAAATAGACCCAACATAATAGGGAGACACAAAGAGACTGAGGTTGAAAGTCAAAGGATTAAAAACATATATATGTATATATAATGCAAACAGTAACGGGGGGGGGGGGCTGCAGCCTTGACTTTCATGGGCACCACGGATAATGTGTTTTTCACAGATTCAAGGTTTGCGGGAGCCCGGCCTTAAACAAGTCTATTAGTGCCACTTTCCCAATGGCACTTGCTCATTTCATGTCCCTGTGTCACATGCTGGTAATTCTCACAGTATTTCAACGTTTTTCATTATTATTATATTTGTGGTGGTATCTGTGGTCAGCCATCTTTGGTGCCACTACTAAGACTCACTGAGGGCTCAGGCGGTGGGTAGCACTTTTTAGCAATAAAGTGTTTTTTTTTTTTTACTTTGGGAGTTGCTTTTTTTTTTTTTTAGGGCTGCCGCCACAGCATATAGAAGTTCCCAGGCTAGGGGTGGAATCGGAGCTGCAGCTGCTGGCCTACACCACAGCCCCAGCAATCCAGATCCGAGCCCCATCTGCAACCTAAGCCATAGCTCAAGGCAACACCAGATCCTTAACCCACTGAGCGAGGCCAGGGATCGAACCCGAGTCCTCATGGATGCTAGTCAGGTTCGTTACTGCTAAGCCTCAAAGGGAACTCCCAATAAAGTATTTTTTAATTTAGGTTTGTACACTGTTTTTTTTTTTCTAGACATAGTGTTATTGTACCCTTAACAGAACTTTAATGCGTACTTAGAAACCAAATCATTTGTGTGACCTACTTTATTGCAATATTGGCTTTATCGTGTTGGTGCAGAACTGAACCCGCACTGTCTCTGAGGTGTGCCCTTACTAGTATCAGACAAAACAGATTTTAAGACAAAAATGTGACAGAGACAAAGAAGGATGTTTTAAAATGATTAAGCGGTCAATCCATCAAAAAGACATAATTATAAACAAAAGTGAACATAATCCAGAAATATATAAAAAAGATTCTACATTGTGACCGAGAGGCAGACATACTACGAATGCAAGGTTGGTTTGATATTCTTTAAAAAAACAACAACGTGAAACACCATATTAATAAAGAATAAAAACTACATGAACACATCAATAGACACGGAAAAAGTGACTGACAAAATCTAACACCTTTTCATGATAAAAATCACTCAAAAAGCGAGAAACAGAAGGAAACTTCCTCAACCTGATAAATGGTGAGAGAATGAACGCTCTCCCCTGAGATTCCAAGATGAAGATACCTATTCTCACCACTGCTCTTCAATACTGCACAGGAGATTCAAGCCAGAGCAATCAGGCAGGAAACACAAAAGGAATACACGTGGAAAGCAAGACGTAAAACTATCTGTATTTGCAGATGATACGATCTCGTTTATAAAAAATCCTAAGGCATCTACTAAAAAACTATTAGAAAAAATTAGTTTAGCAAGGTTGTAAGATGCCAGGTCCATACACAAAAATCAATTGCCAAAGAAGACATACAAAGGCTAAAAGGCACATGAAAAGATGCTCTGGCTTGCTGGTTATTAGAGAAATGCAAATCAAACCTACAAAGAGTCATCGCTTCACACTGGTCAGAAAGGCCACTGTCTAAAGGTCTATAAACAGGAGTCCCCTGGGGGCACAGTGGGTTAAGGATCCCGCCCTGTTACTGACGTGGCTCGGTCACTGCTCTGGTGCAGGTTTGATCCCTGGCCTGAGAACTTCCACGTGCAGAGTGCAAGGCCAAAAAAAAAAAAAAAGTCTACAGACGATAAACGCTGGAGAGGGAGTGGGAAAAGGGAACCCTCCTAACACTGTTGGTGGGTGTGTAAATTGGTGCAACCACTATGCAGAACAGTATGGAGGTTACTTAAAAAACTAAAAACAGAGCTACCGTATGATCCAGCAATCCCACTCTTGGGCATATAACCAGAAAAAAACATAATTTGAAAAGACACACGCACCCCAATGTTCCCTGCAGCGCTATTTACAATAGCCAAGACATGGAAGCAACCTACATGTCCATCGACAGAGGAGTGGATAAAGAAGATGTGGTATGTACATACAATGGAATAAACTCAGTCATCAGAAAGAATGAAACAATGCCATTTGCAGCAACAGAGATGGACCTAGAGATGAGCATACTGAATGAAGTCAGCCAAAGAGACAAAGACAAGTAAATATCATATGAGATCACCAATATGTGCAATCTAAAAAAACGGATACAAATGAACTTATTTATGAAACAGGAAACAGACTCACCGACTTAGAAAACAAACTTATGGAGTTCCTATCATGGCACAGCGGAAATGAATCTGACTAGGAACCATGAGGCTGCGGGTTCGATCCCTGGCCTCGCTCAGTGGGTTGAGGATCCAGAGTTGCTGTGAGCTGTGGTGTAGGTCGCAGATGTGGCTTGGACCCTGCATTGCCTGTGGCTGTGGCTGTGGCGCAGGCCGGCAACTACAGCTCCGATTAGACCCCTAGCCTAGGAACCTCCATATGCCACAGGTGTGGCACTAAAAAGCAAAAAAAAAAGAAAACAAACTTATGGTTACCAAAAGGAAAAGGTGGGGTAAAGCAGGAATTTGAGATTAATATACACACTAGTACATACAGAATAATTAATAAGGACCTGCTATGCAGCACAGGGAACACTACTCGATATTCTGCAATCACCTATATGGGAAAAGAATCCGGAAAAGAACAGATATATGCATCTGTGTAACGGAATCACTTTGCTGTACACCTGCGACCAACACAACATTGTAAATCAACTGTACTCCAATATAAAAGAAAAAGAAAAAAATAAGAATTAAAGTTGTCAATTGTATTTCTATACATCAGCAACAAAAGTGAATAGAATTCCGTTTACAACAGCATCAAAAAGAGTAATCACCTAGGAATGAATTTAACAAAGCAAGTGTAAGACTCATACAATGAAAACTACAAACATTATTGAAAGAAACCAAAGACCCAGTACATGAAAAGGCATTCAATGTCCATGGATTGAAAAATTGATACTGTTGAGATGTCAGCACTCCCCAGTCTGACCTACCAGTGCAACACAATTCTTAGCAGAATCCTAGCTGGCTTTTTTTTTTACAGAAAGGGACAGACTGATCCTACCATCCACACGGAAATGCAAGGGGCCCTGAAGCACCGGTCCTGAAAAGGAACGACGAGGACGGAGCACTGGTACTTGCCAATGTCAAAGCCGCCTTCAGTAACCCCCACTGAGATCTGGACAGCGTGGCACCGGCATAGGGACACAGGCATCAGTACAGCAGAACTGTGGGTCCGGGAATAATCCCTTACATCCATCTGCAGTACATCTACTGATTTTCGACAAGGGCGCCAGGAGCATTCAATGGGGAGAGAATGGGCTTTTCCACACACGATACTGGGACAACTGGATCCACATGCAGAAGACCCTATATCACTCCGTACCCAAAAAATCAACTCAAAGTGGATCATAGACCTAAATGTTCGTCTCAAACTACAGAACTCAGGAGAAAAGGATTCCATCTTTGTGACCTTATCCCAAGCAATACTGTCTTATATGTAACACTAGAAGTACAAGTGACGTCAGAAGAAATAAACTAGATTTCGTCGGAATTATAAATTTGTTCTTTCAAACGCTACCAGGTACGTGAAATATACAACTCACAGAACAGGAGAAAATACTTGAAAATCATCTATCTGTTGAGAGATCTGTAACTAGAATATATAAAAACTCTTGCCAAATAACAAAACCACAAATAATACAATTTGAAAAAGAGTAAAGGGACGTTCCTACTGTGGCACAGCAGAGGAAGGAGCCGTCGTCATTTCTGCAGCGGCACAGGTTTGCTCTCAGGCCTGGCACAGTGGGTTAAGGATCTGGCACTGCTGCAGCTGTGGTAGAGGTCACAACAGCAGCTCAGATCCCATCCCTGGCCCAGGAACTTCCACATGCTATGGGTGGGGCCAAAAACTAAATAATTTTTTTTAATTTTTGAAAAATAAAAAATGGGAGTTCCTGTTGTGGCTCAGCAGTAATGAACTTGACTAGCATCCATGAGGATGTGGGTTCGATCCCTAGCCTTGTCTTGCTCAGTGAGTTAAGGATCCGGCATTGCCTTGAGCTGTGATGTGGGTTGCAGACGCAGCTCAAATATGGCATTGCTGTGGCTGTAGCGTAGGCTGGTAGCTGCAGCTCCAATTTGACTCCTAGCTTGGGGACTTCCATATACCACAGGTGTGGCCCTAAAAAGCAAAAAAATGTTTTTTTTTAATAAATTTTATTTTATTCTTTTTGATTTTAGGGCTATAGCCACGGCATACGGACGTTCCCAGGCTAGGGGTCGAATCAGAGCTATAGCCGCCGGCCTATGTCACAGCCACAGCAACGCAGGATTTGAGCCGTGTCTGCGACCTACACCACAGCTCACAGCAATGCCGGATCCTTAACCCACTGAGCAAGGCCAGGGATTGAACCCCCAACCTCATAGTTCTTAGTTGGGTTCATTAACCACTGCGCCAAGACGGGAACTCCAAAACAGTTTTTAAAAATTAAAATAAAATGAGTAAAGAATTTAAACAGATATTTCTCGGAGTTCCCTGGTGACTCAGTGGGTTAAGGATCCAGTATTGTCACTGCTGCAGGTTGGATTGCTGCTGTGCTGCAGGTTCGATCCCTGACCCAGGAAATCCCACATGCGTCTGGTATGCCCAAATATTAATAAAGAAAAAACAAAAATTTAGGGAGTTCGCATTGTGGCTTAGTAGGTTAAGAACCCAACATAGTGTCAATGAGGATATGGGTTAAATCCCTGGCCTCAGTCAGTGGGTTAAGGATCTAGCACTGCCACAGGCATGGCATAGGTCGAAGATATGGCTCAGATCCGGTACTGCATGGCGTGGCGTAGGCCAGCAGCTGCAGTTCCAATTCGACTCCTAGCCATCCAGGAACATCCATATGCTGCAAGTGTGGCCATATTTTAAAAAAAGAAAACAATTTTAAAAACCAACTGAAAAAAACTAAAAAGACATTTCTGGGAGTTCCCACTGTGGCTCAGTGGGTTAAGAACCTGACACATATCCATGACGATGCGGGTTCGATCCCTGGCCCCGCTCAGTGAGTTAAGAATCTGGCAATGCCACATGCTGCGGTGTAGGTCACAGATGCAGCTTGGATCCGGTGTTGCTGGGTGGCTGTGGAGAAGGCTGACAGCTATAGTTCTGATTCGACCTCTAGCCTGGAAACTTTCAGAGGCTGCAGGCGCAGCCCTAAAAATACATAAATAAATAAATAGAAACACATTTCTCCAAAGAGGACATACAAACGGCTACTAAGCACATGAAAAGATGCTCAGCATCACCAGTTACTGGAGAAATGCAAATCAAAACCACAGTGAGACTACCGCACACCCACGAGGAAAGCCGCCATCAAGACAGACACAGACACTAACAAGTACTGAGGAGGCGCTGGAGACACTGGAGCTCTCAAACGCTGCTGGTGGGAATATAAAAGGATGCAGGAACTTTGGAAAACACTTTAGCAGTTCCCCAAAAGGCTAAACATAGTTACCAAATGACCCAGCCGTCTTCACCTAGTTTTGTCTCCAGGAGAGCTGAAAATGTGTCCGCGTAAAAACACCTACGCGAATAGGCACAGGAGCGTTATTCACCACGGCCCAGAGGTGGAAACAAAACCAGAAAAGCACATCAACCAAAGGCGGCAGACCTATAAAATGGACTGTTATTCAGCCTTAAGAAAGAATGGAGGAGTTCCCGTTGTGGCACAGTGGTTAACGAATCTGAGTAGGAACCATGAGGTTGTGGGTTCGATCCCTGGCCTTACTCAGTGGGTTAACGATCTGGCGTTGCCGTGAGCTGTGGTGTAGGTCGCAGATGTGGCTCGGATCTGGCGTTGCTGTGGCTGTGGCGTAGGCCAGTGGCTACAGCTGCAATTCGACCCCTAGCCTGGGAACCTCCATATGCCACGGTGCGGCCCTAAAAAGCAAAAAAAAAAAGGGGGGGAGAATGTAGTCACATATGAAGAAATTAACAATCTGAGTAGGCCTTTATCTATTAAAGAAATTGAATCAATAGTTAACCAGTTGCCAAAACAAAAAGCACCAGGCCCAGAAGAGTTCACAGATTAAAGAAACCATACCCATTTCTTACCGTCTCTTTCAGGAGACAGAAGCAACGAGGACTTCACTCTGTGATGCCAGCATTCCCAGTACCACAACCAGCCCAAGACGTGACAAAAAAAGACAAGTGCGGGTCAAACTCTCTCATGAAAAGAAATGGAAAATCCTCAACGAAGTATTAGAAAATCCAATGCAACAACAGAGGAAAAGCGTTACACACCACAACCAAGTGGGATTTTCCCCAGCCACGCAAAACAGGTTCAACGTTCACAAAAAATCAAAAATGAGTTTATGTAACCTATCGTTTCAGCAGGCTGAAGACGGAAAATCACATAATCACACAAGACGCAGAAAAATCATCTGACAAAATCCAAAACTCATTCATGATGAAAACTCTCAGGAAACTAGGAACAGGAGTAAACTTCCACAGCTCGATGAAGAATATCTACAAAAACCTACAGCCAACATCGTATTTAATGACGAGACACTGGAAGCTCTCCCACTAAGATCGGGAACACAGCAAGGATGTCTGTTCTCACCCAGGCATCCTTTCACTGAAATGCTTTTCAATATAATAATGGAAGTCTAAAGTTCCCCTTGTGGCTCAGTGGGTTAAGAATCCGACTAGTATCCATGAGGACGTGGGTTCAATCCCTGGCCTTGTTCAGTGGGTTAAGGATCTGGCACTGCCACAAGCTATGGCGCAAGTCACAGATGTGGCTCAGATCTGGCGCTGCTGCAGCTGTGGTGTAGGCCAGCGGCTACAACTCTGATTCAGCCCCTAGCCTGGGAACCTCCATATGCTGCAGGTGCAGCCCTAAAAAGAAAAAAAAAAAAATTGGAATTCCTAAACTAATCCAACGTAATAAGGAAATAAAAGATATACTAACGGGAAGAAGGAAGAAATAAAACTGTCTTCCTTCACAAATGATGTGACTATCTATGTAGAAAATCTGAAAAAAAAACAAAACAAAACTGGAACTAACTAGCAACTATAGCAAAGATTACATGATATAAGGTTAATAAACAGAATTCAATCACTTTCCTTATACTAGCAGTGAACAAGTGGAATTTGAATTTAAAAAGTGATAGGCGTTCCCGTCGTGGCTCAGTGGTTAATGAATCCATGAGGTTGTGGGTTCGATCCCTGGCCTTGCTCAGTGGGTTAAGGATCCAGCGTTGCCGTGAGCTGTGGTGTAGGTTGCAGACGTGGCTCGGATCCCGCATTGCTGTGGCTGTGGTGTAGGCCGGTGGCTACAGCTCTGATTAGACCCCTACCTGGGAACCTCCATATGTCACGAGTGCAGCCCTAGGAAAATGGCAAAAAGACAGAAAAAGAAAAAAAAAGTGATACTGTTTACATTAACACCCCAAGATGAAACACTTAGGTTAAATCTAACAAATAAGAAGAAAACTACAAAACCCTAATGAAAGAAATCAAAGATGTTCTATGTTCACGGGTTAGAAGACTTTATACTGTGAAGATATCATTTCTTCCCAACTTTTTTTTTTGCTTCTTAGGCCCGCACCCGCAGAATATGGAGGTTCCCAGGCTAGGCGTTTAATCAGAGCTGCAGCTGCAGGCCTACACCACAGCCACAGCAACACGGGATTGAAGCCAAGTCTGCAACCTACACCACAGCTCACGGCAAAGCCAGATCCTTCACCCATGGAGCAAAGCCAGGGATCGAACCCGCAACCTCATGGTTCCTAATCGGATTCATCTGCTGTGCCACGACGGGAACTCCCATTTTTTTCCCAACTTGATCTACACGTTCAATGTAATCCCAAGAAAAAAATTCCAGCGTGTTATTTTATAGATACCAGCATACCAGTTCTCATGTGTATATGGAGAGGGGAAAAGACCCCACGAGAGCCAGCTCAGTATTTAAAGAACAAAGGACCAACTATACCTGATTTCAAGACTTTTTTTTTGGCTTTTTGCCTTATCTAGGGCCGCACCCGCGGCATATGGAGGTTCCCAGGCTAGGGATCTAACAGGAGCTGTAGCTGCCGGCCTTCGCCACAGCCACAGCAACGCAGGATCCGAGCCGTGTCTGCAACCTACACCACAGCTCACGGCAACACCAGATCTTTAACCCACTGAGCAAGGCTAGGGATCGAACCCGCAACCTCATGGTTCCTAGTCGGATTCGTTAACCACTGAGCCACGACGGGAACTCCAAGACTTTCTATAAAGCTAGAGTAATCAAGAAAGTGGGAAATTAGCAAAAGGACAAACAGATCAATGAAAGAGACTAGACAGCCTAGAAATGGGCCACTGGAAATACAGTCGAGTGATTTTTGACAAAGAAGTAAAGGCAACACAATGGAGAAAACACAGTCTTTCAACAAATGGTGTTGTGGACACCCACATGCAAAAAAAAAAAAAATGTACCTAGGAGTTCCCACTGTAGCTCAGTGGTTAGCGAACCTGACTAGCATCCATGAGGACGTGCATTCGATCCCTGGTCTCGCTCAGTGGGTTAAGGATTTGGTGTTGCTGTGAGCTGTGGTGTAGGTCGCAGCTGTGGCTTGGATCCCGCGTTGCTGTGGCTGTGGTGAAGGCCGGCGGCTACAGCTCCTGTTAGACCCCTAGCCTGGGAACCTCCATGTACCGCGGGCTTGGCCCTAAAAAGACAAAAAAAAGAAAAATTTATATATATATATAAAACTCTTCAAACTCAGCATTAAGAAAACAAATAACCCCATTAAAAAATGGACCAAAAATCTGAACAGACACTTGACCGGAGAAGACCTACAGATGGCCAGTGAGCAAATGAAAAGACGCTTCCCTTTACGTCCTCAGGAAAATGCAAATTAAAGTAACAATGAAACACTATCGCACTCCTATCAGAATGGCCGAAATCCTTAACACCAAGCGCTGGGGAGGATGTGCAGCCACGCCGGGAAGGCTCACTGTTTGCTGGTAAGAATGCAAAATGGTGCGGCCACTCGGGAAGGCAGCTTGGCCACGTGCATGTATGTGATCCAGTAATCACAGTCCTGGCTATTTACCCAAAGGCGTCCAGAACACGTCCAGACAGAAATCTGCACACAGATGTTTCCGGCGGTTTAAGTCTAAATTGCCCAAATCCGGACGCCCGGCGGCGGTCCTCAGTGCCCCCGAGTGGGGGAATGAGTAAATGAACTGTGATGCATCCTGACAACGCAACTCCCCTGGGCACTGAAAAGAAAGGGGCGATCGCGCTGTGCAGAGACATGCGACGATCTTAAATGCGTATGACCACGTGAAAGAAGCTCATCAAAGAGGCGGCAGAGTATGGCTCCACAAGTATGCGACCATTCTGGAAAAAGCAGAACTGCAGAGACAATAAAAATACCGGGGTCGCCGGAGGCGGGGGTCGGGGCGGACACCAGGCGGAGCACGAAGGCAGGCGGGGCAAAGAAACCCTTTGGCTGACCCTAGACGGTGGGCGCCTGACATGACGTGCTGGTCTACACCCACGGATGTGCGTCCCCGAGACTGAGCCCTAATGCAGAGGGAGGGTCCCGGGTGACAGTGAGCGGTCAACGCAGGTTCGACCTGCACCAAGCACACTGTATCAAGTGTGCTGCTGCAACAGGGATGCTGACAACGGCAGGCGATCCGTGTCGGGGCCGCGGCTACATGGGAAATCTACCTCCCAGTTTTGCTATGAACCTAGGAGTTCCCATTGTGGCACAGTGGAGACAAATCCGACTAGGAACCGTGAGGTTGTGGGTTCGATCCCTGGCCCTGCTCAGTGGGTTAAGGATCCAGCATTGCCGTGAGCTGTGGTGTAGGTCGCAGGCGCGGCTCAGATCCCGCGTTGCTGTCGCCGTGGCTGTGGCTTAGGCTGGTGGCAAGAGCTCTGATTTGACACCTAGCCTGGGAACCTCCACATGCCGTGACTACAGCACTAAACAAACAAACAACAACAAAAATTTGCTATGAACCTACAACCGCTCTCAAAAATGAAGTCTCCTCTAAAAAAAAAGGGGGGGGTAATTACGTCCTGATACATTTTACAGCGTGGGTGAACCTTCCAACAATTGTGCTAAATGGGAGAAGCCAGACACAAAAGGCCACATAGTGTACGATTTCACCCGTGGGAAACGTCCAGAAGAGGGAAATCCAGAGACAGGTAGTGGTTGCCTAGGGCGGGGGTGTGGGCAACGGGTATGGGCTTTCTCTGGGGGGTGATGAAAGTGTTCCGAAAGCGTACAGTGATAACGGTTGCATAGCTCCGTGGATACAATAAGAACCTACAGAACTATGCACTTTAAAAGGATGGATTTCATGATATGTGAATTCTATCTCAACAAAGCTGTTATTTTTTTAAGATGAACTACAATTTACCGTATGAATAGTTACATTAAATACCAATAGGTTAAATACTTTCATGAAAATAGAGATCAGAAAGGATTTTTTTTTTGTTTTGGCTACATGTGCAGCATGCAGAAGTTCCCGGGCCAGGGATTGAACCCACGCCACAACAGCAATCCGAGCCACAGCAGGTGACAACACCACTTCCTTAACCTACTGAGCCACCAGGGAACTCCCAAAAAGGTTGTTTTGTTTTAGCTTTTGTCTTAAAAAGACCCAACCTGGAGTTCCCCAGTGGTCTACGACTTGGCACTTTCACTGCTGTGGCCTGGGTTCAGTCCCTGGTCTGGGAACTGAAATCCCATATCAAGCCACTTCATGCAGCAGCCAAAATAAATTTAATTAATTAATGAATTTAAAAGTTCCCGTCGTGGAACAGCGGAAACGAATCTGACTAGGAGCCATGAGGTTGTGGGTTCGATCCCAGGCCTTGCTCAGTGGCTTAAGGATCCAGTGTTGCTGTGAGCTGTGGTGTAGGTCACAGAGGTGGCTCAGATCTGGCGTTGCTGTGGCTGTGATGCAGGCCTGCAGCTACAGCTCCGATTAGACCCCTAGCCTGAGAATCTCCATATGCCGTGGATGCAGCCCTAAAAGGCAAAAAAATTAAAAAAAAATTTAAGACCCACTATAAGCCGTTGCCAAGAGACTGAGTTTAAATGAAGTTAAAGTAAAAGGAAGACAAAGGTAAAAGGAGTAAGTGGGTGGAAAAAGACCTGACATGAGAATAGTAAGCTTAAGCAAGTTGGAGTGATTGTTCACAACCAGATAAAATGGATTCCAAAACAAAATCTAGAAAGACAGAAAAGACCCCCCCCCCGTAATAACAAAAGGGTCGATCCAAGGGGCAAATACAGCAACGCGCATGCACCCAGGAACAGAACTTCAAACACGTGCAGCAAACACAGACAGAATTCAAAGGAGAAGGAGTCTGTAATCTCCCAGGATGGAGATGTTAATACCCATCTGTGAGCAACTGACAGAACTGGACGCAAAAGCTAGCAAAAATATACACGATCTGAACACTTCCGATCACACTGACTTGACTGAGAGAACTGACAGGTTTTCACAGCGCTAAACCTAGTGACGTCTAGAACACATCTTCAAGCACACACGGTACATTTACTAGGAAAGACCATGTACCAAGTTTTTAAAATTTAAAAAAGACTGAAATGATACAGAGCATGTTCTCTGACCAAGATGGAATTAAACTAAAAATCAGGCACAATAGGAGTTCCCGTCATGGCACAGCGGAAACGAGTCCCATGAGGAACCATGAGGCTGCAGGTTTGATCCCTGGCCTCGCTCAGTGGGTTAAGGATACGGCGTTGCCTTGAGCTGTGGTGTAGGTCCCAGATGCAGCTCACATTTGACGTTGCTGTGGCTGTGGTGTAGGCCGGCAGCTACAGCTCCGATTGGACCCCTAGCCTGGGAACCTCCATAAGCTGCGGGTGCGGCCCTAAAAAAAAAAAAAAGTCACAATAAAAGTCAAGCAGCCCCACCAACAATTTACTAATTGATTATCCACTGGTCTAAATAATCACTGGATCAAAGTAGACATTACAAGAGAAATTCAAAGATATTCTGAACTGAGTAATAGTGAAACTACGACAACATATCAAAATGTGCGTGCGGGATCACTAAAGAGGGAGGCTTGGAGAGGGGCCTCGTGGCTTGGTCTCTCGAAGAGGAAAAGGAGGCCCCAGGTCAACGATCCGCCCTTGTGCCTAGAGGGACAGGAAGTGGCTGCAAGTTATACCCCAGGAAGGAGGAAGGAAGGAAAGAAACAAGAGCAGAAACCAAGGAACTGGAGAAGGTCTAGTCACACTGATCAAGAAACAGAGAGCGGACCAGCTCACCCTCCGTGTCAGCGATGGAAAAAGGAAACGGCGCGACAGGCCCTGAAGACGTCAAGAGTATAAAAGGGGGAGATCTGGAACTCTCTGCCAGTGTGTTTAACAATTCAGATGGAACGTGTTTGGGGCACGTCCGGAAGCCTAAGGCTGCTGGGACGGCCGGGGCAAAGGCGGGTGGGCCGGATGTGGGGCCCTATTTAGTCGGGGTTTTCTTTTTTTTTTGTTTCTATTTTTGTTGCTACCGTTATTCTTTTTCGTTTGGTTGGACCCATGTGGATCCCGGTGTGTGGACAGGCCCTGCAAGTCCGACCCTGTCCGGGCCAGCCCACCTCGGCGACCGAGCCCCGCTGACGCTCTGCGTGTGGCGCGCCCCTTCCTTCTCCGTGTGCTCAGCCAGCTCCCACTTTTCTCCCATGGCTTCCCCAGAATGTCACCAACCTGGAGTGGCCTCCCTGACCCCTAGGACGCGTCAGGGGCTTGCCCTGAGCCCCTGCAGCCCCCAGGGTGCAGGTTCAAGGCCTCTGACTCCCAGGGCTGCCCGACATCGGGCACCTGAACACGGGGCAGGAGTCAGGTCACGTCCGTCGGAACAGTGAAGGTCACTGCCCAGCTCCGGAAGCCCCTTCTTAGGACCAGCCCTCATCACCAGGGCCCCTCTGCTCAGAACAGGGCTGGCCTGAGAGGCCGGGGCTCCCGGCGCGACTCCTACCCCGCTGTGGCTGGGATGCCTCAGCTGTAGGACGGGGCAGTGGTACCCACCGCCCTGCTGGTACTCACCCATCAGGCTCTGCCGCTCCTCCTTCTTCCGGGCCTTCTGCTTGGCCTCCAGCTGCACCACCGACAGGGACGGCCCCACCGTGGGGCTGGGGAGGGCGCTGGCTGCAAAGCGGGCCAGCAGGCCCAGCCCGCTCTCCTCCAGGCCTGGCGACAGGGCCCGTTCCCGGGTCCCCAGCCTATAGCCGGCGCCGGCCTCGTCCTCCTCCTCCTCCTCCTCCTCCAGCTCATCCTCCTCGTCCTCCTCCTCCTCGGAGCTCTCATCTGGCGTGCAGAAAACAGGGAGCGAGTCAGAGGCTCGGCCTGGGCCTGCACCACCCCCCGCCACCCTTCATGCGTCCGGAGTGCCGGCGACGGGGCCACGCTCCCCGGCCCAGCTCCTCACTCCTCACCAGCCAAGTCCCCCCCAACCGGTTGCCCAGGGCTCCAGTCCCAGGGAGCCCAAGACCTGGGCATCCCGGACAGCCCAGAGGCGGGCAGCGGCTTTGGGGGGCGAGAGTGTTTCTGCAGGGGCAGCACCAACATGCACCTGTGCTGCGGGCGGGGGGACAGACACACAGACGAGGACTGGAGACAGCGCTCTCCACCGTCTCACGCGCACGCGTCACACACACGCCCCGACGCACAACATGAAGGCTGGGAGGAGGCGGGAAGGGAGAGAAGGAAAGACAGGAGGACAGGGCAGGGGGCAGAGGACTCTGGGGGCGCAGGCTGGGCTCCGGGCAGAGGCGCCTGGGGGCTGGTGGCAGGAAAAAGTGGAGTCTGGCCTCTTCTGGGAAGATCGGGGCCCCCAGTGGTGGAAACCCTCGTATGTTCTAGGGTCCAAAGGGGACCCCCAGCAACAGGCGTACGCCTGCAAGCCTGGGGCAAATGCCCAGCTCTCTCATCCATGGAAGTGACATCCCACTCGGCAGAGGAAGCCCCAGGCGGGCTGCGCCTCTCGGCCCCGCGGGAGCACAAAGGGAGCTGGCGGGCAGGTCTGCTCACTCTGCTCCAGGGGGCCGAGGCTCGGTGTGGTCGGGGGCTCAGGCGACAGAGCAGGATTCGAACCCGGGGCTGGCTGGCTGGACACCCAGGCTAGTGGAGAGAGACGCTAAGGAAGCCTCAGCCTGTCTGCCCAGCATGTGAACAGACACGCTTCTCTCTAGGAAGTGGCCCTGCAGACCTGAGCCTGGCAGGACAGAGAAAGGCGGGCCAGGCAGCGGGGCTGGCGGCTCCCTGCACATGACCCAAGCCTGCAGGGAAAGCGAGGCTCCCTGGAGGTCCAGGCGACAGCCCGGCTAACCCCAAGACGGTCGCCAGGGGGAGGGTGCCCAGGGGTGACTCTGCCTAGGAGGTATGACAGCCAAGGAGCCACCAAGGGACACCTGCCAGTGGGTGCCTGACTGCTCAGAGCACTGGGAGGGTGAGGGTGGCACCGGGGCCGCTGGCCAAGGACAGGGCCAGGCCAGGGTAAAGGCGGCTCCAACAAGAAGTGGGATGAAAATGAGCTGTCACCGAGTCCCTGCTACGGCTCAGCGGTCACGACCTGGATTAGCATCCATGAGGACGCGGGTTCGACCCCCGGCCTCGCTCGGTGGGTTAAGGATGCCGTGAGCTGTGGTGCAGGTCACAGATGAGGCTCGGATCCTGCACTGCTGTGGCTGCGGCGCAGGCCGGCAGCTGTAATCGCTAGCCTGGGAACCTCCATACGCCGCGGGTACGGCCCTAAAAAGCAAAAAGAAAAATAAAATGAGAATGAAGGGTCATCTGTCCGTGTGCTGTCTGGGGCGGGGAGTCTGGCCGGGCCGTGGACAGGCCCTGGACCACGGCCAAGTCCACGTTCTCCTGCCAACGCCCCCAGCGCCTGCTTGCTGGGGGGGCAACTCGGGGCCGAAAGCGGCGGCCCCAGGGGTGCCGATGAGCACAGGGGCTCAAGGGATGCCAAGGGAGTGGAGAGGGGGAGGCAGCGAGAGAGGAGGTTTGAGACGGGCGAGCAGACGGAGACGCGGCTCCCAGAGCGGTGGATGCAGCGAGATGGAGGCCGGCGGGGCAGGCGGGCAGGCAGGCAGGCAGGCAGCGCACACTCGCGATCCAGTCACATTGTGGACGTCACATGGTTGTCTCCGCCCAGTGGGCCACAGCGGCAAAGCAGGCTAAGTGTGGGCAGACTTTAGGCAGCGCCTGGGTCCTCACATCAGGCCCCCTGGGGCTGGCCAATCTGAGCAGGGTGGCGGGCCGGGGGCTGGCTGGACACGGGGCCAGCTTTCCCTCCTGGCCGTGTCCTTCCCGGGGCCGCTCAGGTGTGGATTCTCCACCGGCAGGGCCGGGCTGGCTCTGGGTTTCTGGACCGAGACACCAGATCCTAGAAAGCCAGCAGCGACCCGAACCCAGAGACGGAACGTTTGGAAGGCAAAAGCCAAATAGAGGGGTGAGCTTCTGCAAAACGCTGACTCGGATTACCTTGGGCTCCTGAGACCCTCCCGGGCCGCCCCCCCCGCCATGGCTACCTCCCACGGGAGCTGCTCCACTCAGGCCAGGGCCTGAGGGGCGGGGGGGAGCTAAAGGGGGGGTCCCAGGACCAAGAGAGCCTTTCTGGAAATGTCCACACCTGAGGCGTCAGAGCTTGCCAAAGGCAGGGGGAGAAAAAAAAAATTCCAATAAAGAAACCCAAGGAAATGCAGAAAAACTGTTTTCATAGGAAAAAAAAAAAAAAAACTCTCGGCTCAGTACATGAGGTCGGCTGTTGTCACTTGGTTTGGTTTGTTTTTTCCAAAACCCAGGCCATAAATGCCAAAGCAGTCTGCTGCTGCCATAGCCGACGGGGGCAAACCCCGGGGTGGGGGGCAGAGGAGACAAGAAGAAAAGGGTTTTGCCTACCTACGGAGCAACGAGCCAGGCTCGGACCCAAGCTCAGTGCCCCGCTGCGCCGTCTGCCCTACTCCCAGCCTTCGCTTTGCGTCCAGAGTGCAGCAAATGCAAGAGACCAAAACAGACATTCAAAGCACCATGGGTGGGGTCAAGGGTGAAGGTGAGGTCAGGCTGCGGGGGGAGAGCGGACACACTAGAAAAGCCAAGCCGGTTAGGTGTTTTAGTACCAGGTGTCAGTAAGGCCCTATTACCCAAATATCCCTTTAGAGACCTGACCGGCGGTCTGGGTGCAGCGGGGAGCCCTCCCCTCATCCCTGCACCCCTATCTGGACCTCTGTCCGCGGCTGTGTCTAGCCCTGGTCTGAGAGCCCCCGGCTCCCTCTGCCTACTCTGGGCAAAGGTCCCCGCGCTACGAGATCTGTTGGGGGAGCAGGGATGGGGGCTGCTTCTCTATGGGGTCCGAGCTGGGCCAGGAGAACTCAAACACTAGGAGGCTGAAACTCTGGCTTTAGGGGGAGCAGGCGTGGGGTCCACCCCGGATGAGGGGAGGAAGGGGGGAATGACGGACGAGCCAGACTCGTCCACAGAGGCCCAGGCCAGGGCAGGCCTCAGGAGACTGGGCGGGCTGGAGGCCTAATGGCCAGACTGCGTTGGCTCAGGCCTGGCAGCAGCCCTGGGGAGGCTGAGCCCAAGGGGCACCTTGCCCCCAGCCGAGTCACCTCCTGGTCACTCAAAACGGATCCCAGCCAGAGCATAGGGTCTAGGCTCTGAGCCCTGGGTACCGTACCCCAGCTCAGGGGTCCCTGAAAGGGGTCCTCCCTGGAGCAAATCCCAAAGCAGGGCAGGAAGCACTCATGGAGCTGCCGGCGGCCTCGCCCTCACTCACCACCTCTGCGACTGGAGCTCTTGGAAGGCTGAGCTCAACTACTCCTAACCCCAGAATTCAAATTCTGATGTCAGGGATGGCAGAGCAGGGGGGGCGGGGCTCACAAGGGTCACCGGAGGCCACCCTCTCTTCCTGAGTGAGGCCCCGGGCCTCCTGGACGGAGCCGAGAGCAGACCGGGCCTGTGCCCCTCGACGCGGCAATGAAGCCTTGAGATTTCACAGCAAAACTCGGGGTCGGTGAACGGCCCTGACCCTGCACTGCCTCTACGCCCTTCCAAACAGAAACATGCGTTAGAAGACAAGCGTTAATAAATATTCTTTAAAACACTGTTGCGTAGGAATAGAACTTTAAGACAAACAAGCAGCTTTAAAAAGTAAATAAAAAAAAAGAGAGATGAAGCCAGGGGTGAAAGCAGTTGACTTTAAACCTGAAAAATGAAAGGCATGCCAACAGCTACCAGGGATATTTGAATAATAGGGAGAGCAGCAGGCAGCTACCTGCTGGGCGGGGAGGGGAGGGGGGAGTGGAGCGGGGTGGGGGGGGACGAAATGAGGGAAGCGGCAACCTGGGATCTAGTAAGGACACAGCAAGAGAGACAAGGCACACGGGTTTAGTTAAAAATGAACTCAGTATGTTTAATAAAGCTTGGTATTACCAAAATTGCGGTACAAACATCAAGTCACACGCCCACACGACAGAAGTCCATTTACAGAGTGTCTCGGCCACGCCGAGAGGACCCCCCGGGCCGCAGGCCCAGGGGGCGAGGGGGGCGGGCGGAGAGGGGGAGTGGAGGAAGACCACAGACAGTCCGCATAAAAGCTCCCCAAGAGCCAGCCGCCGGTGCGGTCCCGACAGGTACAACCGGGCAGGAAAGGCCGAAGCCAAGAGCCCGGCGCCCGGCCGTTCCGCCACCCGCCGCCCGCCCCGCTCGCACTCACTCTCTCGCCAGGGAACCCGGAAGGTAGTTTGTGTTTGGAGCTAGTAACCTTGGTCAAACGAGTCCTCCGAGGAATCGCTGAAGGAGGAACGCGCCTCGACCTCTTGAAGCAGCAAACAAAACGGCTGCTTCCTGCCTCCGGCCGGCTTGGGCTTCAGAGTGCGGGCGGCGGCCAGGCCCCGCTTGGCCAGCTTGGGGCTGCCGGCCGGCTTGCTGTTCTTGGCCACCACGCCGCACAGGAGGGAGGACGGCAGCTTGGAGCCGGAGGGGCCCTGGGCGGCCCACTCGTCCTTCAGGAACTCCTCTTCTTCCTCCGAGTCCGTATCTGCAGTCAAAGCAGTTTAATAAAGTAAGTCACCGAGCCGGGAGGGACGGCGGGCGGCTCCTGGTGCCTCTGGGGGCCGATGCCGACCCCCTGCTCTGCCGGGACGGGGCGGTCCAAGCGCCCACGGTGGAACCAGCCCCTGGGGCCGACCTGGCTCCCCCGACCTGGGGCTCAGAGCCACGGGCCTCGCACGGCCCACTTTTCCAGGTTTAGAGGCAGGCTCCTTCCAGGCCGCACGACCCACCATGAGCCTGGAGGAGGCAGGCTGCTCTCAGGAAGGTCTCTGCCTGGGGCATGGAGGTCACTGTCGAGGCCCCCCCCAAGCCCAGAAGCCCCCCGGCCCGGGGAGAGACAAGCCCCGGGGGAAGCCAAAGGACCAGCTCCCTGCGCCAGCCAGGCCAGCGCGCGCCCCTTCCCAGCCCGGGCTCGGCAATATCAGGACAGCGGCTTCCAACAGTTACACGGAGAAAACTGGCAAATGATACGGCAACTCCCGGCTCCCACCCCGACCTTTTCTCCCATCAGAAAGCAGGGTTACCAGCACACCGCTGCCGGCTCCACTCCAGCCCTATTGCAAGGGCGAAGCTTTCCTGGGACAGGGCCTCCGACTTGGGGAGGGTGGCAGTCAAGTGGGCGCAGCTCAGGCCCTCCACAGGCCCACCCAAACGTGCTCTCGCCGCTCTAATCCGTCTTACGTGTGAGGCTGTTGAGCAAGATTTCACAAGACGAAAGGGCTCCACAGCCAAAACCCGTAATCCCTTGATCTGGTAAGGCGTTAATGAACGCAGCCCAGCCCTGGAAGCGCCCACTGTCTCCAAGTCCAAGAGAAACCATTGAATGAGCGAGTGTGTGCACGTGCTGGGAGCAGAGGGCCTCCGGCTGCCTCCTCCAACATCTATGCTTCCCACTCTAAAGGGCCACCTGCAGGGTGACCTGGCCACTCTGGGGAGGACAAAGACAAGCCTCTGTCTGGCCCCTAGCTCGTGGGTTCCCTCCCGTCCTTCCTGAGGTCACATCCCAGGCTGGAGATGTCCCTGTGCTGACGACAGCCGATGCAGTGTCCCACCAGAACCCACCGGGCGCGCCACCCAACGCGCAGAAGCCAGACCGGAAAAGCAGGAGAACCAAGTTCTCTCTTCCCGTCTCCAGCGGGTACCGCCTCTCGATGCTGGAAATACGCTGCCCTCTCCATGACCATGCCCTCTCGTCTACCGAGAACGGCAGAAGAGAAAACTAAAAAAGAAAAAAAAAAAAAAAGAGCACCCTCTCCACAGCCGGGCGCACATCACACCATCACCTTGTTGCAGACGGGCCTTTCGCCCTCTTTGTAGACATGTTAACCCACTTCTCTCACCTGGACCGTGGAAGTTTTAGCCGAAAGCCTAATAGAGTTAGAGGAGCAATTCAAATACCTCTTCACGCGCGCACCTGTATCTGCTGTGGTGGACTCAGCAGTGCCGAACACCCCAAAGACCTGGAGGAACCAGCCGATCACCGGCCTCTAGCTGGACCCCATCCACATCCACCTGTAAGCAGCGGAGGGTTCTTAGCAACCTGCCAGGCCACACCCCTTGACTGCTCTCCCTTCAAGGATCAAAGAAGCAGACATCTGACCCTCCCACTTTTTTTTTTTTAATTCCAAAATGAGCAAAGGAAAGCCCTTCCCTTCTCTTTAAGAACTACAAGCTGTCACCCTGGCCCCCAGTGGCCAGGGGCCTGGGCAGTGCTGCGTGACTCACAACTACCTAAATCCAAGGGCCAAGAAGCACATCATAATACATCAGGCACGAAAGAGCTGCCTGCCCCCACGCCCATCTGAGCACCAACCCTGGAGACCTGAGGCAACCAAAAACACAAACATAAAAAACAAAAAAAAAACCAACCAGCAGCAGCTTAATCGCATGCCAGGTGCCACGTCCTGCAGGCGCCTGAGCTCCCAACAGCCACCTCAAACAGGTAATGATACCTTAACTCCAAGGCCATAAAATCTTTCTTGGCTAAAGGAAACACACGTTAACCATCCCACTGATCGTGTCCACGTTTTCCACTGAACGTTCATTCACCACGCAGACCCCCATGAACCAAGCAGAGCCGATCAAAAGGCCAGTCCAACAGACTCGGACAGTCACCGATGAAAAAGTTTTTCATCCCAGTCAAGACCTGGGGTCTCCCAGAACAAACCCCGCTGACAGGTGCCAAGAGCCAAGAAGCCCCTCCCCGGCCTTCCTACAGCAGCCACGGTACTTTGCACCATCCAACCCGGGCATCAGGTGGTCCACCCACAAACGCTTACTGAGCACCTACTACGTGCTCGGGGTCCCAGAGAGCCGGCGTGGTGCCGGGGGTGGGGGTCGGGGGCAAAGCCCCGGGGCTCCGCCAAACCCCGCTCCCGGTTCCTAGAGGTGGTGGTTAATGCCGCCAGCGCCGGTTAAAGCTCAGTCCCAGACCCACCAGCTGCTTCAGGAGCCGGAGAGCCGCTTGGAGCCAGCGGCTGCTGTCCTGGGCAGCGCACAGGCCGCCTCCGCCGTGGCTGGAAGTCCCGCGCGGCTGGGTCTGACAAGCTGGGCCTGGGCCCGGCCCGGCCTCAGCATCCATCCTCGGGAATAAGACCGGTAACCACTTGGCGGGCTGTCACGAGGACAGGGAAATACCGCCCGAACAGCATGGCTGTGCGCACCACCGACTGTGCGTTCTAACTGCACAAGGACCGACAGCTGCCTGCGGGTAGGAGAGGCCGGTCACCTCTGTGGTTCCCACCGGCTACCGCTCTAGGCCAGCTGCCGCCAACTCTGAGGCGCAAAGGCCTCCACACCTACCGCTTTACGGCAAAAGAAGGCGCACACTGAGGGCAGGTGGACTGCCGCTCCCACCCACCCGCCAATCACGAGCACCCACCAATCACAAGTGGCCGCGTGGCACGGCGCCCACCAATCACAGACACTTCCGCTTCAGGCACAGTAAATTCCACTCCCGGCCTGATGCTCATGCCCCGCCAGTGGCGGAAAAGAGACAAGCCTTTGAGCTCTAGAGGCGGAAAAAGGAAGAGGAGACGGAGGGAGGAGAGAAAAGGAGGGAGGAGAGCGCGGCCCTGAGTCAGCACAGCCCGCCACTTACTGTAGGAGTAGCTGCTCACTTCCGAGGCGAACGGGGAGTGGGTGGACTTGGGCTGGCCTCTGGCCTTGAAGCCCACCTCCATCTTCCTGGCTTTTGCGGCCCTTTTGTGTTTACCTTCTCGGGAGGCTTTCAGAGATAGGCTGAGGCCTTTGGCCAGCGCCTTCCTGTCCTTGCCCAGGAGGCTGTCGTAGGGCGTCAAGTACCTGCTGCAGCCCCCGCTCGTTTTTGATTTCCCTCCAGAACTGTCCGAGAACTTGAAGGGTGACTTCAACTTGTCCTGCTTTGTGAGGGAGAGGGCTTTGTCCAGCTTGCTTGCCAACTGCTCCTGGTCGCTGGCCATCTTCTTCTTCTTAATCTTTAGCTGGAAAGGCAAGTTGGGAAGTCGTGGGTTAAGATATTTGACAAAACAGGGCAGAGGGTCTCAGTGCACGAGCGCCAGTCCTTCTCCCTGCCTTTATGGCTTCTGGCAAGATGCTCAACTCCTCTTAGTCTCAATTCTACTCTGTAAAATGGGAGTAATTATGTACAGGCATCGCTGGGTTGTTCTGACGAGGAGCTGAGAAAAGGCACACGAGGCACTTATGAAATAGCTGTTACTGTGGTTACAATCATCAGCGACACTGGCATTTCCACTGGTTCTTGGTGGCACTGTCTGGTGCCTCCTAGGGGAAGCATTTTAAGCAAGCAGCGCTGCCAGTGAGCAAGACAAAGTATCTGGATTAAGGGAGGAGGCGTGGAACCAAGATGGAAAACTGAGATCACGGCACAACTGATCTGCTTATCTCAACCACCTGAAAGCAGGTGATGACGCCGCTGCAGAGCCTGAATCAGCCCAGCCAGCTAAATGGGCTGAAGCTGCTCGGAAAATGCCACGAATGTGCCTTGGACGCCTGAAGCAGAAAGAATGATTAGAGATTTCACAGATAAAATTCCTGCCTGCACGGCTCTTGTCAGCCAGAGTCATTTGTTGTTGAAATGCGTAGTTTCAATGGCCCTCATTTGAATGTTTTATCTCTATTTTCTTTAATCAGGTAACATTTCACAAGGACAGAAAAGTTGGAATAGTGTCAATTAAACAACAAAAGTGTCCTTCCCAATGTGAGAGTACAAAGGACCCCAGGTACACACTGGCTCTCCCCTCCCCCATCCCGTCTCCTTTATTTGAGTCCTTCCCTCTGACACGTTAGTATCTGGCAATGAGGGCTTGAAGAGGATGAGTTCAGTGCTCTGCAGAAAGAAAACGCGGTGATGTCTCTCCCGGCGCCCCCCCCCCACCTCAGTCAAGGTCACAGGAAATTACAATGGCGCCAAGCTCTAGTTTCTTACGGGTGAATGGTGAAGCTGCTCATTACAGAAAGTACACTGCTAAATAACAGAGTAATTGCTGGATCTGGTTAAGAACTCACAGTCTCTCCTTCCTGGCTTTGGCCAAGGGTCCTGGTGCAAGCACCGAGGGCGTGGCTTTCAGCCTCAGCGCCACCTGGGGCTGTGTTAGTAAATCTCTGACCTCCCCAGAGCCTTCTCTGCCCCCTCTGGGCAACGAGGACGGTTGCAAAGTAGTCACTCTGGCACTAAGACACCATCTCCACAGTCTCTGGGCAGCAAAGCACCCCCGCCAGACCGTCTGTGCCTGGAAGCAGGGGGGTGTGGGGGCAAGAACTGACCTGACTCATGAGGTCCGAAGAGGCCTCAGGCTCATCCCAAGGCTGGCTCCTCCCCCGAGCTTTGCTGGTCCCCCCGAGGGCATCGGGGTCATCCTCGGGCGCTTTGTGTCTCTTCCTCATCCCCGCTCCCAGCTCGTAGTCGTCCGAGGTCAGCAGGGGCTTGCTGCTCAGCCTGAAACCCAGATGCACCAGTGGTCAGCACCCTGGCCCGGCAGCACTCAAGGGCCGGGCGCCCTTGTGGCCCCAGGGCTGGGCTCTGGACGTCGAAGCACAGATCGTGATGACAGTGACGAGCCTGGGGAGACGGAACCTGTAGAACTATGGCTACTGGGACATTCGTGAAAGAGGCAGAATGAGTGTTTAGTAGGGAAAAAAAGAACTTCTCCGAAGCAGTGTTTCCTTGGCCTTTCTCTCTCATGCTCCGTCACAGACACGCTCACACACACATCTTCACAGGGTCAGAGATTTCTGTACCAAAACGCGCCAAGAACAAGGGTCAAGAATGCCTCGGAAATCCACCAGGGTGGGAGGGGGATAAGACCAAGAGCTCCAATGAAGGAAGAGCCACTGGCGGGTCCCCTGGACCCCTGGAAGTATAAGCAGTCGGGACAGGTCCTGGTTCGAAGGCCCCTTTGGCCTCATTAGGCTAAACCCCTCACAATCATAACAAGATGCTAATAATGATGAGTTTTACTCCGTGTTTACTCCGTCTCGCTCCATGTCCCTGCTTAAGGTTTTAGCCATAAAACAATGCTTCATTCGATACACTGCTTTTTCTGGATGAAGGAACTCGGGCTTAGAAAAGCTAACAACTGGCCCAAAATCACAATGAGAGGTAGACCTGAGACCCAAAACCTGGAGGTGCACCCGTGTCTGGGGCCCATGCTCTAGGCGGGGACCCGCGTGCTGGCGGCGTCAGGTCCTGCACTCCCTGCCGGGAGCTGGCCTTCCCGCCATGTCTCCATCCTCAGTCAGGAACATCCAGGAAGTTAAATACGATACACGTGGGGTGCTTGGCGCTGTGGGGGCGCTCGGGGCTGTCTTCTTCTGAGAAGACCCCTGGCCGACCCACGGCCTCTCCGGTGCCTCTGAAGGTACCGTGCGGCCCCCCTGTTTCCTCACCAGCACCGACCACCCAGTGTCCGCCCTGCCCTGCTGTCCCAGACCGAGGCGCAGTCCGGCCCCTCCAGCTCAGCTTAGGCCCAGACACCGCAAGGGGACCGCGGCACGGCTCCTAGCCACGCCTGTCCCGGAGGAAGAGCTCTCCTTCCAGCCACACATGGCTTCTGCCACTGCCCAAGGAGCCTGTCCCCCCCGCCCCCCTAGGCAGTGGCCTGGGTCACAGGGAGCAGGCTTGGGCACAACAGGCCAGCAGGTCAGGCCAGGAGAACGGGAAGGACACTGTCCGGCGCAGAGGGGACGGCGCAAGAGCAGGGGCCGGAGCCCATGGCAGCAGGGCTGGCGGCTCAGCACGTCCCTGGGCAGAGACGAGGCATGGGGAGCAGCTCGGGACGCAGTCCCCAGCCGAGGGTGAAGCAGGTGCTGCAGGAAGGTGGGCCCGACACTCGGGTGATGCCCGACTCGCCGGCTGGGGCGGGCCTGCCTGTCCGCTGTGCACTCGCCCGGCTGGCCCTGCTGGCGGCCCGATCCGGCCGGGCCCGAGCCCGAGGGACCCCAGGTCCCCGGCGCCGACACAGGCCCCGCGCGGCCCGTGCTCCTCCCTCCGAGCTCCGGGCCATTCCCGACCCACCGAGGGGCCAGCCTTACTTTCCGCTACGGACGCGGCTCTTCCCTCTCTTGCGGGGGGGCGACAGGGCGCTCGGGGCGTGCGTCCGTTTCCGCGGCCTGCCAGGGCCTCTGCGTGCCAAGCTTCTATGGGGTTCCTCGCGCCTGTCCCTTAAAGAGAATCACACGCTGGGCTGTGAACCCGGGGCGAGGCGGGGGTGCGGAGAAAGGACACACGGTGCGCACACGTCCCTCGGGGCCACGCACACCTGACGGCCTGCCACGGCCACCTCCTGAGCGCCGGCGCCTATGAGAGCCCGGCCCGCGGGCACACTCACTCGGCATCGCGGCGCCTCTGCAGCTTCACCAGCTCGCGCTGCTTCTCCTTGTACTGCCGCTGCACCTCGGCCAGCCGCATGCGGAAGTCCAGCTCCATGGCGTCCATGCTCTCCAGGGTGGACTTCACGGCGAACATCTGCGGGGAGGGACGGGGTGAGGACGCCGCCCTCGGCCAGGGGGGGCCCGCGAAGGCCCGGGCCCCGCCAGATGCCACGTCCGTGCTGCGACCCCGAGCCAGACCGATGCCCCGTCTGCACGCCGGGGCCCCAGAGCCAACTCTGCAGGGCTGTGTCGAGGCCGAATGGCCTGCATCCGCCGCTCGGGCAGAGCTGGCCGGCTTGTCGCGTGCCACGTGTGGACCGGGCTCGGGGCCGAAGCCCGAGGCTCGCTGGGGGGGTGGGCACGCCCAGGCCTTCTCTCCCTGAGCCACCGCGCTGCGCCCCATGGGAACCGATGCGTGGCAAGCTCAGGCCCAGGAAGAGGAAAGGACCTGGCTGGGCCACTCGCAGCAAGGGCAGCCCACCCCCACCGCACCGCACCCCTCGAGCCCGGCCCAGGCCACCTCACCCGCTCATCCTTCTTCTGCATCCAGCTGTACTTCTTGTTGGGGTTCAGCTCCCGAGGAAGCCGCAGGTTCTTGAGCGGATCCACGAAGGGGCCATCCAGTACCTCCTTCAGCATGTGGCTGCCGGCCGCCAGCAGGCTCTCCAGCGACGGCCGCACCGCGGGGCCCCGCTCCGCACCTGCGCCTGTGGGAGGAGGCAAGTGAGCTCCCGCCCTCCCGGGGTGGGCCGGGGGCAGGACTCACAGGCACTGCAGGCAGCCAGGCCGCCACGGACCCCCAGCAGGACAGAGGACGCAGCCCTGAGAGCGCTCCTGGCCGGCCCGGGGCCACACGGCCCGTGAGGACACCGTCGGAACCTTGGCTTTTCCCAGACGCAGGAAGCAGCGCTGGGAACGGGGCAGAGCAGGGATGCACGCGAGGAGGTCCTGCTCCTCTTGCACGTCTGGGCGCGGGCTGGCAGAGTCACCTGAAGGCCGGCCAGCCGCCTCCTGGCAGCGTGGCGCTCTCTGCCCCGAAAATCTCCCATGAGGAATATGTACGGTTTCCATAATCAGAAAAAAAGAGCCCCATGTTAAATTTTATCAACTGTAAAAGTTACATGCACACATGATAAAAGCCACACGGAGCAGAGAACTCTACCCAGTGTTCTGTGATCATCTATGTGGGAAAAAGCAGCTGAGAGAGAACGGACGTGTGTCTGGGCGTGACCAAAGCGCTCTGCTACGCAGCAGAGATCACCACAACCTTGCAGATCAACTCTACTTCAACAAAACTTTAAGACATAAAAAAATTAAATGAGAACCACAAACCAAGCAGAAAGGTGTGGCGAAACAACCGCCTTCCTCCTTCCCAACACACAGGTCCCTCCCTGCAGGTGCCTCTACTGAAGTTTCTGGCAGATGGTTCCAGAAACAGTTATACATATTCAAACATACGTGCCACACACAGGCATCCTTTATAAATGTAAAAATGGCATCCATCAACACATATCATATCACACTTGGCTTTTTTCTACCTAACATCTTTTCACATGAGCACAAAAATAGAAATACACATTCATGTTATAGCTTGAACCTTACAGAAGCGCCATTTCAGTGAAGTCAAAAACACTAGAATATCATCAGCTTTATGTGGCCAAGCCGAGCTGACAGCAGCTTAGAATTCTCCTGTGTTGATGAGCTTTAATTTATCTAAATGAACCCTCACTGATGGAATTTAAGTCGTTCCTGCTTTTTTTCTTGGAGGGAACAGGCACTGTTAGGAAAATTTCTTCTCTGTGCAGTTAATGGGGATCAAGGCATGTGTGTTTATCTCTGATAAATATTCCACCTGCCCTTCAGAAAGGCTGTACCCAAAAAAACAAAAACAAAAACAACAACAAAAAACAAAACAAACAGAAAGGCTGCACCAGCTCAGGATCTCAACAGTGGTACCTGAGGGTGGCATCTTATTTCTCCACCATCTTTCTACCAAAGTGAGATGGGTTTTCATTTTTCAATCAACATTTCCTAATACGTAATCGGTTTTTGTCAATGTTCCATGTGTGCCTGAGGGGAAACTGTATTTCTTGCTATCAACCTACTAGGTTTCATAAAATCAACGTTAATAATTCTATGATTATTATTACTGTTCAGGGCTTCTGAACCCGGGCGCACTATTCACATTTCCTCGGCCGGAGCACCCTTGTAGGATGTTCAGCGGCGTCGCTTACTCTTAGCCACTAGATGGCAGCAGTGCTCTCCCCAGCTGTCACAACCGAGTGTCACCGGTGGCCAGCTGAGAGTCACTGGTTTTGCTCTTTAAGGACCCTGAGGCCACAAAGTGGTGAATGCCATCAGCTTCCAGGGGTTGGCACGAGATGGAAGCCTGTGTCCCACCCGAGGTGACACGCACCACCCCGCCCCCGTCAAGCTCTTTCGGATGTAAGACTCCTCGTTGCTGGGTGAAGCGGAGAAGAGCCGCTCCGTCACAGAGGGGACCGACTTTTCACCCTCCAACAAGCCAGCCTCGCAGGGACTCTCATGACTGACAGCCCAGAAGCACCCGAGTGACCCGAGGTCAACAGCTGTGGGCTGAACCACGTGCCCCAAAGCCACATCCTGAAGCCCTAACCCCGGGGACCTCGGAATGTCGGGTCTTCAAAGAGGAGGGAATCAGCCGAAAGTGAGGGCTTCAGCGGGGCCCTGACCCATCGTGACTGTCCTTACCAAAAGGGGACATGTGGACACAGAGACGACGGTGTGAGACCCAGGGAGAGGACAGCTGTCGACAAGCCGGCCAAGCCGAGGCCACCGCAAGAACCAGCCCAGCCCCGCTGACACCTCCGTCTGGAACTCCCAGCCTCCAAACTACAAGACCACACTCCTACCCCCGGCGGCAGCATTTGTTTCAGCAGCCCGAGCTGACCCGTACACCAGCCTGGTGGCTTCACTGGTACAGAGCAGACCGGGACCCCCACGGGCCCAGGTCTGTCGCAGAGGCTAAGGCCGGAGAGCAGGAAGGATGGCGCGTGGACAGGGACGCACCCCCCACCCCCTCCCGGTGCACTGATTGCGGGCGGCTTCACGGGGGGCCGGAGGGGAAAGCAGGGGCCAGCGGCTCCGAGTAGGGGCGTGGGCCCAGGAGCCGCGGCCCTACTGTGTGACCCTGCCCTGAGCAGAAACCACAGGAGACTGACGGTCGGTGACCTTCCGGGACCAGGCCCCCGGGGCCTTGCGGTGCACACACATCTGCACACGGGGCCGCCAAGTGCACGTTCCAGCCCCGACTCTGCCCCCACCCCGGGGTCCCAGATCCCAGGCTGGGCCACCGCAGGGCTGCAGGGCACTGAGAGGCATCGCAAACACTGACAGCAAACACCCGGTCCACACCGCGGCTGGGCTTCTCAGACCTGCCCCTGCCACCGCCTCCCCAGCTCAGAAGCTCGCCTTCCAACAGCTCAGGCCAAAACCCCCAGAGCGGTCCGTTTGCCCCCACACCCAGCCCATCAGCTGAGCCTGCGGGTTCTACCTTAACTTCCACTCGCAATCGGCCTGCTGCTCACCTACGCGCCCTCGGCATGCGGGCCTGGGCCTCCCCACCTCCTCCCGCCCCACTGCGTCAGCTCTCCGTACAGGACAAGGCCAGACACACAGTAGGAGCTTGCTGAGCACGGGAACGAAGCCGGGGCGTGAGGGGGGCAAGTGGGCAGCAGTGTCCAAACCCGCTGACCCACCTGCAGCCCACTGCTTCCCAGACGCCCTGGCCCGCCACGGTCCCTCCTGAAAACCCACCCGTCGGTTTTCATTTTCTTTGGGGAAAAAACCAAACTTTTTCTGTACTGAACTATTTAAATGAGAGCAAAGAAACAATGCCCTTCAGAACACAACAACAACACAACAGATGCCGGCAAGGGAGCGGGCGTCGCTCGTCCCAGCTTCTTGGAAGGGGGGCGCTTGGCCATGATAATGAAAAAGCCTTGAAAAAATGGCCTTGTTCTGACAAAGCAATTCCACCCTGGGAATAAATCCCTGGGAAAACAGAGGTGTGGACAAAGATTTTTCTTTAAGAATAATCATCACATTATTTACGATAGCAAAAATAAATAAATAAATTAAGAGGAAGAAAGGCAAAGAATAGAAACCAAATTAAAATGCCTGACCATCTAGGACTGGGTCATTGAAGGCTGGGGCCTCCACTGGGCAGAAAACTGGGCAGTCCCTAAAAAATTCTTTAAGACACGTGGCTTTGAAAAGTGTTTAACAGGAGTTCCCATTGTGGCTCAGTGGTTAGCGAATCCAACTAGGAACCATGAGGTTGCGGGTTCGATCCCTGGCCTTGCTCAGCGGGTCAAGGATCTGGCGTTGCCGTGAGCTGTGGTGTAGGTCGCAGATGTGGCTCGGATGCCACGTTGCTGTGGCTGTGGCGAAGGACAGTGGCTATAGCTCTGATTAGACCCCTAGCCTGGGAACCTCCATATGCCACGACTGTGGCCCTAGAAAAGGCAAAAAGACAAAAAAGAAAGAAAAAAAAGTGTTTAATAAAGGACCATACTAAGTGAAGGAGGCAGGTTGCACAACACTGTTTACGAGAGGATCTTAATTTTAGAAATGTTTGTGTGTGTAGAAAAGTTCTAGAGAAGATACACCAAAACATCTGGAGACGCTGTCACCGTCTCCTCCCCAGCTGTGCCGGGCTCGCCTCCGTGCCGCTTCTGGGCCGACCGCGGGCTGGCGAGGCTCTGCCTGGCCCACGGCCTCTGCACACATTTCCTGGAGCACCTCGATTTTCTACGCTGAACGTCAGCGGTTTTGTGCCAGCCCAGAATCCACTCACTGCCCCTTCCGCTGAAGGCACTCCCTTCCTTTTGATCACTGCCCATCCTTACATCCCCGAGGCGACTGCCCCCCATCAAGGCCTGGTCCACCCCATCTCCTGGGCCACGGGGATTTGCTTCTGCAAAAAGCATCAACGCCAGGCAGCCAATGAGAGTGAATCACTGCAGCTTTGCCAGAGCCACCAACAAAGACGTGGCCTCTTTTGTGCATCTGCTGAGCTGAGGAGGCCCACGGGCCTGGGAGGAAGTATCAGCGACCTCCTAAGGACAGCGGGGTTTGCCTTGAATTAAGCCAACGGAAAGCGAAACAAGGCGCGGGGACAGGGAAGAGGGAAAAGAAACTCCTGATGACTAGGTCTGAGCACCTGGATCCAGCCATACCTGAAACATTCCCTCATTATGGACATACATCAGTTCCTCAGTTCCACAAGTTAATAAATTTCCCCTCGCCTTTGTCTAAGCCAGTTAATGAGAGTTTCAGTGTCTCACAACCCAAAGCATCCTGCTACTAGAAAACTAATCACTGACGGGAGAAATTTCACCACTAAGAAACCCCCAGACTGGTTGCATGACAACGTGACTAACACTATTGCACTATACAGTTAAAAATGGTTAAATGGGTAAAGTTTATGATATGTGAACTTTACGATTTTTATTTAACAGAAAAAAAAAATTTAATATTTTTACACACAGTAGCCCCAAAGATCAGAGATACAAAGAAATGACCAAAGCAGGTAGCTTTCACACCCTGCAGGCAAGGAAACAATAACTTTGTGTTGAATTGACAAAACAAAGGGTTTGAAGCCTGGGGTAGACGATTAGTGAAGAAGCGACAAGGCTTGTTTACACCGCCTTCCGCGCCCTGAATTCCCTCTCTTTAACACAGTTCTTTAAAGTATGAATACCCTGAAGATTTCAAAGTTTTCGAAACCCCATTAACCCGGGGAAAAGCTGGCCACAGACAGCGCGGCCCGGCGCGGCTCACCTGCCACCTCCTGGCTCCTCCTCTCCAGCTCCAGCTCGGCGATCTCGCTCAGCAGGGTGATCCCGTGCAGGAAGCTCTGCTCCAGCACCAGGGTCCGCGCTGCCTCCAGCTTCTCCGGGGCCTGGCCGCCGGCGCCCGGGGAGGGCAGGGGCCGGGCCTGGGGCAGCTCCGCGGCGGCTGCCAGGGCATTCATGCCGGCCAGCGGGTCCTCCGGGCCGGGCGGGAGCTGCTCGGAGCCCACCTCCTCCAGGAAGCAGGCGCCGCCGGGCACGGGCGTGGCCGCCCTGGCCTCCAGGCTCAGGCGCTCTGCCTCCCCGGCGGGCGCGTCACAGGCCGGCAGGTCCAGGCTGGGCCGGGGCTCGCTCGGGGCCGCCTGGGCCAGGTCCTCCTCGGGCACCGGCTCCACCAGGGGCACGGCCATGGGCACGTCGACAGGCACCTCCACCGGCTCCTCCTTGGCCTCGACCAGCGGCTCAGGCGTCAGCCGCCCCTCCAGGTCCGGGGCGGCCGCGCAGGGTTCTGTCCGGCCCGGGGAATCGCCGCGCGCCTCGGCGCCCTCCACAAAGTCCGGGCACCCGGAGGGCTCCGCGGGCCCCTGGCCGCCCGCACTCAGCGCCTGGGCCTCCAGCAGGCCGCCCGCGGGGCTCGGGGCCGCCACGGCCTCCTCGGGGGGCAGTGCCAGCGGGGACTCGAGGGAGGGCGGCTCCGCGGGGCCTTCGTCCACGTCCTCCACCTCGGCCTTCACCTCCCGCTCCACCAGCGGCTCCTCGTCCGGGACCTCCCGCAGCGGCTCCGGGAGCTTGGAGGGCGACAAGCGGATGGGCTTGTCTTCAGGGGAAAGCGCCAGGCGCTCGGGCCCGTCCGCCGGGAGCGGCACGTCAGGGGCCAGGCCGTCGGCGTCGGCAGCCGCCGTGGGCTGCAGCAGGAACGGGTAGGGCCTCCCGTAGTGCGGTGGCAGGGCTTGAAACGGGTACCTGGGTGGGATATCTGCCAAGGACACTGAGGGTCAGTGGGGACCCTTCTCCCGCCGCGTCCAACATCCCGTGTCCCCGTCGACACCCCCCCACCCCCGGCAGCCACCCTTGCTGCTCGGCCCACCTGAAGGGCCGCAATCCCTTCCGGAAGGCCCCTGAAGCAGCCCAGGGCCTTTCTGCACATCTGGGCCACAGAGCAAAGTCCAGCACCATCACGTCCCCGTGGGTCTACCGAGCTCAGAGGCAGAAACCACAGCGACTCTTTCCATCTACAGTCCCTACTCGCTCAGCACCCAGCACAAGGCTGGACTGGAGGCAGAGGCTTAATAAGACCCCAAATAGTCCCCGTCCAGCCTGTGCCTCCATCCCACAAGAACCCGCCAGCCCCAACCATTAAAGCAGAGTTGGGGCATGCCGGTTGTTCAAAAAATAATAGTAATTGGAGTTCCCGTTGTGACACAGCAGAAATGAATCTGACTAGGAACCCTGAGGACGCAGGTTCAATCCCTGGCCTCGCTCAGTGGGTTAAAGATCCGGCGTTGCCATGAGCTGTGGTGTAGGTTGCAGACACGGCTCAGATCCCATGTGGCTGTGGCTGTGGCCAGCAGCTACAGTTGCAATTCAACCCCTGGCCTGGGAACCTCCAGATGCTGCTGGTACGGCTCTGAAAAGTGCCAAAAAAAAAAAAACACACACACACACACAAAAAAAAACAGCAATAGAGTGCTGGCTCCCCTCCTCGACCTTTTCTTACTCTGACCCCAAACCTCAAGTGACCCCAAACCTCCCCAAGAGCAGGATGGTGTGTGGCTGGCTTTGCAGGGTCCGAGGCCCACCCTAAAGCGGGACAAGGGACCTGACCAGGGCAGAGAGACACAGAGCACCCCACCCCCACTGGGACCAGATCTGCAAGTCAACAGTCTCCCCAGAGAGCGGCAGTCACACGCCCAAGATGACACACGGCATCCTGGTTGCAGAAATCATAAGTTCAGAATTTGAACTCAAGTCCTCCCACAGGAGAAATATGGCCTCATGAAAGCCACCTGCTGCTCGTCCCCACTGACACAGGACGGGGAGGAGGGCGCGTGTGTGCACCTAGCAACAGGGTGGGTGTACTACCCACAATACACTGTTAGCACCAGTGTGACAACTTAGCACCGGCTAAGAGCCAGGCATGGTGCTAAATACCCTACAGGTCTTGGGAGGCTCCGTCGTGGCTCAGCGGAAACGAATCTGACTAGGAACCATGAGGTTGAGGGTTCGATCCCTGGCCTTGCTCAGTGGGTTAAGAAGCCGGCGTGGCTGTGGCGTAGGCCAGCAGCTGTAGCTCTGATTAGACCCCTAGCCCAGGAACCTCCATATGCCGCAGGTGCAGCCCTAGACAGCAAAAAATAAATACCCTACAGATCTTGTTTAATGCTGAGAACAAGTCCCTGTAAAGCAGGTCCTAATATCAGGCCCATTTTCCCGGACCCTCCTACTGAGGGAAGGCTCAAGAGAGATTCCGCCGCCTGCGTGCTCAGGCGTTCACTCCGCAGCCCAGCAGTGGGCCAGGTACACAGTAGGCTTTCAACCGAGAAGGAATGCCCAGGTACACAGTAGGCGTCAACCAAAAGGAACGCCAGGCTGAACAAGGGTACGAGCGAGTGAACACACGGGTATGGGTGTCACCGGCTCCCACCTGAGAACAAGGCCTGGAAGGGGCTGGGGGCCTCCTTCTCCAATTCTAAGTCCTTCTTCTCGACGACGTTCTCGGGGGCCTCCTCCTTGCGGGCGATGCCAGGAGTGGGTGGTGGGGAGGCGGGCGGCGGGCTGGAGGGGTGGGAGCTGGGCGTGGCGGGGTAGGCGTAGGTGGGCGGCTTGGACACGTCCTCCAGCTTCTGGATGACCTTGGCCTTCAGGGCAGCCACGGGGGAAGCGCGGGGAGATGGCGGGGGGCTCATAGCCTTGCCGTAGGTGCCCACGGGGCCGGCGGCCAGACTGGGGGGCTTCCGAGGCAGCAGCCCGGGGCCGGAGGCGCCCAGGCCAGCCTTGCCTGCGGCCTCCAGGCTCCGCTTGCTCACTTTCTCCTCCATCTCCGCCCGCTGTTCCTGGGCCTTCAGCCGCTCCTGCTGGGAAGGGGGCCGGCAGGCAGGGGTCAGGGCGGCAGGACCCATCGCCCGGCACCCGCCCTGTGCCCGGGAACCCCCAGCCCACAGAGAACCGCAGGCAGGGGCCGGGGCCGGGGCCGCAGGCCACCCGCCCTCCCAGCCTGAGATGGACATTCCACGGCGGCACGCGTAACAAGCACGGCATTCCTTGTAGAATTCCAGCAGAAGGGGCCGGGGGGGCCTCCTGTCCAGACCCTGCCCCAGCCCCGGACCCTCGCAGTCAGGACGAGGGCGGCCGGCTGGGTGGAGGCGTGAGGCGCCTGAAGACAGAGGACACGCCCCACGCCCGGCTCCTTCACGGCACTAGGATAGCTCCCTGCACGGAGAGCTCACTACCCGCGAGCACGCTCCTGCCTTGTCACACCTGGGCCTTGAAGCCCCTCAAGGGGGCCAGGGGAGCCTTTTCCTGTCCCTGAGGACTTGAAGAAATGGGAGGGACCAGCTCAAGGCCAGCCAGGGCTCACAGGGGACCAGGCAGCCGGCACACAAACACACTGGGAGAAAGAAAAGGCTCCAGGCCCCAGTCTGTCCCACGATCTTTAAATCCCACCCAACAACCCACGGACTCAGGAATTATGAGCATCTCCATTTCCACAGGAGGAAACCTGAAGCCCAGAGAGGTGAATTCACTTGCCCAAGGGCACACAGCCAGGCGTGTTCACACAGCCTAAGGTTCAAACCCAGGGCCCCACGTGTGTCACTGTGCCAATCCCTCCAGAGCGGCTGCCCCACGGGAAAAATGGGACAAGGCTGAAGACAAACGTCCAGCAACATCTTTGAGGGGGGAGTTCCCATTGTGGCTCAGTGGTTAACAAATCCGACTACGAACTATGAGGCTGTGGGTTCGATCCCTGGCCTCGCTCGGTGGGTTAATGATCCGGCGTTGCCATGAGCTGTGGTGTGGGTCGCAGACACAGCTCGGATCCAGCGTTGCTGTGGCTTTGGTGTAGGCTGGCGGCTACAGCTCCGATAAGACAGACCCCTAGCCTGGAACTCTCCATATGCTGCGAGTATGGCCCTAGAAAAGGCAAAAAGACCAAAAAAAAAAAAAAATCTTCGAGGGGGCAGGGGGCTGTGGGCTCCAGGGAGTCCACCCACGCGGGGACCCTACTGTCGCCTGTCTGACAGGATCAGGCAACACGGGGGGAGCCCAGCCCCAGCCCTAGAGGGGAGCCCAGGGCCATCAAGCCTCCAGCCAGGCCAGGCTGTGCTCAGGAAACGGCAGGAACCCACTGGGATCCCTTCGGCTCCATGCAAAGGTCTCCAGTCCCCGGGGCCGCGTCTGCTGCCTGGGTGTCCCCTTTGCTCCCCGCACCCCGCCCCTGCCAGGCTCTGCCCACCTCCCAGCCTTGCTCACACGTCCCTCTGCCCAGAGGGCTCCGCCACGACCGACCTCTTCAGGTCTCTGGGCAGACGTCACCTCCTCCAGGAGACCCTCCGTGACCACGAGCCTCTCTCGACTTTTCTCCCCCACAGCCCATAAGTGGACTCTCTGCCGCGTGACCCCTCCGCCTCGCCGTCGAGAGGGGGCTCCGGGAGGGGTCCCCGCCGCCCCCAGGCCCCCCGGCTCACCACCAGCTGGGCGCTCCTCTGCAGCTCCAGGGCCTGGGCCGCCTGCTGCTGCAGGTACAGGAACTCCTGCTGCCGCAGGAAGTGCTGCTGGGAGAAGAGCTGCAGCTGCTGGGCATGGTGCAGGGAGCTGCGGCCCGGCGGGTACAGGGCTGGCCAGAGGGGCGGCACGGCGGCCCGCTCCATCAGCTCCGCTGGGGGCGAGAAGACAGTGAGGCTGCGCCAGACATCCCTCACCCGCCGTGCAGACTGGGAAGCCGAGGCCCGGAGAGGGCGTGTGCGCCCACGTGGTGCAGAAGCCGGGCTCAGCGGGCCTCCGGCCGGGCCAGTAAGCCCAGCCTTCTCCCTCCGCCCCGGGCAGCCAGATCCCAAGCCCGGGGAACAGAGCCCCGTCCACACCCGGTGCAGATGCCCCTAAGGCCACATGGCTGGGGGGTGCCAGCGTGGGGACTCCAGAGCCTTCTCCCACCAGGCCCAGTGGGCCACAAAGTGGCTTCCTAAGGGATGGGGTGCCGAGGCAGAGGGCCCCCCAGGGCAGCTCTGCTTTGGTTCTCCACTTGGCCTTTCTGGGCAGGAACTCACCAAAACGAGACCCTGTGGCTTATGACACCCCCGCCCCCGGGGAGGCCCACGGCGGCCCAGACAGTCTGGCCGAGCACGGCCGCCACTTACCGAAGTGAGGCAAGTGGTCGCTGGGGATGACCACCAGCTGGCCCGACTGCGGGTCCCTAACGAACTGGTAGGCCGACGGCAGGGAGCCCCCCAGGCCGGGGGGAAAGGCGGGCGCCATGCCCTGGTGCAGAGACGGGGGTGCCAAGCCTAGGAGAGACCCAGGCCCGAGTCAGAGCTGGGGACCCAAGCGCCACCCGCTCTCCAGTCCCCCACCTCAGGGCCTCTGCGGACGGTGAGCCCGTTCCAGGTGCTGCCGCGAACAGGCCTGGCAGAGGAACCCACGAGGCCGGTGCCATGGATAACGACCCTGCTTGGACAAATGGGGGCTGAACCCAGGGACAAGGGGAGGGGCCCTGTCCCTGCAGAAGCCGCCAGCACCGGGCTCCGGCAAAAACCCACCAGGCCTGCTCCACCCCGACCCTCCGGCCTCCCGGCCTCCCTCCCCACACACAAGGGAGACGCCGCCCCACGCTCACCGTAGGGGTGCCCGGCGAGCCACATGGAGGTGCTGCCCGAGCGGGGCAGCCAGGGGTGCGCGGCCAGGTGGGCTGCAGGGTCGGCGGACCAGCGTCCTGAGCCTGCCAGGGCCGGGCCGCCGGTCACCATGAGGTTGGGGTTCAGGCCGTTCGCAGCACAGCCGGTGGGGTGCAGGCGGGCCAGGTCGGCCAGCTCTTTGCTTTCTCTGGAAGGAAACACAAGCATCAGCGTAAGCGACGGCCCCGGCTGGGACAGAAGGGGTGTCGCCCAAGGGACCACCGCACAACGGGCTGCGGCTGGACACCCCGCACCCAGAGAAGCGCAGGGCCGGCCGGCGGCGCTCAGAAGAGGCTCCCGGGGCCCCACCCGGGAGGGCCCCACGCTCACTGGAGAGGGGCCGGGGCAGCTCTGGGCACCACCCTCGCCCTGGGGGCTCCCAAGCTCCCCCCGCCCCCCGGGTCCCCCCAGTCCCACCTGAGCAGCTTCTCCTGGTCCCGGTCCAGCCGCGCCCCCATCAGCCGCTCCTCCCGGTGCCTGGCCCGGTCATCGCTGCAGTCCTCGTCGGCCCGGCCGTGCCCTGGGGGCGGCAGCGAGTGAGCCCCAACCAGCCCCACACGTCCCCGACCAGACGCTCCACGCGCCCCAGAGAGCCCGCCGGTAAACCCGCACCGGCAGCCGGGGCGCTGCAGGGAGACCTCCTGAAACGGATCGTGCACGAACCGAGCAGCGTCCACGGACGCTGTTTCACTACTCTGACGCCAGAAAGGCCGGTTCTGGGGCGAGCCAAGGTGGAGAGGAAACCACAAGCCAAACACGCGGTCGCCACCCAGAAGCCCAGCCAGGCCGGGGGCACGGGAAATCAGCCGCCGCACGAGGCCCTGTCGTGGTTCTGTCTGCTGCAGACACGCGGCTAATCTTTCCAAAATCAGGACAGCGAAGTCAAACCAGAGGATGACACGCACATGGGCGAGGAGTGATGTGGGGGCCCCCTCCCCACCCTCCGTGAGCTCCCCGGCCTCCCCAGAGCAGAGAGGCGGGTCCCCAAGCCCCAGCCTGGTGCACAGCCGGTTCTGCGGGAGCAGGAGCCAGGGGAGGGCACCTCCGCGGTCCCTCCCCACCCAGCCCGCCCGCTCAGAACCTCTTCCGGAAATCAGTGCTCGAGGGCAGCCCTGGGCAGGCTAGGACCCAGCAGGCACGGTCACCTGCAGCCGAGGCCACTCAGCGCTCAGCAGGCAGCTGGGACTTTGCTCAGAAGGGAAACCCATGGAGGCCGGACTAACCGGGGTCGGCTGCCCGGGGTCTCCAGGGAGGAGGCCCACCCCGACCTCGTGGGTTATGACTGCGCTGGGGACAAGTGTCCAGCGACAGCCCCACGCTCCCGGCCCTCAGCGGCAGGGACCCACCTAGAATGCTGCCTGCGGCCATCTCCCTCGTTTCTCCCTTCCTTCAACCCTAAAACCAGAAGCCCCCAAAGAACAGAGCCCCCAGGAGAGGCACAGGGGGGCGGGCGCTTCTCCTTTCCCTGCAGGAGACGGGGACCCCCCAGCACTCGGGGGAGGTGCCCGCAGGGAGGACGTGGCCACGTGGGCCCACGTGCCGGACGACCAGGCAAGTGGGGGGCGGCCGGGCAGCCTGGCCTCACGGAGGGGCTGCGGCCGGGAAGCAGGGAAGCGGGACGGAGCAGAGAAAGGCAGCGAGTCGGAGTAGGGGAGGCTCGGCGGGGGCGTGCACGGTCACGGAGGTGCATCGCCTGCCAGGTCACCTCACGCAGGCCCCAGTCAGCCAGCAGACCCTCCACGTGTGCCAGCGCCGAGCTGGATGGACGCCGGAGGGAAACGCCGCCAGTGGGAGAGCAAGGCCACGCCAACTCGGGGCGAGCGCAGCCGGGAGCCCCAGCCTCCAGAATCAGCGTGGTTCCCAAACCTAAGGGACCCTGAGCCCACGAACCCCCTTCCCCCTCCCCGCCCAGGAGTGAGGCCCAAAAGGGCAGCCGGACTTTGGGGCAGGGCCTCCCCGCGTCCCACAGCCGGACTGGGAAACAGCGTCCCCCAGGCGACGGCCTGCGAGGCCCACAGAAACCCCGAGAGTCCTCACGCCCGCAGGGCCCCCCTGGGCTGGGGGACAGCACCTGGGCTGGGGGACAGGAGCCTGGAATGTGGCCTGCCCCCAAGACCTCCCTCCTCTAGCCTGACGCCTCTCCACTGCCTGGGCCTGGCCGTCACCACGCAGACCCTCAGAGCCCTCCCGCCCCAGGCCACCTACCTGTCTTGGAGCTCCCACCACCCCCCCGGGGGTCACTCAGGCAAGAGCCTAGATCACTCCCTCCAAATTCAATTGGTCTCTAAAGAAATGTCACATCCCCCCGCCCCCCACCTCACCCCTAGGCTCCACCCTCACCCTCTTGCTCTGATCTGTTCGCACCTACAGACTGCCAGCCCCACGGAACCAAGCCCCCGCCTGCCCCTGGGCCTGGCCTGTGCCACCCAGCCGTCCGGTCCCCTCCAGTGTATTCCCAGCCTCCCTGCCCTCCAGTCACACTCAGGGCCACACGTGCTGTTCCCTCCACCCAGACTGCCCCGTACTACTCAGCCTCCCCACTACGAGTACAGCTCGTACGCCACCTCCTCCAGGAAGCCCTCCCTGACCACCTCTCCTCCATCACGCTCCCTTCTCTGTCTCCCTCACAACACACAGCTGTTCTGCTTGTTGGTTGTTCACTATCCATTTCCTCTGTCAGACCGTGCGCCACTCTGTTCTGAGCAGTCCCAGCCCTGGCTGGCTGCCCCTCTCCTGCACAATGCCTGACGCAGACCAGGCTGCTCAGTAAACATGCGGGGAATGCGTCAATTCCCCACGAAAATATCTAGAAGAAGAGTGAGCGATGCAGAGAGAACAAACAGCAGGTGCAAAGGCCCTGGGGCAGCAGTACGCCGAAGAAGACAGAGGAGGCCACGGCGGCTATAGACACTAACAAACAAGCAAGGGTGCGGGGGAAAGGTGGGGCGCAGATCACAGGGCCCCGCAGGCCGTGGAAGGGAATGTGATTGAGATTTTGTTCAAGGTGAAAAGAGAAGCCAGTGACACGGTCAATCAACTTATACTTTACTTCTAAAAAAAAAAACTGAAAAGAGAAGCCAGGAGCTCCCGTCACGGCTTAGAAGAAGCAGATCTGACTAGCAGGTTCGATCCTTGGCCTCAGTGAGTTAAAGAGCCGGCGTTGCCATGAGCTGTGGTGTGGGTCACAGACACGGCTTGGATCTGATGCCGCTGTGGCTGTGGCGTAGGCCGGCGGCTACAGCTCCAATTAGGCCCCTAGCCTGGGAACCTCCATAAGCAGCAGGAGCGGCTCTAAAAAGACCAAAAAAAAAAAAAAAAAATGGGAAAGAAAGAGAAGCCGGAGAAGTTCTGAGCAGGGACAAGCCATAATCTGACTGTGCCCTGAAAACCAGCCTCCCTCCGGCCGCCTCCGGACAAGCGAACCAGAGCGCCCACTGCCTCTCTGCGCTGAGCTCCAGGCTGGCAGGGGACCGGCGCCTCCACGAGGCAGAAGGTCACCTGCTCTGAGGTCGCAGACACACAGACCCCTCCGCCTCAGCCCTCAAGGCATGAGTTCTGAAGATGGCTGGCATTTTAAAGCCTCTTCTGTGCCCAGCTGGGTCCTAGGCCCTCTCCGCGCGTGCGTTCAGCGCTCATCAAGCCGGGAGGGGGGGCTCCGGCCCTCACCCCACCCCAGATGGGAAACTGAGTCACAGGCAGGCCACGGAACCAGCCCAGGCCAGGTCACACCACTGACGGCCAGGGAGGCGTCAGGCTGGCCGCGGGGTCTGAGTGGGTTCCCTGGCCAGCAGGGTGCGCGTCCCCCCGCAGGGAGCCGGCACAGGCTGGGCCCTTGCGAAACGGCAGTGCTGCTACCATCAGTTATCTGCAGCCCGGGCCATGGCCCCAGCAGTGACAGGCCCCCAGTGGCTAAGAGGCTCTGGTTCCCACCGGTGCGGCCAAGGCGCAGACTCGGGCCCTGTTCCCATGGCAACCTCCTCCCAGACTCCACGGGAACATTTCAGCAGATGCAGCAACCACCAGCTCCAGGCAGCTCTGTGCGCCCAAGAGGCTGGGGTCAAGGCCACCGCCTGCCCCTGACACAACCCCAGCTCTGCCCAGCATGCTGGGAGGAGGTGGGGGCACCACCACAGCCCCTCGTTCCAGATCTGGTCCAGTGAAAACAGCCAAAGGGCGGAGGCATAAAAAGGTGGGAGGCACAGACCTGGGCATGGGGTTCAAGTTCAGCGCCCTTCTTCTAACTGGGTGACCCCAGGCAAGTCACTTCGCTTCCACAGGCCCCACTCTCTGGCCTTTGAAGATGAGAGAATAACAGATCTTCCTCTGAGGGCCTGCTGGGAGGGGACAGTGGCGGGGGCTCCCTGGGGCTGCCTGCACGGAGCCCCCTGCTGGGACCGTGCTGGTCTGTGGGCCTCTGGGGCCTGAGCGTCGCTGTCTCAGGCTCACAGGTGTACGTAATGCCTGTCCTCCATCCACCTCGAGGTTAAGACCCCTGAAGCCAGACCAAACCCTATCTCGGGGCATTTCTCAAAAAGGATCTAAGGTTCAAGGCAGAGGCTGAGCCCTCGCAGCCCTGAGCAGAGAAAAGGCAGGCACCTGCCACGTGCCCGTCGGCGCATGTGGCAGCAGGGACAAAGGAAGCCCTCCCCAGCGCCACTGAGTAAACGTGGACACCCTGCCATAAGTCTCTGGTTCAAGGTCACGTGGCTGCAAGAAGCAAAGCCTGGGAATCCCTGTTGTGGCACAGCGGAAACGAATCCGACTAGTATCCGTGAAGAAGTGGGTCTGATCCCTGGCCTTGCCCAGTGGGCTGTGGTGGAGATCACAGACACGGCCTGGCTCCCGCAGGGCTGTGGCTGTGGCTGTGGCGTAGGCCGGCAGCTGTAGCTCCAACTTGACCCCTAGCCTGGAACGTCCATACGCTGAGGGTGCAGCCCTAAAAAGTCAAAAAAAAATAAAAAAGGAAGAAGAAGCAGAGCCTAGACTTGAACCCACCAACAGGCACAGGGCTCATTCCGCAAAGCAAGAGCCGGGAGCTCGGGAAGACCCCCACCACTCGGCTGGAGTAACCCCGACTCCCCCCACCCCCCAACATCGCCGAGATTGGGAGAGAATTGCCACTTCCCATGGGGACCTTTTTTTTTTTGGCCCTGCCCATGCCACACGGAAGTTCCCAAGCCAGGGACCAAAGCTGTGCCACCACAGCCATCACACCAGGTCCTTAACCCGCTAGACCACCAGGAACTCACATGGGGACTTTTTTTTTTTTTTAAAGAGAGTAAGAATCCAGCTACGTACTTTTCACCTGTCACCAGCAGAGAGGGCAGGCTGGGCCCTGAGGGTCGCATCCCACACGCCCCCCACCACACCTCCCGCACGTTTTGTCTCACACGCACACACCACCCTTTGGACACAGGTGCCTAAGACAAGGGCAGGTGCTCAGGGAACCAAGAAGAGCTCTGGGGACCATGAGCCCCAACAGGGGTGCCCCATCGTGTCACATGAGCATCCTTCCAAAGACCCCAAAATATCTTCTGCCTCCCAGAGGGTCTGCAGCCCCAAAACCAGAGAGACACCTCGTCCACCTCCTCCAAGCCAAGGGCTAAACGCTCAGACTTTCAGTCCCAGACTAAGGCAGGGCCTTGAGTAAGCTCCTAAGGTTCAGAGGACGGGCCTCCCAGCTTCCAGGGGGGCTCCACACAGAACAATGGGGTCAGTCAGTCATTCAACAAACACTCCCCAAAGCATGGCTTGTTCAGAGCCTTCTGGGTGGATCGAGTCCCTCTGCAGCTGTGGTGCCTTCAGATGAGAGGGGGCCGGATGAGGTCAGGGGTGGCCTTGAGCCTTACTGGGCTCATCTGGGAGAGCAGGGCTGAGGCTGCAGGTCTGAGAGGCAGCTGTGAGAGGACATGGAGGATGACACTCAGGTAGGAGTCAGCTTGGGGGGGGGGGGGCGCAGGGAGGGATAGACCCAAGATGCCCCTGGAGCCCAGAGCAGGGAAGTCTGGGAGGTGCAGGGAAGGGGGTCTCTGGGGGGCCCAGATGTGGGCCAAGCCCGAGCCTGCAGCTGGTGAGTCCTGGGAGCGAGCTGGGGGTGGGGATGGAGATACGGGGCAGAAACTCAGGCCAAACGTGAAGCTGGGGCAGTGGAGGACAGGCTCCAGTGCCCTTCCTCACCCCACCGGCCAGCCCCGCACCAACGACGCACTCACCGTGGCCTGGGGGAGCGGGCAGCCCCAGTACCTGACCCACAGCGGGCTCTCCCTGGGCAGAGCGAGTCCAGAGTTCTAACCAAAATGCCACCAATAAATATCAGCTCTCCAAAATCCCAGAAAGGAATCCAACCGTGAAATACACAACGGATGTAATAAAATATAACCCGTTAGCCAAGATCTGGGAAAATACCAAGCTTCACTAATAACTGAAAGAAATGCACCGGTCCTCTACCAAACTTGGCAATTTTTTTTTCTTTGCTTTTTAAAGCCACACCTGTGGCATGTGGAAGTTCCCAGGCTAGGGGCTGAATTGGAGCTACAGCCACCAGCCTATACCACAGCCACAGCAACTCTGAGACCTACACGGCAGCTCACGGCAACGCTGGATCCTTAACCCACTGAGCGAGGCCAGGGATCGAACCCGCATCTTCGTGGATACTACTTGGGTCCGTCACCCACTGAGCCACAACAGGAACTCCCAGCAATTTTTTTTTTTTTTTTTCTTTTTGCCTTTATGTAGAGCCGCCCCTGCGGCATATGGAGGTTCCCAGGCTAGGGGTCTAACAGGAGCTGTAGCCGCCGGCCTTCGCCACAGCCAGAGCAACTCGGGATCCGAGCCGCGTCTGCAACCTTCACCACAACTCACGGCAATACCAGATCCTTAACCCACTGAGCAAGGCCAGGGATCGAACCCGCAACCTCATGGTTCTTAGTCGGATTCGTTAACCACTGAGCCACGAAGGGAACTCCAGCAATTTTTTAAAATAATATTAAAACCCAATTCTGAGGAGTCCAGTAAGCATACAAACCTCTACCTGGAAGTCATGAAGGCATTCAATGTGGAGACCACAGAAACACCGGGACTCTAGCTTTCATCTGCCACATTCATCACTCGTTAACCAAACACCTACTATGCATCAGGCCCCACGCTAGGTTTTGGGGACACTGAAGTAGGTAAGTAAGGCACATTACCTCCCTCAAGGACTCAGAATTGAAAGCTTAAAGCTCGTCTATTCTGAGGAGTCTATTCTTAGAAAATGACTCAAAATATCAGGAAGGCACAATGCACAAAAATATTTGATACAACTTCCTAAACACAAAAACATCAGAGAAATGAAAACTAAAATGCCACGAGACAACGGCCACCTGAACTAGGAAGCACACTGTGGACACAAGAGCCAAGCCACCAGAAATGATACTTATAAAGTCTGCAAAAAAAAAAAAAACACAGAAGGAGCCCACCCACCCAGGAAAAACGCAGGAGCCCAAGATCCTGGGGCGCTGGGAGCTCTGCAGATCGCACCAGAAAATGAATCCGGGAAAGATTAGAGAGCATTAAAGGTGGTGAGAAAAAAACATAACAGTCCCTTTTCTTCTTGATCCTTTTCTGAGTTTTACACATTTTTCTACGTGCATAATGGAAAAAGCAATAAACTTTAAATAGCAGCAGCCGCAGCCCACAAGTGGGATAAAGGACACGTAGTACCGGGAAGGCGGGAGACGGGTACAGAAGGCTGGGAGAGCAGAGGTGGGGCGGTGAAGGCAGAAAAAGAGCTGAGGGATAGGAGCGCCGGCCAGGACCCACCTTTGACGCTGCTCAGCGACAGGGATCGCTCCTGGTCGGCCAGCCCAGGCCCCAGCCGACCACCGCCGCCACTGTCCTTCTGCCGTGCGACCGCCACTGCAATGCCCACGGGCGGGTGTCGCACCTCTGCCTCGCCCTGGGCACCGGAGCCCTCTCGGCCGAAGGCCTTGGCACTCTCAGGTCTCTCTGGGTCCCGCTTTAGCTGCCGGCCTCCGGTGGCTGCAGGGCCCCCGGGGTGCGGGAGGCGGGCCTGGGCACGGGGCGCAGCCGTCGGGGCAGGCTCGGGTTTCATGGTGCCCAGGCCTCCGAACGGGCTCTTCTTGCCGCAGCCGCCAGGACGCACGGCCACAGCCTCGCGCGCGAAGCTCCCACTGTACTTGATGAGGCTCTGCATGGCCGAGGCCTCTCCGGGCCCGTGGGCCGCGGCGTGCATGTCGGCGCCAGGCCTGGCGCAGGTGGCGGCGGCCCGGGGCAGTGCGCCCCCAGGGTCCAGGTAGGCCTTCTTGGAGGCAGCGGCCTCCTCCTCGGCGCGGCTGGCATGGTGGTGCTGCGCGGCCAGCACAGCCATCTGCGTGGTGGCGAAGTTGCCCAGCTCGAAAGGCTTCCACTTGTGCTCGGGGCCGGCGGGCGGGGGCGGCCGCCCCGGCTCCAGGCTGAAGAGCTTGGCGGCCTGCTGGGGGGCGGTGGTGGCCGGGCCGCGCGGGGCGCGGTCGCACGGCCGAGGCTCGGCCTCGGGCTTGAGCAGCTCCTTGGCGGGGAGGTAGGCCCGGAGGTCCGGGGAGGCGCGCGCGGCCCGCGCCGGCGGGGCCTCGGCGGGCGGAGGCCGCTTGAGGGAGCGGATCACCGAGTTCTTCTCGCGGAGGCCCTCGGGCCGGTCCGGGGGCGGCCGCGGGGACCCGGGCGGGGCCTGCAGGATGCAGGGCCTGCCTGCCTCGCGCTCCCGGGCCCGGGCGTCGCGCGCCTGCGAGGCGATCTGGATGGGCCCTGGGCGCTCGTCGAACGCCTCCACGGAAGGCACGAAGGTGGGCGCCACCACGCGGTGCTCACGGCCCGGCTCGCGTGCGGCCGCCGCAGGGAAGATGGTGTAGACTCCAGCGGCGGCGGGGCCGGGCTGGGACGCGGCGAAGGCCCCGGAGGCGGAGGCGGGGGGCGCGGGCGGCCCCTTGCTCGGGGGCGGGGGCGGGGGCGGGGGCGGCGGAAGCGGCGAGGGGCAGGGGCACGGCCCGGGCAGCAGGGCCTCCGCGCGCCGCAGCCTCGCGCTCTCGTCGTGGCGCGCCGCTTCCTTGGCGCCGCGGGCCGCCTCGGCCACCAGTGCGGGGAGCCCCACGTCCCCGGAGCCGTTGCACAGGCTCAGCGCCGGCGGCGGCGGCAAGTTCTTGGCCTTGGACTCGGTGGTGGCCGCGCCCGGCGCTCGAGGAGGCCCCGGCTCGGCCAGGAAGGGCGACAGGCGCTCGGGGAGGCGTGGGGGCCCGCGGTCCTGGCGGCCCTCCGCCCGCGCCTCCTGGGTCAGGTCGACCACGCCGCGCAGCCCCAACACCTCTTCGCGGGCCCGCGGGTCCTTCTTGCCGAACAGTGGCGGCGGCTCCCCGCCGCGGCCCGCCCGCTCCTTGGCTGGGCCTTGAGAAGAGCCTTTGGTCGAGGTGGCGCCCGAGGAGTGGCCGCCTGGGGTCCTTGAGGAGGGTGTGTGGGAGTGCAGGGCGCCCGGAGCCCCCGGGGCGGGCAGGTAGAAGCCGTCTGCGGAGAAGAAAGAGCGCAGCCGTGAGCGAGGGCCCCCTCCGTCGGGCACGGAACCAGGGGAGGCCCTGCGGGTGCCCCGAACCCCAGGGTGAGAAGGAGGGCCATGCACCGGCCGGCCCTGGAGAGGGAAGCCTCTGGAAATGGAGAACCAACTTTCAAATCTCGCCTTGGCCTCCCACTATGAACCTTCCCCAGCCTCAGTTTGCTCATCTGTGAAAGGGGGCGAGGCCAGAATTAGGAGCCGCCCAGGGGGCCAACAGGATCAGGTGAGGGCGGATCTGGACTAAATCAGGACCAAACAGCACCGGGAAGGCTATGGGTGGGGCCGGGAGAGCCTGTGGGGGCTTTAGGGGGGTGGGGGTCTCAAAAAAGCACCTTAGGCAGGGGTCTTGGGAAACACAGCTGAGGTTGTGATCCCCCCACCAACCTCATTTTCCACAGCCCCCTCCCGACTCCCCACTCCTGCCCTCTGACCTTTCTGGGTATCGAAAATGCTGGGCTGACCCAGCTGGCTGAGGAGGGGGCTCCCACTGCTGGGGGGCTCCAGGTGGTTCAGGTGGAGGTAGGACGGGTACAGCCCGCTGGGCAGGTGGGAGAAGCCTGGAAGAGAGCAGAGAAGCCGGCTGGGGACACCTCGGGCCGCCCGCCGGGCACGTCCCCCCCCCACCGCTGCTTCTCAGAAATAAAGTGTCTTGGCTGTCAGCCCCCCAGCGCTGGGAGCCCCGAGGTTCACCACCAGCTCCCCAGAGCGGGGACTGCCCCGTCCCAGTCCCAGCAGCCCCCAGGAAGAGACTCAAACTGGACCCAGTGGAGGGCAAAGACGCTGATGAAAATGGCAGTTCTAACAACAGTTGAGCCTTTTTCACTCTCATTTAAATTTCAAAGGGAAAAACCTGTGGGGCAGATAGTCTTAATTCCCCTGTTTTATAGATGAGCAAACTGAGGATCAGAGAGGCCCAGTCGTCGGCGGTCCCTCAGCAGAGGAGCCTGGCTTCGCGCTGGGGTCCCCAGGACTCTCAGCCTCAGCACGGACCCGGCTAAGGGGTTTACATGTTTAACTTCTCTGCTGTGTGACCCAAGCAGATGGCTTGCCTTCTCTGAACCTCAGGTCATCCAGCACCTCCCGCTCCTGGGTCTCCCAGCGGGGGAATTCCTCCTGCCAGGGACCCCCCCAACCTCCCCCACCCCCCCCACCCCACCCGATGCCCAGAACCAAAGCCATACAGGCCACAGAGGACAGGAAAGGTAGCCACGGAGAAAGAAGGGAGAGACCTCCCAAGGTAGACGGGGAATGGAGGCCCAAAAGCCACTCGGCAGGGCCCAGAAGGCCGGGCAGGCGGGCAGTGGGGGGCCCTGGGGCAGGTCCTGCCTCCCTGCCTGGGCTGTGGTCGCCCGTGGTCCCAGCAGCTCCGTCTGGAGTCAGGGATCGGGCCGTGTCCCCTGGCCACACCGGGCCCACGTCTTCCCCACAGCACCACCTGACCATGGCACTAACACTCACAAAACAATAAGCAACACCTGATACCCAGGAGCTCATTTCATCACTGAAACAACACGCCTATGCAGGCACTGGCCCCGCTGCTTTCTCAACTGTAAAACGGACATATCAGTCCCTGCCTCGTGGCTCGTTCTGAGAATAAAGTGAGTCCAGGTACGCAGCGTTTTGCACAGAGGAAGCGCACTGTGTGTTTGCTGTGCTCGCGCTTATTACTAGTATTTGTTAGCAAAGGAGGAAAGGGAGTGAGAGGGGCAGAGGGGCGAGCAGGCAGCCGGCACGCAGGCCCCTCCAGCCCCCGCCCGGCCGGCGGCAGTGGGAAGCTCGGGTGGGACCCCAGCCCGGAAAGACCATCCGCCGTCCCAAGGCACAGACAAGGACAGAAGCACGTGGTGACACACTAGCACAGAGGGAGTGGGGAGAAGGTGGCAGGGAAAGGCCCGGGAGAGCCTGAACCTGCAGCAGGTGCTCCCCAGAGCCCAGTGCTCCCGAACCTGGGGGCCCCCAGGACACGGAGACAGCCGGCGGAGCGAGCACCAGCCGCTGGAACCCACCAGAGCCGGGGCCGGGGGAGGAGCTCGGGGTCCCTCGGCCCCATCCCTTCACAGACGGGAAACCGAGACTCCAGGGAGGCCCAGGATCTGCTCTGCGCGAGCAGGAAGCCGAGTGGGCCGAGCCCCCCACACACATTTAGGGTCATCAAGACAGAACTGCAGCAAGAGAGCCCAGGGGCGCCCGGCCCACAGTTACAACTGTGCAGGAGGTGACCGTGAGCAGAACGAACGAGGCCCTGGCCGGGCATCTCACTCTGCTGGGAAAACAGACATTTCACGAGAAAAACACGCAGCTGAGCCTGTGGCCCCAGTGAGAGGCAGAAAGGGGGTGGGGCGAGGGGTGTCAAGCCAAGCCCCGAAGGATGAACAGGAGACAGCCCGTGAGCGGCCTGAGGGGCTGCCAGCAGAGGGAACAGCACGTCAAGGCCCTGTGACAGCGACAAGAGGAAGCATGGAGCACGAGAAGAGCGGAGGCCAGAGGGCCAGGGCTGGGCGCCGCTAGCCGCAGCGTGGAGGGGCGAGCCCGGTGGCCGAGGCGGGGCAGACTTGACAAGTGCAGGGGACGGCGGCCCGATGGCCCTCGGCCCGCCCTCCTGGCCCGCTCCTTACCTTCATGGGCATGGGCGGCCCACAGCTGCACCATGGGCAGGTTGCTGGGGGTGGGGGAGCGGAAGGAGAGGTCAGAGGGCAGGGGCACCGGGCTCCCGTGGGACGAGGCTGAGGGCCCCATCCCGCCGGCCACAAAGCTGCCCAAGAAGGCCTCGCCTGCAGAGAGAAGGGGGGCTGTCAGGCAGCCGCGGGCCCCCGGCGCCCAGCCCGCCGCCCTGCGATCCCCACCTCTCCCCACTTTCTCAAAGGTGACCCTGGCCCTGGTTCGACTCCGCCAGACTCAGGGCTTGAGAAAACCGCTGGAGGAGCCCCAGGTGCCTCCCAGGGCACCCAACGGCCTTGGCAGGAGAGAGTTACCAACCCCAGACCCCAGGGGCAGGGTCCTCCTGTCCGCAGGGGAAAGCTGAGGCTGCGCGCGGGGGCAGGGCCCTCCAGAGGCCGCGGCGGGAGGAGCTGGAAGGAACCCGAGCTGCCAGCCCCTGGACCAGGGAGGAACTGCGCGTCCACTGAACAGCTGAGGAAGCTGAGGCTGGGCGAGAGGACCTGCGAGGAGGCGGCGGCGCCCCAGAACTACAGCCAATCAGCAAATGAATCGGGGGGGGGGGGTGAGGAGGGCGGCAGCCGGGGCCCCACCCCGCGGGCCGTGCCTGCCCCTGGGGTCCTGCAAGTGCGGGTGGGGGGACAACGGCCACTGGGAAGGACCCCAGGCTGGGGCCTGGTGCAAACCACGCCCACGCCGCCACGCCCCACTACACCCCACTCGGCCAGGCCCCACCTGCAGGGACACCGCCTCACTCCTGCCACCCAGGGGCACTGCCTCTAAGCCCCACACACCCGCCCTTCAGCAGGGGGAGACCCCCGGAGGCCTCAGCTCACGGGCCAAAGGGAGGCCTCGGAGACCCGGGCAAGGGGCTGCCCTCACCGGGCCTGCATTTGCTCATCAGCAAAACGGGGTGCCAACGCCTCCCCTGAGAAGGGTGCTGGGTAAGGGAGCCGGCACTTAGCAACAGCCGTGACAAGAGCGTGAGCAGCAGTGGCAGCAGCGCCCACTCCCTGAAAGCGCCCGGCACCCGCTCCCCTGCCCCGCCCCTGCCGGAGCCGCGAGCTCCCCGTGCGCCCGCCTGTGACCCCCCCAGCCCCTGAGAAGAGGCGCCGCTTGCAGCAGTGACTGCGGGGGCCTCGCAGACACGTGAGACTTTGTACCTGGTGGCCCGCGGGGGGCTCCCAGACCCCCCACTCAACCTCCAGGTCCGGCACACAACCAGCGCTCCCTCATCACCTCCCCGGGGACAGAGGGGCCCCACAGGGCCCTTGAGGCTGCAGACGGGCGGCTGACCCCCATCCCACTCCACCAGCATCCCCGAGGCCACAGGGCCTCCTCCTCGTGCCCAGGGCGGGGACGCGGCGGGCGGAGCTGTAGCAGGACACCTTCTGGCCACATGCGCTGTCACCAGCACCCCATGTCTGGAGGGCCCCCCCGCACCCCGGCCTCCTCACCAGACTCCAGCGCCAAGCCCTCGGGGCCCAGAGCCATGGTGGCCGGTCCGTCCGCCCGTGCGGCCCAAGCCTGGGCAGCAGGGCTCCGGGCCCGCCAGGCCCCAGGCTTCCTCCTCCGCGGGCGGGTGGCTCCGGAAGCCGGCAGCCCGAGGTTTGCGCAAGGGCTTACATCAGCCGCCAGCTCTTCCTGCCCCGGGCCTGCCCCTGCCCCGGCTTGTGAAACCCGCCTAGCGGCACCCCAGGCCTGGCAGGGCGTTGGGGCCCCGATGCCACCAACGGCTCCCGCCAGCCACAGGGCTCAACAGCACCCCAACGCCCACCCTCTGGCTGGCAGTGGCGGGGGTGGCGGGCCCTCGCCCTCCAGAAGCCGTGGCGGGCAGCTCTGTAGCGTGGGCACGCCGTCCCCGCCTCGCCACCAGCCAGCCCCCCAGGACAGCCAGGCTCGACAGTGGCTTTTTTCCTTTTTTTTTTTTGCTTTTTGGGGCCGCACCCGTGGCATATGGAGGTTCCCAGGCTAGAGGTCGAATCGGAGCTGCAGCCGCCAACCTACAGCACAGCCACAGCAACACCGGATCCAAGCCACGTCTGTGACCTACACCACAGCTCAAGGTAACACCAGATTCTTAACCCACTGAGCGAGGCCGGGGATTGAACCCGCATCCTCATGGATACCAGTCGGGTTTGTTACTGCTGAGCCACACGGACCTCCCA
>PVHT021183577.1:2074480-2095061 GCA_004024745.2 Catagonus wagneri
ACCGGGGCAGCTGTCTGCACAACCCCACTGTCCCCACCCCTCCTCAAACTCTGCTCCTGAAGCAGCAGTGAGAGCTCCTGGTGGCTGGAACCCTGCTGCCCGTCCCCTCCCACGTGGCCCCTTGGCTCCTCCCCACCTCTCGGCCCTCCCTGAGCCTCAGGCAAGCCCTCTGCCCAGGACAACTTGGAACCTAGATCTGTGATCCCTCCAGCGGGTTCCCTCCCTGTGGGTGGATCATCGGCCTCCGAGGTGCCCAGGACCTGGCACACAGCAGGCACCAACTCCGGGCCTGGGTACGTGCATTGCATCGGATCCTCTCGGGGCAAAAGCAAATACCTGTTTGGTTTAGGAGAGAAGGTGCGTACAGTCCTTGACACCGAGGACGCACGAGCCACCCTGAACCGTCCTGCCTGGTCCCCCTGGGCTGGAGGACCGGCAGCTGACCCCCTCCCCACACCACCAGCGCCTCCAGACGCTGCCCTGCTGCAGCCCACACCCCTCCTACGGGGCGGCTGCTCACGGGCCACCAGGGCCCCCTCGCTGAGCGTTCCCGCCAGCCTGCCACCATCCTGGACGGACCGGGACCTGGTAAATCCATGAGAACCCCCAGCCCGGAACCAGCAGCGCCTACCCCATTCCAGACCTTCACTGAGACCCTCCAGGAGCCACCGGCCACTTGTGGCTACTGAGCACGTCAAACGTGTGGCTGGTGAGACTGAGGAACCGCATCTTCAATTTTATTAAATTTTAATTAATTTAGACTTAATTTAGCCACAGTCTGGGCCAAAGGCTCCTCCCTGCTGGAAAATGGAGCAGGGGCCGGGCCGGGGCCTCTGACGGGCCGGGCCGCGCCGCGCAGCCACCACGGACAGGGCCCCCAAGGGACAGTGAAAGACAAACCCTGGCCCGCCAGCCGCCGCCGCCGACGCCACCGCCGCCGCCGAGGCCGGGGATGGACCACCTCCCCCAGGCGCATGTAGGGATTCAAGGCGGTCACGTCTGCAAAGCGTTTTGTGCCAAGGGCCCCATTATTTACAGTTACACAGCCCGGGCCTGGAGAAGCCCAGCACCCGCTCAAGGTCACAGTCCGAGTGGGACCACCACCCTTACCCAAGTTCCACCTGCCCTTCCCTAAAATTTTAATTTTGAAACTAGAGAGAGCTGGTGGTTGCCCATGATGAATCCACTAAATACCACTGAACTGCATGCTTTCAAATAGTTAATTACACATTAAGTGACTTTCACTTGGATTTAAAAAAAAAAACAAAACCGCCACATAAGCTCCTCTCTCTGCCTCTGAATCCAGGGCTGAATCTGAGTCTCCCCCAACTCACTGCCCGGGGCCCACGGGCACAGCACTTCCCGGGCTGGCACAGAGACTGGCCGGGGTCCCCGGGCCTAGGGAACCAAGCGGCTCGGCTGGTGCCACGAGCACGCAGCCCATCAAGGCCTCAGCTGCAGTCTGGCCGCTGTCCCGCCACACACCCCCCACCCCCCGCCTCTGGTCCCCAGGGCCAAGAAAGAGACCCTGAGGCCTGGCTATGGGGCCACTCGCCCCGGCCACTGTCTGGCGGTGGGGGTCCGGGGCCCCTCTGGAACAAGCTGGCAGGGAGCTGCGCACGGACACCCCACTCGGCCGCCCCGCCCGCGCCCCCTCCAGGCCCACCCCACACCGCACCTTGGGAACACAGCACAGGGCCATGAGTTAGGGGTGCAGGCCAGCCTGTTCTCAGCCATCGTCGCCCCACCCCCACCAATACCCCAGACAGAGGAAGGGCTTCAGAGCTGGCTGACGCCAAGGCTGGCCAAGGTCACCAGGAGGCAGGGCTCAAACCCCGAAAAGGTGTCCGCTTCCTCCTCTCCTTCCTCCCCGGCAAACGCCTGGGCAGGCGGCCTGCGTGCGGGGCTGGGGACTAAGGCCTCTCCGCAGGCACCGTCTGCTCGTCTGCTCATCTGCCGACCGCCTTAGCCGGCCTGCGGCACCCTGCCCGGGAAGGACCGTGTCGCTGGGGACCCTCCCGGAAGCTGAGTACAGAACAGGCACCCGAGGCCCTGGTGGTGGGAGCGAGGAGGGGACGAGGATGAGGTCACCGCGAGTACAAAGGTGTGGTAAACAGAAGGCTGGGCTGCAACATGGAACCGCACAGCCCGAGGCTGCACCCCAGGGCCTTTGCACCTCGGCCTGGAACCCACTCCTCCCCCCAGCGACAGCAAACTATCTGCCTCCTCCCACCTGGGCAGACCTCCCTCCCTGCTCTTAGAACGCAGGCAGGCGACAGACACTCTATCTCCTGGAGGCACCTGGAGGCAGGTGACCTCTCTATCTCCAGGGGCAGGCCACCCCGCCCCCCACGCCTTTTCCTGAATTATTTTTTTTCCACAGCGCTTATCACCGCCTATCAGGCCATATACCCATTAGCTCCTTCTTTACTGTAGTTCCTTGTTTATTGTCCCTCTCCACCCACTGGGACAGGAGTCGGCAGGCAAGGCAAGGCCAGATAATGAATACTTTAGGTGTTGCAGGCCTATGCTGCCTGCCTGGGCTCCGTCCCAAACAGGAGAAGGGCCAGCTCTGGCCCCCGGTGTGCAGACCCCTGCGCTACAGCGTAGGGTCGCTCCATCCCCAGTGTGTGCGCGCCCCCCCCCACTGCACACAGTAGGTGCTCAATTAATATTTATGGATGGAGGATGGGCAAGCTTACGACCCAAGCGGTGCCTCTCCAGGCCCTACTTCAACTTCACAGCCTGCGTCGTCGGGCTGCAAGGCTTCAGTCCTTCCATCTCCACCCGCCCCAGCCGCTCTGGGAGCAGGGATTCTTGATGCTTTTACAGATGAGGGGACGGAGGCGCTGACCCCAAATCTACACCATTTCACTCGGCCCCACCGCCCAGACCCCAGACCCTGCTTTCATCCTTTCCCTCCCCGCCCAACCCCTCCCCAAGCAAACGCGGCGCAAGTGTGCTTCCCTCCCAAGTGTGCTTCCCTCCCCTGTTGTAAGCGCTCGCGGCCGGCCGTGCAAAGGAGCTGAATCCCTGAGGACGTCACCAGAGGCTATCAGAGCATCTCCCCAGCAAGATCAGAGCAGGACTATCACCAAAAACAGGGCCCATTTCAGCCCAGAGCGCAGCCACGTGACTCAGCCGTTGCTATGACAGCAGCTGGCAACAGTTGGACGCCCCTGAGGACAGGATGACCTTCAGACACCCACCGGTCCCAAGATTCGGAGACTTCTGCAATACCTAAGCCAGAGAACGGTTAACGCGCTGTCTTATAAAGAGCCTGGGGTCCCGTCGTGGCGCAGAGGAATCAAATCTGACTGTTATCCATGAGGATGTGGGTTCGATCCCTGGCCTCACTCAGTGGGTTAAGGATCTGGCTTTGCCGTGAGCTGCTGCGTAGGTTGCAGATGCGGCTTGGATCCCGCGTTGCTGTGCTTGTGGTGTGGGCTGGCAATTACAGCTCCAATTTGACGCCTAGCCTGGGAACCTCCATATGACTTGGGTGCTGCCCTAAAAAGACCAAAAAAAAAAAAAAGATAGAGTCTCATCATTCAATAAGAATCCCAAGCAATTCACAAATGAAGAACAGTAAATGATGGCCAGATTCAGGAAAAAGCAGAGCAAAGAGGTATCAAAAAAGGGTGAAACTGGACGTTTCCGTGTGGTGCAGCGGGTTAAGGATCCAGCATTGCCCCAGCTGTGGTATAGGTCACAACTGCCCTGACCCGGGCTTCCACGCCACAGGTGTGGCCAAACAAAACAACAAAAGAAGATGACATCGCCTTCATCCAACAAATCAGCACATTTTGGGTGTGACTGGGGGAGGGGACGGCAGAGTCCTCAGCTTCAGGAAAGCGGATCTGCGGGTCTGCTGGTCTGCGGGTCTGCGGGCTGCTGTGACCCAGACCCACCTCTGGGGTCCCTCCCAAGGAAACCACCTTTGTGAGCAAAGATGCATTTACTCAGAAGCTCACTGCAGCCAAAGTGGTCTAGAGATTTAATGCAATCCCGCTGTGAACCTCAGCAGGGGCTGGGGGCGGGGGTGGGGGTGGGGGAATTGAAAAACTGTCTCTAAAAGTTACACAGAGGAGTTCCCGTCCTGGCTCAGCAATGATGAACCTGACCAGTATCCATGAGGATGCAGGTTCGATCCCTGACCTCACTCAGTGGGGTTGAGGATACAGCGTTGCCGTGAGCTGTGGTGTAGGTTGCAGATGCGGCTCAGATCTGGCATTGCTGTGGCTGTGGTGTAGGCCGGCAGCTGTAGCTCTGATTCGACCCCTAGCCTGGGAACCTCCATATGCTGCGGGTGTGGCCCTAAAAAGCAAAAAAAAAGGTGACACAGAAATTGAAGCCAGGGTCCCATAGAGACTTAGGCACACCCGCATTCAGAGCAGCCTGCTTCACAATCACTAAAGCTGGAAGAATTCAAGGGTTTACTGGATCAACAAAATGCAGTCTGTCTTTATCCTATGAAATATCATTCGGCCTTAACGAGAAAGGAAATTCCGACGCCTGACCCAACACGGATGAACGCTGAAGATACGACACACAGGGGCGTGCGCCAGACATGGAAGGTCAAATACTGTTATGATTGTACTTTCCTGTGGTCCCCGGAGGAGTTAGACTCCAAGAAAACAGAAGGGTGGGCGCCAGGGCCTGGGGCAGGAGGTGGAGAGTGTTTAATGGGGACGGAAAATCAGTTTGGGAAGATGGACCCGCTGGACATGACGGTGGTGACAGTTACACGACAAGGTGAACGTACCGTACCAATGCCACCAAACTGTAATGTAAAAACAGTTATAGTGGTAGACATACGTATTTTATCAGCTAAAAGAAAAAGTTATATAGAAAACACAAGCTCAAGAATAGCCAAGGCAGGGGGTTCCCATCATGGCTCGGCAGAAACAAATCTGACTCCATGAGGACACAGGTTCGATCCCCGGCGTTGTTCGGTGGGTTAAGGATCTGGCGTTGCCATGAGCTGTGGTGTAGGTTGCAGACGCAGCTCGGATCCCAAGCTGCAGTGGCTGTGGTGTAGGCCGGCAGCTACAGCTCTGATTCGACCCCTAGCCTGGGAAACTCCATATGCCGCGGGTGCAGCCCTAAAAAGATTAAAAAATAAAAGGAAAAAAAAGGGAATAGCCAAGGCAGCGGGATGACGGGGAGTATGGGATCGTGGCTGCAAACACCCCACTCAGAGCAGAAAGGCAAGGCGGTCCTGCTCTAAAGCACAGGGAACTACATCCAGTCTCTTCTTTTATTTTTTTGTCTTTTTAAGGCCACACCCTCAGCATATATAAGTTCCCGGGCCAGGGGTCGGACAGGAGCTGTAGCCGCTGGCCTACACCACAGCCACAACAACGCGGGATCCAAGCCACGTCTGCAACCTACACCACAGCTCACGGCAACGCCGGACCCTTAACCCATTGAGCGAGGCCAAGGGTCGAACCTGGATCCTCACAGACACTACGTCAGGTTCTTAACCTGCTGAGCCACAGCAGGAACTCCGGGATTTGTGCCCTTTTGACAGAAAATCAATATAAGAAAGGGAATGCAGATATAAATATATACGTATGTGTACGACTGGGTCACTTCGCTGAACAGTGGAAACTGGCACAACGTTGTAAGTCAACTCTACTTTAGGAAAAGTTTAAAAGAGCACAACTGAGTGTAAACCATTAAAAAAAAAAAAATAGCCAAGGCAACCCTGAAGATGAAAACCAATGTGGGAAGAGGTATGCCATCAAATACCAACGCACAGGCACCTGCAGCCTGGAAGCTGGTGTGGCCTCGGTAGATGAACGGGCCCAGGGGGACAGGACAGTCTAGAAACAGGCTTGCCGGCGCACAAGATGGAGAAAGGATGGCCCAGAAACCCCACTGGTCAGCTTGGACACCCACGTGGGAAAAGCCATGAATCCGGACTCCCTATTTTTATGTGCCCCCACACACAGAAATCAATTCCAGGGGCACTGCAGATCCAAACGTGAAAGGCTAAAGCTTCTAGAAGAGGGACGTGGGTTCGATCCTTGGCCCCGAAGCAGGAGATCAAGGATCCGATGAACCACGGCTAGGATCTGATCCCAGAAATTCCATATGTGGCAGGGTAGCCAAAAAAGAAAAGCAAAAAGCCAAAAAAAAAAAAAAGCTTCTAGAAGAAAACCCTGGAAAATTCCTTTATGACCTAGGGGCAGGCAAGGCCTTCTAAAGACCACAGAAAAAGCACTAACCATAAAGATAAGACCGATAGACTGAAGCACAGGAATTTCTTTTCATCACCGGACGTGCTCGGGAGAATGAAAAAGTGAGCCACAGCTCAAAGGAAAAGATTGGTACAGTCTGTCGCCAATGCAGGGCTTGTATCCAGAATATATAAAGAACGCCTGCGAGTCAATAAGAAAAAGACAGACAACGCAGTGTAAACACGGGCAAGACTCAACAAGAGGACAGAAGATAAGGATGTCCAGATACCAGCAGATCCAGGACAAGGTCCTCAGCCTCTAACTCGTGGAGGAAGAGTAAAGCCACCAGAAGGCTTAAAATGTCAAAAAGGAAAGATGGACAATAGGAGTGTTCGGCCGGCCAGCGGGAGCAGCCATGCGTACGAGCACTCAAAGAGTTTGGCAGTATCTAGAAACCTTTCTGACCCCGCAATGCCCTCCCAAGTGTGTGAAGAAATGCGCATCGCAAGGCAGAACTCAAAGATCTTCCCAACACGGCTTCTCAGACTTTCGGCTGAGGTCAAGTGTAGGGTCCGTTCCGATCAGTTTTGTCCTCTAACCGAGACCTTCCCACCGGGAAGAGCCCAAACTGGAAAGTAACCCAAATGTTCAACAACAGCTGGATGTTACAGGGACACTCCCCCACAAGGGGACCCCTTGGACGAGGCACAGCCACAGCGAGCAGGGCCGGAAAAATGTCCCAGCCTCACACCCTTGAGGACGCACTCTGTGCTTCCACAACCGGGAAGGGCCACCGTAAGGGTCACCTTGGGACAAGGTGATGGACCGGGCGCCTGGGTTTCCTTCGTAACCTGGGTTCCTCAGTCTTCACCAAAACAATCAAACTGTACATTTATGATCTCTGTTTTTGTTTCTGTTTCTGTTTTTTTTTTTGCCGTGTGCGTGGCACGTGAAAGTTCCCAGGCCGGGAAGGAACCCAAGCCCCAGGGGTAACCCAAGCTGATTCGGTGACAGCGCTGGATCTTTAACCCGCTGCGCCACAGGACAACTGCAGATCTCTGCTTACCTGTGTGCGGTTTACACCCCCCCAAAAAATATTCCTTAAAAAACTGAGAGCAGAGGGAGGCCGATCTGAACATAAGCATGGAAAATATTACATTCGGAGTAATTTTAATGGAATTCTCACATTGAAAATATTTGCAAAAACCAAAACAAGTAAGTTAAAATAAGCTCATAAAGAAAAAAAAAAAAGGAAGAGAAAGAAAAATTCTTATTCACACTGCCCCCACCCCCAGTCCCTGGCTTTCTCACCAGACCGCTCAGGTCTGACCCCTGAGATCCCTCACTTCCTGGCTGTGTGACCTTGGGGAGGTGACCCGACCTCTCTGAGCCTTACTTTCCTCTCAAGTAAAATGAAGGGCAAGTAAGAAAGGAAAGAAGTTGTGACTGGAGTTGCTCCTGTGTCCTGTGCTTCGGCGCACTCCCTTCGCCCCAAGAAGGTGCCACAAGACAAACAAGCGACGCTGGGGGACAGAGCTGGGGCGGCGGGGGGGGGGGGGGCTTACCCTGCACAGCCCTGGTGCCGTGACTGGGCCACAGGACCTGAGGCCACTGCCAACGTCCCCAGGCTCCCATCTGCGCGGTACACGTGGCTCAGAGTCTGGAGCTGCTGTGGCTCCTCGGAGCTCAACACGGACTCTGAAGCCACCAGACCGGATGGCAGGCTCCTGCCCCGCCCCCCAGGAGAGGAGGGGTCCGGCGGGGCCTGGGGGCTGGCCCGAGGCCGGCAGGAGGGGCTTTACCGCCCCGGCTCCACAGCCAGCCTTCCTCCCCTCCCGCCGGGGGTCAGCCCCCGGTGGGCCCAGATCCCGACAGGCATCGTTCAGGCGTCGGGAGCTCCCGGCTCCCCCCAGAAGAGGTCACGGCCGGAGAAGGGCAATCGGGCTTTAACTCCCAGCCCGCCCCCGGCCCAGAATCTGGGCCCCCCCAGCAGGCTAGGACTTCGCCACAATGGGGACCAGACGCCCAGCCCACCGAGTAGGTGGCTCAAGTCTAAATAAAGGGAATCCCGAGGCGGCCCGAGCGGTCAAGGCCTCAGCGCAGCCAGTGATATGCAAATGCGTCCACCCCAGCCTCGCCCCAGGGCTCCAGACGCTCTCAATTCTAAAGCAATTACAGAGGATTTCCCCATTAATTTCTCTTCCCCCTCACGGAGGTCTGGGCCCCGGGAAGGAGGGGGGCCTTCGCAGGCCGGGGGAGGGGGCTGGACCCCAGACTCGGGGGGTTCAGAGACCCAGCCCGAACCTCACGGGTTAAAAAGGGAACAGGCTACCGGGGAATGCGGGCGGCGTTGAGGGTCCTGGGCCGGATCCTCGGGGCCGGTGTGGGGCCCACAGTGAAAACGAGTACAGCATCTTCACCCTGACCGGGACAGCCGGGTTTAAAGTCCCCACAGGCGGGAAGCGGGACCCCTGTCTGGCAGACTGAGGGAGACGGAAGGACAGACGCTTCGGAAAGTTCAACCGCAGTCGTCGGCAAGGCCCAACCCTTGGATCCCAGTCCCATCAGCTTGTGAGCGCCTCTCTCTTAAATACGAAGACACCCCCGAGAACCAGGCACCAGACACCCACAGAGTCTCCAATGTGAAAGAAAAATAAAAAAGGCCCGGAACAGAGGCCACGCGTCGAGAAGAAAATGCCACAAAAAATATATATATAAAATTCATATCCTCAGAGTGACAGAAGTGCCGTACCCAGGAAGCAAGAACAAAACGCTATTAAAAAAGAAAGGAGGAGTTCCCAGTGTGGCTCAGTGAGTTAGGAACCCAGCTAGCATCCAAGAGGGTTAAAGGATCCGGCATTGCCGTGGGCTGTGGTGTAGGTGGCAGATGTGGCTTGGATCCCGCATTGCCACGGCTGTGGTGTAGGCTGGCGGCTGCAGCTCCTGTTAGACCCCTAGGCTGGGAACCTCCACATGCCGCGGAGGAAAAAGAAAAAAAAAGGGAAAGAGGAGCATCCAGGCTCTAAAAAAGAACGCCTAGACCTTAAAGATATGATAAACTAATTTGAAAAAATCAAATTGAAGGGTTAGAAGACACAGTTGAGGACATCTGGAAAGCGGAAGAAACAAAGAGATGGAAAATAGCAAAGAAAGCAGAAGACATGCAGACGACGGGCCCAGGAGATGCAGCGTCCAACAGGAGCAGCAGGGAGAGCAGCGGAAATGACAGCAAGCAAATTATAAAATACCAACAGAAGCAACAGCAATGCAGAAAGTCCCGGTTCGAACCGCACGTGGTAAGCACCACAACTCATTTTACAAAAGGGAAAAACTGAAGCGGAGAGGTTCAGGTGACATGGCCAAGGTCATGGAGCCAGTTAAGCAGCAGAACCAGCCCATGAATCTCAGAGCCCACGCTCTAGCTCGTGGTTCTAAAAGATTTGAAGCATTCCTTTTTAAAAAAAAAAAAAAAAAGAAGAAGAAGAAGAAGAAAAGTTCACGGACAAAGAGCAAAGGATCACAATAATAACATCATACCCCCAAAAGCAGCACTGGGATCTCGAAGGTGGCAACTCCTTCGAATTATTTCCCACATGCCAGTCAGCCGTGGAGGCAGAATCCAGGCATCTGCAGGTACATGAGGCCTCAGAAAAATCTGGTCTTCGCATGTGCTCTTTCACAGAAAGCTCCACCCAAACAAGGAAGCAAAGCCGGGAAAAGGAAGGCACGCGAATCAGGAAACAGGAGAGGCCAGCAGCACAGAGGGCAAGGGGGTCTGAAGGATGAGGAGGGCTGTCTCAAGGCCCAAGTGCCAGGCGACCCAGGCGGGGCAGGAAGACCGAAAACTGCAGGAAGGAAGAAAGCGCCAAGAAAAGAAAGAGGCACTTCATGCCACAGACCCAAGCGCATGCCAGGGGATCAGAGGACAGACCCCGAGAGTGCCCGCCCGTGGGGGCAAAGAGGCAACTAGCAGAAATAAACGAACTGTATTCCACCACTCAGCCCAGATACGAACCGTATTTACAAACCCAAAGCTGTAAGAATAAAAGCCGTTTCCACAAAACCGTCTTTTTCCCAGAGAAAGAGGAGAGAGGAAGCAGAAAGGCGGGCGGGGCGGGGAATGAGGCAACAACAGTAAATATTTACTAAGGGCTTATTAGTTTCCGGATACTGGGGCTTTTGGGGGATTTTTTAAGGGCTGTGTTTGCAGCATATGAAGTTCCCGGGCTAGGGGTCGAACCGGGGCTGCAGCCGCCGGCCTGCACCACAGCCACAGCAACGCCAGATCTGGGCGCGCAGCGTGTGGCAATGCCAGATCTTTAACCCACTGAGCAAGGCCGGGGATCGAACCCACATCCCCACAGACCCTATGTCAGGTTCCTAACCCCCTGAGCCACAATGGGAACTCCTCCAGATACTGTTCTAACTGCGCTACGTGTACTGACTACTCCTCACCGAGCAGATGCTGCTGTCGCCCCATTTCACAGCTGAGAAAAGCGAGGCCCAAGAAGCAAGGAACCCGCCTCGGGCCTCACGGTAACACGTGAGAGAGTCAGAACGCAGACCTGGGCGGTCTATGCACAACGCTCCTCGTTCAATGGGGAACCACAAAATCTGAAAAATAACCTGCAGTAGGAGCAGGTTAGAACAGAGAAAGGCAGACGAAAAGGCCCAAAGAAAGAGCCCAGGGTGGAGTTCCCGTCATGGCTCAGTGGTTAACGAATCCGACTAGGAACCATGAGGTTGCGGATTCGATCCCTGGCCTCACTCAGTGGGTTAAGGATCCGGCATTGCCGTGAGCTGTGGTGTAGGTCGCAGATGTGGCTCGGATCCTGCGTTGCTGTGGTTGTGGTGAAGGTTGGTGGCTACAGCTCCTGTAAGACCCCTAGCCTGGGAACCTCCATATGCCGCGGGTACGGCTCTAGATAAAGCAAAAAGACAAAAAAAAAAAAAAAAAGAGCGAGCCCCGAGAAGTATGAGGGGCCATCGGGGGGAGGCGGGAGGCAGGAGATCACGATTCTCTAATCCTTCTAATACTGTCGGACTTCTTTTTTTCCTCGGGCAGTTCCCACAGCGTATGAAAGTTCCCGAGCCAGGGATCAAACCCGTGCCACATCAGCGACCTGAGCAACAGCAGTGACAATGCTAGATCCTTTAACCACCAGGCCGCCAGAGACCTCTCTACCTGACTTTTAAAATGATACGTAACTTTTACTCTGAGGTTTATAGGAAGCATAAAACAGAAGTGAACTGCACACTTTCCATGGGTGAATTGGCCAGGATGCAAAGTATTCCTCAATAAAGCTTTAAAAAATGAACGCGGGAAACACGTTTAAAACGCGTGCAAAAAAAAAAAAAAAAAAAGGACGTTCTCTTGTGGCACAGCGGGTTAGGGATCTGGCATTGTCACTGCAGCAGCTTGGGTCACCGCTAGGAGGCAGGTTCGATCCCTGGCCCGGGGATATCCACATGCCAAAGAGTGTGGCCAAAAAAAAGAAAAAAAATGCGCAAAAGATAAAACTAATAAGAGGCACACGCGATTAGATGCTACTCCTTACTCGCCAGGATGAATAGAATTTAAAGAAACGGACACTACCACGTGGTGGGAAGATGGAGACGCTGGCGTAGGAGTGGATCACATGAGGATGCAAGCGCAGGAAAGCTCACAGTGACAAAAGTCACATTCACACACACTCTGCGAGCCACCAGTTCCAGTCCTAGACACTAAATACGTACATCCCACAAAAGGTACCTGCGTGAACCAGAAGGCCACGTTCGTAGGAGGACCATTCACAGCAAACACTGCAGACAACCCAAATCACCACCAGCCGAAGGGTGGGGAAACGTGCCATAGTCACCCAGTGGGCTGCGACGCGGCAGCAGGGAATCCACTAACCCTTCACGCACCTTAGATCTGGACAGATCTTACCGACCCAGTGTGGAGTGAAAAGAGCTAGAAGTCACCAGGGGCATGCTGCATGCACGACTCCCACTAACAGAAAAGGTCAAAAACAGGCCAAAGGAATCTAAGGTGACAGAAGAATGCGCTTGGGGATGGGGTGGACAGTGACCAGGAGACGGCAGAAGGAACTCTGGATGACTGAAGTGTCCTGATCTTGAGCTGGCTGGTGTGAGCTGGCTGTGTTCGTTTTGTCGAAGCGCAACATACTGACGGCTCCAGACGGAAGCCTTTTTACGGAGCATCTGTTACGCCAAAAAGAGACTCATAAAAGTGATGGGTTCCAATTGGGCCCCCGGAGCCTAAGGAGCCTCTGGACCACCCAGAGGGGCTAAATACACAATTCCAGAGGCCCTCAGATATCAGACCAGAGCAAGGAATCCGTGAGTCATCGGTTAATGGCAAATATAATTACAGCAATCACTTTTACTGTAACTTCTGCAGAGGGCTAGTCCTGTGCTAGGCACCTAGCCGGCTCTTGCTCAAACTTCACAACAACCCAATGAATTCTGTGCCACTAAGGGACCCATTTCACAGATAAGAAAATCGAGGCTCCGCGTCATCATGCACTCAGTGCTTGAAGGAGCAAGATCTAAACTCTGGCACTCTGACCCCTGACCTTAGGCACTCCAGCCTCCAAATGACGCAATCTGGTGACCGACTGCAAGACAGAACCTCAGCTGGTTCATGAAGGCCCCAGGATGTGCAAAACTGTTCCTGGGATGCAGGTGGTGAACACATTCACAGCCTACAAAGGCCAGGAGGAGCCTTGGCGGTTCCCACCCAGTGGCCTTGACCTCCTCCAAAGTCAGAAGCCAAAGGGGCAGCTGATGTGGCAAAAGGATCCCAGCCCTGGGGGCCAAGAATGACCACTGGCCAGGGCTCCTCGCAGCCCCTTGAGGAGGTCCAGGCCCTGTGCTGACCGCGGGCTGGGACATAAAGGAGAGGGGAGGTCGTGATGAGCGTGGAGTCTGCGTGAAAGGCAGGAACGCATGTGACCAAAGACAGGGCTCCAAAAAAGGTGGCAGTTAAGTGAGATCAGACGGCCAGACTGACACAGGCCAAGGACCAAGAGCACCCCAAGCGGGCCAGTCGCCACCTTCTCAAATCTGTTCCTCGCCTTTCCTTCCAAAGCAGACCTGACCCGGGAGCCATCTGTGGTCCCCTCCTTATCTGCCCCACCTCCACCAGACAGCAAACCCTGGCCACCTGCAGCCCCGCCAGCCCCAGGCCACCACCTCCCCATGCCGTGCTGACTCGATCCCTGTTCCCTGCTCCTCTGCCAGCCTCGAGGCAACAATCTAAACTCATTTTGTTAAATGCCTATTTCGAAATAACTCCGAACTCAAGAGAAAAGTCTAACATAGTACAACTAACAGTACAACTGCCACACGAGCGTCTCCGGGGCGGGCGGTGGGGAGCCGCTTTCTCACCCCACTTGCTTTATCGTTGCCTCCCGTGTCCATAAATTACAGATATTGTTTCTTTTTTCTCTCTTCCTGAGCCTCGCCTGAGAGTAAGTGGCAGGACGTCCCTACACGTGTCGGTGTTCCTACTTCTAAATGCAAGCAGTTCTCCATCATCGCAGTACAGAAATCAACGTCACGAAACGTGATACTGATTGGACGCGCTGGGCTCATCTGCAGCCCATATTCCAGTTTCGTCAGTTGCCCCAGTGAGGTTCTTTACAGCCAGCTCTTCCCTGGTGCAAGACCCAAGTGAGGGCCATCTATGGCCTTCTGTTTGTCACAGCTTTTTTGGTCTCCTTTAATCAAGAACAGGTCCCGACTCTCCTTTGTCTGGTATGCCTTGCACATTTTTTTAAGCGTCCAGACCCGTTCTGTAAAACGTCCCTTAATTTGAGTCACTCCTTTCCGTTTAAAAACCCTTCAGTGCCTTCTCATTCCGCATCGTTTGAAAATCCCAGACCTCATCTCTGGCCTTCGGGGACAGGCTGGGCCCCCCCCCAGCCCCCGCCACTCTCAAGGTTCACAGCCCCCCACCCGTCCGGCCAAAAGAGACCCCGGGTATTTTCTTTCCCTCACAGCCTGTACCTCCCTTTAAAATGACCTCCTTCGCCGACTTGTGTTTACTGCCCGGCCTCCACACCAGGACGGGCGCTCCAATGAGAGCGAAGATGTGTGTTTGGTCACGGCTGATTCCCGGGGCCCGAGCCGTGCCTGGCACGCGGGAGGCACTTGGAAATCCTTGGCTGACTAAATGAACAAGCAAGGAGAGAAGAAAACGCTGAGAGCTGAAGAACCAAGAAGCTCAGGGAGCCAGGGGGGACTGCAGCGGCCCTTCCAGATTCTAGAACCTCCTCCGGGCCTCCCTTGTGCCTCTGCCCCGAGGGGGAGGCACCCAGCAAATCTCCCTTATCTGGGGGATCGCTTCACTTCACCAGCCAGGCCCACTGATTAATCTTTTTAAACCAATCCCAGGAGGCTCGACGGACTGGATTCCGGAGATAGAGCCCATCAGATGCTGGAAAAGGCCGGTGGCCTGCTATTGTCACCGGCCAGTGCAAAGTGCAGGGCCTCAAGGACCTGATCCCGGGGTCCCACCTCCCATTCAAATACCCTTCGGGGGCCAGCCCAGGGGGTGGGGGCAGGGAGAATAAACATCCAAGTACAAAATCCTAATAGCGCTTTAATTGCCATCAGGAGGGCGACCCGTCCAGGCCTCCCAACTCCAGGGCACCAGTGCAGGTCTCCTGGAGCTTGTCACTTACTGGTCCATTTCACACCGCTGTGACCACGTGGGGCTCATACCTATCAATACTCAAGGCTGAGGGAAAGGACACCGGAACTCTGTACCCCAAATCCCACTTACTCCCCTCTATCCCTCTCGGCCTCTGACTCAAGATGCAGAAAAAACGTTTCCTCCCCAGAGACCCTCACTCACGGCAGCCCCAGTCAATAGGCAGCCCCCAGTCAATACGTGCTGGAATGGGGTCCGAGTCACCTTTCCAGCCGTGAGCTCTACCCAGGGAGCTGCCTCCACAGGGCCTGGGAGAGCTGGATCGGCCGGAGCTCCGGGCCTCCCCCGCTGGAGTCCAGAGGTGACTGGGCCTCACTCTCTCTGGCTGTGTGACCCCGGGCAAATAGCTGGGCCTCACCAGGCCTCCCAGTACAAAAATAAACAAATAAAGATGAAGCTGATAACGCTGGCCAGACTTAGGGGGCCGACAGCCAAGAAGGTGAAGCCAGAGAGAAAAGAGAGAATTTAGCACCTGCACCCCCCCCGGCACCCCCCCCGCAAGGAAGCGGGGAGGGGTGCTGGGCTGAGGAATGTGTGACCGACCCCACTGGGGAGCAGTTCCCCACCCCCAGGCTGGTGGGATTAGCTCAGGGTTCTGGCTCTGGGCGTTGGCCTGGGGTCCCTGGGTCTCTGTGCGGCCACTCAAGGTGGGGACAGCAAGAGACAGCACCAGCCCCCCCTTCTTCTCTCCTGGCTGAGCAGCGGCCCCAGCGGCGGCTGGCCTGCCCTTCCCCCGGCAGCGCTTCCCGCCTCTGTTTCCTCCGTGACCTCGGCCACGGCGCACGCAGGACTCCAGAAAGGAGGGGCTGGGACAGACCTCAGCAGCCACCTCTGCGTGACTTTCACGTCCTGCCGACCCCCCTCAAGTCCTTGCACCCCCACCCCGCCTCAGCCTTCCCATCTGCCTAATGGGCTTGAGGCGGCCTGGCTGCTGCAGCTGGGCTCGCGGCGCCCCACCACCGGCGCGCGCGCGGAGGCCCCCTTGGCTAGTGGCTGTTTTCCCGGCGTCTGATCAGAACACTTGGCCGCTGCCAGGCCCGGGCCAGTCTGAGACCAGGAGTCCTCGGCGCCCTCTCCCAGGCTCACGGAAGGCCAGTGAAGGCGGTGCCAGCCAGGAAGACCCAGCCAGAGTCTGCCTCTTAGGCCACGGAACCCAGCCACCTCCCCGGGCCGGGCCAGGCGCACTCCAAAAGCGTGCAAAAGGGGACAGACCAAGTGGCCCTTTGTACGCCAGGGCTGCCCCCAACCTTTCCTCTAGTGTCTCTGGCACCCCTCCCCGGGCCGCAGCGCACCACTTGGGAGAAAACCCTGGCCCTCCATGGGGCTCGCGGCTCCTGGGAGACACGCACGGCGGCCCAAGGCCAGACTCGGTCCTCGCTCCCCCGCAGGCGGATCTTCGCGCCCCGACCCCCCGCCCCGCGCGCGCCCCTCCCCCGCCCGGCGCCTCACAAAGGCCCTTTGTCCCGCGGAGCACTGGGACTCAGGTTCCTGAAAAGTTCCAAGAGAAAAAAAAAAAAAATCAAAGAGAGCGGCAAAAACAGCGAGCGGGCCGGGTCGGTGGGCGCTGTCCCCTCCTCCGAGACCCCAGGGCCAAGGGAGCGTCGGGGGCTCCCGGGAAAAAATCACAAGAACGTTGTGGAAGAGACATTTTTGTTTTGTTTTGTTTTTTCTTTTTAAAGTCTTTTTGTTGTTTTCTTTTTAAAGCATGGGACACCAGGCACAGAAGCTGCAGGCAGCCCTGGGAGGAGGAACTTGTCTCCTGCGGCGGCCAAAGGCAGGTCTGAAGGTCCCCGCGTCCCCCTTCCGCCCGGCAGCAGCCAGCAGCCGAGGCCTGCCTGGGGCAAGCGTCTCCCTCTCCAGTGCGGTCCCCACCGAGGCTGCAGCCCCTCTTGGGAAATGGCGGAAGCCACCGGGCCTTCTCGGCCACCTTTTCCCGCGGTTCCGTGTCCGACCAAAGGCATTCCCTCCGCGGATCGTGCCCCGCGGATCCGCTCCCCCGCCGCTTCGGGAGGGCGGCTGCCCAAAGTCTGCATCCTCGCCGCGCGGTGCGCCCGACTTCCCATCGGAAAACAAGGGGTCCCCGGGGCCGCGATTGCTGCCCTCTGCCCGGGGAGTAGGTCCTGCAACTGCCCATCTCTCTTCCGAGGACGAGCGGTCTCTCCCGACGGCCGCCGCCCGCCCACCGGAGACCGTATTCCCAGGACTCGGGTCTCGGTCCTGCCGCAGCCCCCCCCCCCCGCCCCCGCGCCCCCGGCGCCTGGATGGGCTGGCTGGAGACCCCCACACGAGAATCCAGAAGCCAGGGATGGAACTCGGACCCATGGCGCCCAAAAGACGTTTGCCAAGAAAAGTATTCTAGCTCTGGGAACAGAGGTCTCAAAGGGGCCTGACTGGGCTTGCTCTTTTCTCGCTCGGATTCTGAAAACTCCAGCCCAGGCTCCGGGCGAAGGGCCTGGACTGTGGAATCAGCCCTGGCGGCTCGGATTTCCGCAGAGCGCGGCGGGCCGGGGGGAGGACAGCTGAGCCCGCGCCCCTCTCCCCCGAGGCCTCCAGACTGGCCTCTGCCCCGGGCCCAGGGGTCTCCCTGCCGCCCGGGGGAGGGGGCCGAGCCTGCCTGCACCGCGTGGACCCGGGAGGCGTGGATCCGCCGTGGAGAACTCAGGGCTGGGGAGCGAGGGACAGACGGATAAGATTCCCCCGGGCCTCCCCCCAGGATCCCGAGGGGACAAGAGGGGGCGGGCACAGCGCAGGGCACTTACCCGGGTGCGGGTGAAGGTTGAGGCCGGCCATGTACTTCCCAGGCGGCAGCGGGCCGGGCAAGCCTGAAGCGGGCAGGCGTCCGGCCGTGGCTGCACCCACGCGGTGGCTGTCCATGGCCAGGCCGGACAGCAGCGGCGGCGGGGGGCCGTGCACGGACCGCGGGGGCCCGAAGTCTCGGCCATCCATCCTCCGCGGGAGTGCCGCGGCCAGCCCCCCACCCGGCCCGCGGGCCTCGCTCAGTGGGACCTAAAAGTTCGGCTTCGGCGTAGTCCCAGAGTCCTCGAGCGGCGGGGGCTCCGCGGCGGGCATGGCGGCGGCGGCCAGCGGGGCTTGCGCTCGGCGGCGGGCCGGCGGCCCGAGGCGCACGGACGGCCGGTGGCGGGGCCCCTCGGAGCGGCCGGGCGGAGCTGCGCGAGGCGGCGCACGAGGCGTCTTGGCGGGGAGCAGAGACGGGCCGCGGAAGAAACACAAGGAAAAAAGAAAAAGGGGGGAGGGGGGAGAGACAAGTTCAGAAAGTCGTCTCGCCGTTGGGGCTCGGGGGCTGCCGACGGGGGAGAAAGCTACGAGATCGGGAGCAGCCCCTTTTCCAGAAAAAGTGAAATTCCAGGCTCCTTCCTTCGGCGGCTTCAGGTTCACGGGGACCCGGTTCAAAAAGCAGGCGGTGGCTCGCGGCGCCTCGGCCCGGCCTCTTGCCTGGGCAGCTCACAGGTGCTCCCGAAACTGGACGAGGCCTCTCGGCCGCCACCGGAGCGCGTCAGTACAACCCCCCGAAGTGTGTTGGATTCCCGGGCGTCGTACGCTCCGGGGTTTCAAACCGTGAAACCTTGCCACAAGCAGTCTGAAATGTTTCCTAAACGCTATGTCACTATCGGACCCGTAAAGTTTAATATTTAACCTCTACGGGCCTTGTCTCCTTCTTCTGAGTTTGGCTCCCCTGAGCTCGACCGCAGCCGAGGAGTTTGTAGTTTTTTTCGCGAGAGAGGGTGCTAAGCGGGTTTATTATTTTTTTAAAGGGGCTCGTGGCCCCCTCCCGCCACCCCCCTCGGGCCTGTGTGAGTCGCAGAGTCTAAGTCCGCGGACCCGAGACGTGGCATTCTCGCCCGAGGACTGGAAAGAATTCTTCAAAACAAGCTTTAGTTTCATTTTCCAACGCCCTGGCCTGGGAATCCTGCGGCCCCAGGATGTGGCCTGGCGAGAGGGCTCTGGGGGGTGTCAGAAGAGAAGGGAAGGATTCGAGGGTCTCACTGCAGCCCTAGCTTCCTTCCCCCACACCCCTCAAAATAACCTACGAAGAAAACCTTCCCGGCGCGGGTGGACCAAGGGGCGCCTCCCCCAGCTTCGGGCAAACCCCCCTGTAGTTCTCGTTTAAAGCTATTTGTTGAAAAGATTTGTCGTTTGCCGATTCCCGCGGGGGCTGGAGGCTGTCTGGGAGCCAGCCCTGCCCTCGCTCTCCGCCTGCCCGCAGCGGCTCGGATTCCTGATTCCAAGAGGCCAGGCACTCCTAGAGCCGAGGATCACGCCAAAGCCACCCGTGCCCGGGTGCCCGCCCTGCGCCCGGCGCCCAGCACCCCCCGAGGTGCAGACCCCCGGCCTACTCCAGCCTTCCTCCCCAACTTTTCCTAAGGGTGCTTATTTTAACCTGATTTTGGTTACAAACCCCCCCCTTCCTTCCTCCCTCCCTCCCTTGCTCTCTCCCATCAGGCTCTGGTTACCAGATCCGCGTTTACTTTGTAAAAATCTAAGATCGCCGCATCCGAAGATACTGTCTTAAACAGGCAAGGAGCTTTCCGTGATTTAAAAGAAAAAAAAAATGTTCTTTAGGCAGCTTTCTTTTAAAAGCCAGCGCTGCGGGGCATGCCCCGGCGCCCCACTTTGGGGAAGTCCAGGTGAAGCCCCCCGAAACACCCTCGCTCTGGCAGAGAAGCTGGCTTGGCCATCTGCGGGCTCTGTCTGCTGCGTTCTCCCTACTTTTCTCCCCCTCTTAAATGCAGTTAAAATGGCTGAATTCCGGCTTTTAATTAAAAACAGCCTATAATCGAAAACGTCTCGGCGTCCCTGGCTCCCCCGCCGCCTACATGGAACCGAGGAGGGAACCGACGCCCCTCGGCAAGGCTAAAGAAGGGCTGGGCGGGCTAGAGAAGGGCTGGGGGCTCAGGTGGGCGTCTGGGGCACAGGGATTCGCCCCCACCCCTCCCAGGGAGCCCCAGTAGGTACGCCGGCCCTGGTCCCCCGATTTAGTTCCCGAGAGTCAGAGATCTGCGGGGATCCCCGGCGCACCCCGAGGGGAAGGCGGGGTGGGGGGGCCATCTGGAGAAGTTTGGAGACCACTGCGCCCGGCCAGGGGCGGTCGGGCGACCCGGCGGCGTACCTGGCGCTGCAGGGCTCCCGGCTCCGGACTCCGGCTCCGGCGACTCTGGTGGCGGCCCCGGCTCCCCTCGCGGCTAGGCGCCCGTGCCGCCCGCCATCCCGCTGCCGCTGCTCCCCTTCGCCACCCGCAGCCGCCTCACACTTTTTGCCCGCCTTTCCTTTTTTTGGTAGAAAACCGCTCCCCGGGCCGAGCGCTCGGCGCGCCAACTCCTCCGCCCTCCCGCTGCCGGGCTCCCGCAGCCCCCGGAAAAGCCAGCTTTCCTCCCGCCGAGCTCCCCGCTTTTTAATAAAATCCAGGTAGCGCCGGTTTAAAGAATCCCAAATCTCCATATACAGCCCGGGATTGGAAAAGGTACATTACACAACCCCCCTTTCAAGTTCCTCTCGCAGGATCTAAAAAAAAAAAAAAAAGGCGGGGGGGGGAGGAGGCTGGGGGAGGGGAGCACTCTCCACCGAAAAAACACGCATTGTTCCCGGGTGCCCGCCTCCCCCCAAGACCTGCCTCCGGCCGCCACCCATTGGCTGCGCGCGCCGCCAATCACGAGCATGT
>PVHT021183577.1:2095161-2120383 GCA_004024745.2 Catagonus wagneri
CAAAATAGAGGAAGATGGTTGTCGCCGCAATCCAGGGCTTTGCAAGGCGCGGTTTAATGGGCCGCCTGTCAGCTTCCTGCTTGCTGGAGGAGGTGACAGGCCGAGCGGGCCGGGAAGGGCCTGGGGCCCGGCGGGCGGCACCCAGCGCCCAGGCCCCCGGCTCCCCATCTCCCCTGGGGCGCGCCTTCTAGAACGCGCGGTGGAGACGCCAAAACAGACAAGGGCGGCTTTTTCCCTCCACGCCCCCCCCACTTTAAAACAAAGCTGCGATTCATTCCCTCTCCCCCTGCAACGCGGTTGGGTGGGATGGGCAGGAGAGAAGGCCGTTTTCCGAGTCCGGGTCTGCGGGTTCCTCCCTGAAATGCGGTGTCAGATGGTTACTGATTAATATTTTGGAAAGGCCACGGCGGCGGGCAGCGGGTGAGTCTCTAATCTTCTAAAAGGGGTTCCTATAGAAACGCGGGCCAGGGCGCGCCTCTTTCTCGGCCCTGGCTGCTGCGCTTTGCACCGCGCCCCTCCCCAAAGGCTCTCTTTGCGTGGGCGCTCCCCTCCCTTTCTCTCCACCCCCCGCAAAAAAAAATCAGAGCAGAAAAAAGGATTAGATCGGCTGAGCGCGAACTGACTCCCTCTCGATTCTGACATTTCAGCCTATTAGCATTTCTCCACGGGGCCTTCTGAAACCTATTAAAGTGTAATATTAAAAACCTCTTGGCTGGGGGCTCTCTCGCCTTCCATCCGCCGCGCCCCCTCCAGGGAGGGCGAGACCGGGGGGAAAAAAAATCTGTTGAGCTCAGAGAAAGCAGCAGCCAAGCCCAAAAAGTGCTTGGCTGGCCGCGGCGGCCAGAGGGGGGAGGGGAGTCCCAATCCCCCAGACTTTGTACTTTTATTTTGCACTTTCAGCAAAATCCTTTCTGGGCTGAGTCGCCGGGAGCTGCCCGCGGCAACCTACTTGGCCGCGGGAGCAGAGTGCGGATGCGGTCGGAGGGGTAGTCCTGGGGGCCCGCACTCTCTCTCCGCAGCCCAGCAGGGACCGGTGCCCGGCTAGGCATTACCTACCCTCAGAGGGAAGCTTGGAGGGGCAGAAATCCTTGCCTATCCTGCCTCGGAGAGCAACCGCGGTGATTAGATTTTAATTAAAACAAGGCAAGCCCGCTCTTTCGCCCCGCGCTGCGGACTCAGCGTTTTGGCATCGCTCGTTCTATATATATTTTTTTTTTTTTCTTTTCTCCAATCCATTTTTAAGGCAACTTTCTGGAGGGAGGGAAAAATGAGCGAGCTAGCGCCAATTTTTTCTATTTTCTTTCTCCACTTTTAGAAAAAGAAGGGAGGGTAGGCTTGGAGAGCGAACTGGGGGTGTCTAATTTAATTCCAGTATAAATTTGAAGAAAAAAAGTTCAGCCTCTTGAGGGCAGTTTCAAGTTGCCCTTTCTGGAGCCTCCCGCGCTGGTTTCTAGGCTGCCCTCTTTTGGAAGCTGGAGCTCCGCGGGGGGGAGGGAGGAGTGTGAAGGCAAGAAAGGAACGAAAATAGCCGGAGCCGAGGGGAACAAGCGGCGGAGCGGGGCCCGCTGGTCTCAGTGGCGGCCGGGGCGGCGGGAAGCTCCCGGTGCGGCCCCGGGACGGCTGGGAGCAAAGACCGAGAGGAGAGGGGGGTTAGAGAAAGGAGGTATTGTGTCTGTGTGCCTTGGGGGAGGGGGGGAGTGGCTGCAGAAATAAAGTAAATGCAGTTGAGCTGCTGGAGGCTGCTGAAAGCCTAGGCAGGGGAAGGGGCCGAGCGCGGGGGCGCAGCCCGGGTGGGCGCCGAGCGTCCTTGAGTCTTAGCCAGAGGTCTTTGTAGGTTCCTAGTAAACCCTCCCACACCCGAACCCCCATCGCTCAATATTCAGCCCCCAGACCCTGATCTCCCCACTCTGTTTTCCCCGCCCCGGGATCTGGAATGTTTTTCTTTGTTTAATATAGCTCAAGGAAAAAAAAATATGTATGTTGAGAGAGTCGGGGTGGGGAATACAAAGGGCTTGTCGGGTGGAAAAAAACAAAAGCCTATTTTTATAAATGTTTAATGTTTTCACCCCTGGATGCACGAAGACGCCGTAATGGTGACGGTGGGGTATGTGTGCCATAAATCATTTAGTCGCTAATAAAAATGCTGCCTGTTTGCCCTGGATTTGCCAATGAAACGGCGTTTGCATTTCCAAGCGCGCGCGCCTAGTCTGCAGAGCGAACCAAGCCTGCATTTCATTAGGGGCAGAGGTTGGGGCAGGCGAAGCCCCCACCCGCACCCCGGCCGGGCCTCCGTGGGCCGCGGGGCCCCCTGGTGCCGCGCTCCCCGCGCACACCTGCCCCGCGCGGGCCGGGCTGCGGGGCCTGGGGACGCGGAGGTGGCGGCTCCCGGTTCCCGGACGCCTGCCGAGCGGGGCTCGCATGATCGACACTGCCCGCCCGTCCCCCCCGTCCCCCCCGTCCCCCGGTTCTCCGAGCTACAGCGCGTGTGTCCGGGCGCGAGCCGGCCACGCCGAGGAGCCGCCCTCCCGGCCCGCGTCCCGGTGCCCGCGGTCGGTCGCCGGGTAAACAGCGGCCGGGAGCCATCTTGGGGCGGGGGACACGTCCCAAGCCCAGCGATGGGCGCAGCCCAGGCTCCTTCCAAGACCCCACCGCTCGTATGGGCACTTAGGGACACTCCTAGCCGGGCTTGAGTGTCTGGGGAGACGCTCCCCGCCCTGGTGGCCGCTCAAACGTAAGGAGGAGGCCTGGGCTCCGGCGCCCGCGGCTGGCAGCGCGCAGTCCTCCCGGCCCGGCCGCCATCTTCCACCCCCTCCCCCACGCCCTGGTGTTTACTCGGCAGGATCCTTGGCCAAAAAGACTGTTGACGCAGTGTGCATGTGTGTGTGTTTTGTACAGGCGGGCGGAAAATCGGCTGAAGGGGGGCGGAAACCTCCTTGCAACCCAAGCCTCAGTTCTCGAGAACCCTCCCAAGCCCGCGCTGTGGTCCTTGGGCCGCCAGAGTCCAGGCTTTTCGTGTGTGCCTAGGCCTCCGGCTCCGTGGACGCGGCCTGACTCACAAGATTCTTCCCTTTTGTTTTAAAACCAAAGGACAGGCCAACCTTGGACGCAGCTCTCCCGGGCTGCGCCTTTGTGGCGCGGCTGCAGCCCCCGCGCGCCTCCATCAGTCCTGCCCTAATCAGGGAACCCATCTGACGGTCCCCCCCACCCCCGACCCCGCGGCCGCCCCCTCCTCCAAAAAGAAACCAGCATCGTTTCCTAGCCTAGAACACCCGAGCCACCTCCACCCTTTCCCGGTGGAGACTGGAGTCCCCACGCTGCACCAGCCCCTCGGTGAAGGGAGCCCCGGGCGCTCGCCAGCCTCTGCTGCCAGCTCGGAAAGCCGGGCCCCGGCCTTTCACGCGCAAGTTCCTAGGTTCCAGGTCCGGCAACCAGGGAGCTCCTGGCCCGGGTGCCGCTAAAACCCGGAGAGGCTCCGTCTGGGAAGGCCGGGCTCACCATCCCCCTAGTTGGGACTGGCCCAGCCACGACTCGGCGCGGAGCCGAGGTTCGGCCGGTCCAGCAGAGATTGGTCCCGACTCGCCAGAAAGACTAAAGATGCGGCGCCAGAAAGCCGCAGGGACAGGGCGCGCGGCTCTGCCCAGACCCAAGCGCCTGGCCGCCCCCGGCGGATCCCGGCGGCTCTGGGCTCCGCCTCCGGCCCCGGCCTCCTTCCCCTGGCCGGGTCGGGTCTTCCACTCCACTGTTTGGCTCTGAGGGGACAGAGACACTCTCCGCGCTCAGGGGGCTGGTCGGCGCCATAAATCTCGGCGAGGGGGAGCCCTCTTTTAGTGCTGCTCACCGCAGGTACTCCTGGTTGACCCCAGGTCCCGGACCGCGCCAGATACCCTGCTCTCCTGGTCAGGGCCTGGGGGCCCCTCGGCTGCGCAGGGAGTCAAGCCAGAAGCTTCCCAGTTCGCCAGAGAGAGGGACCGCCTTGCCCACTCAGTGCCACCATCTTCCATGCCCGCGGCCACCGGACCCTGAGGCGGCCTGGGCCTCACCGGATCGCTGCCTAGGGTAGGGGCACCCAGCCGGGCACTCACCCCCAGGAAGGCTAGGTGAGGCTGGAATGGATAGTGGCCACCCGCTGGAGCCCAACGCCAGGGTCAGCGTCAGAGCGGCTTCTCGGAACTCAACCTGCCACCCCGCTCTGCAGACCCGGCTTTAATCCCGGGCGACATTCTGCCCTCGGAGCCTTCCGTGGTGCACCAGGCGCAGAGAGGGGACCTTTTTCTGCCGGAGCACACCGGGTGTCTGCAGGCACCTGGCCTGGAGGCGGGGGCTTATCTGGTTCCCCACCAGGTACCAGCCCAGCTTCTCCTCCACCCCGGGTACACGCTGGGCTTTCTGCCGTCCGGTCCTGGTTCGGTGCCTCCGTCAGCTACCCGCTTTGGCGCAAGCAAATAGGCAAAGCATCCAGCCTGGCGCTGGCAGCAGCTGGATTGGGATGATATTCTTTCTACCCGAGGCAGGAGGTGTTGGGGGGAAGGGGGCGGCAGGGACGGTGCATTTGCGATAATGACATTCCATGTCACCGGCACTGTCTCTGCCAGAGGGTAGGGGAGCAGGCCTTCGCACGGGGCCTGCCCTGAATCAGCGAGCGAGTGGTGCGCCCGATCGGGGACAGTCCCCTCCGAGCAACCACTCTTGCTCGGGACCTGGGATGGGGACAACCTCGGAAGGGGTGGGCATTCACCCCTTCTGGGTGCGGTGCCAGTGACACGACTGCAGACTGGCACGTGGCAGATGTGGGGGGGTGGTTGGAAACCTCGCTCGCAAACTCTTGCCGCCGAGATGTGGCTCCCTCCTAGAATTTCTGGAAGCACAATTAGAGGGACCCCGGCAAAGAATCCAAGCACTCGCCTCGGTGGCGGGAACGCAGCCTGGGAGCGGAGAAGCTGCCCAGCCGCATTCCGGCCGTGCCTCGCCCCCACCCCCCCAGCCCGGCCCCGCGGCGCCCCAGGAAGCGCCTCTGAAAACAAAGCGCTGCGGTTTCAGCCCAAGGTTAAAGTCCATCGTGAGCTCTTTCCCCCGGAATCCGAGAGCGATTGAGTTTCTCCAAATAAACTGCCGATAAATCAGCACGGGGCCGCCTGCCGAGGAGCTTTGCTGACCTTGGGGAGTGGATTTCCTGCGAGACCCGGCGGAGGACAGGCCGTGCCCCCCCCCCAGAGCAGCGGACCAGGGATTGGCCAGGGGCACTTGTGGGCGTTTGTCTCGGTACTTGTGTGCCCAGAGGGGATGGGGCGGCTGCGGTTACTGGGGGGCTGGCAGTGCCCGCGTGGAGGGGGTGTCGCTGCGGGAGACGGTTGCTCTGGAGGAAGCTAAGCGCGTGTCCGTTGAGTGCTGAGGGTCCCCACGCCGCTGTAGGCACTGGGAAGAGACACACGGGGGACAAACGGCCTCTTTGAGGGTCCTCTTTGTCTGGGTGTGCCTGGGTGTATTTGCAAGCCAGTTTGTGCGGGTGTGACTAATGGGATTTATGTGTGTCAGTGCCAGGGTGACTAATGGAGGGCTTGGCAGCACGTGTGTTTGCGGGAGGGGCGGGCAGGGGAGGGGCGCTGCACCTGGTGTTGGGGGGAGTCAGCGCCCCGGGAGGGGGCTGCCGGGTGGCCCAGAGGTCCCCTTCTCCCGCTGCGGTTCCCAGCTTTGTGTGGGCCTCTGAACCCCTGCCTGACAAGCCTGTGCGTGCCGAAAGTTCTGGAGCAAATTCCACTGCCAGCCTGGCCCCCAGAGGCACCTCCGCCCCTTCCCACTGCCCCGACCGACAGACCCGACCCACGGACCCACGGGCCCCTGCAAGTCCAGCCTGTCCCACCCCCTTCCACAGCAGGGCCCTCCCACCTCCCTCGCTTCCAGTCTGCAAATTCCTTTAGATGCAAAGCCCAGGCTCCGGGCAGGCTCGGGCAGCCCTAGGTACGTCACACCCATTTAACAGACCAAGAAGCAGAGATGCAGAAAAAAGAAGCGATGGCTTCGCGCAGCCGCACCAGCACCACTGGGAGCCCCCGGTCTGACCAAGACTAGCTCAGAGAAGGTAATCCAGTCCTCCTGCGCCAGCCTGGAGGGGCGGTGGCCGGGGTCAGAGGTTAATGGGAGTCCATGTGGCCTGGGCCTGGTAGGGGCAGGGGGAGGTCACGATATCCCAGGGAGCCTGGCCCGCATTTCCAGCCGGGAGGGGAGCCCGGTCAGGAGTCCCGGAGAGCTGGGCGCCCATACCTGGCGGAGCTCGGGCTTGGCACGCAGCTGGACGAACCCACTTTCCATCGCTCCCGCCCCCCAGGCCCCTGGTTTCCAACACACACATCCCGGTCACTGGGTGTACTTTCTGCCCCTCGCATACACACTGTGTTCCATACACGTGTGCCCTGTTACAGCCACACTGGTCAGAAGGGTCCCGGGGGGGGGGGCACAGGAGTGGGGTGCCTTCCTAGGGCACGCAGGCTGGGTGGCAGTAAGCAAGCCAGACAGGTTTGTGCCCAGCCCGCCACCCTCCGTGCTCCCCACGGGCGCTGTGTGGCCCGAGGTGTCATCTTCAGGGAGGGGACAACAGGGCCTCGCCCTTCTTCCCAGGCCTCCCTCCGCAGGCCCCCGCCCCCGCGCTCACACGCCTCTCACTCTTAACCCTCCCTCCCTTTTTTTTTTTTTTTTAATCCTGCTCTGGCATTTTCTTTCAAGCAGAAAATAAAAACATCTCCCATGGCTGCAGCTCTGAAGGCGTCCCTCTCCTTTTTGCCCCTCTCTGGCCCCCACCCCCACGTCAGTCCCTTTCCAGAGTCAGCATAAAGTCAAAAACAAACCACAAAGATCAGACCTGACAGGTCCCCCTCTTCCTACGGTCCCTCCGGTCCCTCCGCTTTCCCTGCAGGTCCGGAGTTTCTCTCCACCCTGGAGAGAAGCAGGAACCAGCCTCCCCGCCCCCCACGCACTCACATACTTTCTTGGGCTGCAGGGAATCTCAAGAACCTTCTAGAGCCGCCCCTGCCAGGAAGGCCTGCTTATACCGTTCCTTCTGCTGGAAATTGGTGGGTTCTCAGCCCCCCTGTCCAGTCCTGCTCACGTGGACCTTCCTCTGAGAGGCTACCGTGTGTTGGATTTCCCCCCAAATTGCTATGCTCCCGTCCTGACCCCCAGCACCTCAACGTGGACCACGCTATGGAAGTGCCGTCGTTGGAGCTGTAATTAGCGACCATGAGGTCACAGTGCAGTAGAACGGGCCCCTAATCCAGTAGAAGCAGGCCGCAGAGGCAGAGGCCTGGAACACAGCCTCCCTCCCAGCCCTCGGAAGGAGCCGGCACTGCCCTCTCCCCGGTCTGGGGCCGCGAGCCCCCGGAACCGAGAGATGATAATACAGGTCTGTCTGAGCCACCCAGTAGCAGACTCCTGCGCCATCCCAGTGAAAGTGCCCAGCAGGAAGCGCAGACTGCAGAGCGGGAGGGTATCTAGAGGGGGTGAATCCTTGCAGCCCAGCCGGCAGAGCCCAGTGTCTGGGCTGGTTGATCAGTCCGACCAGGCCAGGTTCTGCCGCCGTGACAAAAACCCCCAACACCTCAGCGGCTTGACACAACACATAAAAATGCACTCTCCCCGGCACACGCGGTCTCCTCTGAGCCTGGGCAGCCCTCCCAGGCAGCTCATTTCCACGTGGTGACTAAGCACCCAGGCCACTTAGATTTCCCGAGTTGTCCACTTCCACATGAGGCCATCACAGGCGAGAGAAGACTGCTGCACAAAGGGCTTTCGGGGCCCGAGCCTTTATCCTTCCCTGCATTAGCCGCTTGTGTTTGCTGAACAAACACTTGCCAGTCAGGCTCTGTGCTAGGCCCTGACGGTAAAGCAGTAAAACGGACCGGTCCTGTCTTCAGGGCATTTACAGTCAGGGAGAGGGACGGTTGGTTAACAAAGAACTCTTAAGTGTGGTGAGCAGTACCAAGGAGAAGGTCCAGGAGCAATGGGAGAGGTCGTAAAGCCAAAAAAAAGGTGTTTGAAGTGGTTGGTACCTTCACTGTCTCAAATTAAAAAAAAAATACTGGGTGTCACAATTAGGAAGCCCTGAAGTGTAACACCTTCAGGTATGGATGGATCAAGGGCATACACCACCCCCTCGCTCTTGTAGCCCCCTCCCTCCCTCTCAATTTTAATTCCTTTTCCATTGGCCCCACTCTGCTACAAAAATCCGTTTTCTCTAGGTGGTAGGATATGGCCAGCCTCACATCTGCAGCAAGAAAGAGACAACTCCCCCTTTTCCTCTCTCGATTTATCAGGAGAGATGGTGATGCCGGACAGAAAACAGACTGCACATGTGCTCTCTACCCATCACACTCTTCTCTAGGGGCAAGATCTAATCAGACCTGAGAACGACTGATGGGTGAAATTTATCACACACAACCTCACCACGGGGCTCGCAGTGGCCACAAACCCCGCGGCTTCTCCAGCCACCCCCGGCCTTCTCTGCCCCTTGTTCTGTTTCTGTCTCTTCACACCCAGCCCGCACCGGCACTGCAGGTCACAATTCCAATTCCGGATGATAAAACGCCCTGCTGCGGGACACAGGGCCTGGCTCCCGGGAGTGGCTGTCTGTCGTGAGGGCATGACACGCTGCATTCTCTGGGGACGGCCAGGGGATGTGTCCCTTCCACACCCTGACCCTGAGTCACCTCCCCCCCAGGGGAGGTGGAACCTTGTGTCACTAACCAGATGCGTGAAGTGACACTGACTTCCAAGGCAAGGTCAGAAAAGGAGACGCAAGGTCACCCTTTCTAGGCTGGGGCTGTTTCCATCCCTGGCCAGGCTGCACTCACGAGGGGGTGCTGATTGAACGGAGCCAGCCGGCCTGGGTTCGAGTCCTGGTTCTGCTCCTCACTTGGTATGTAATGCTTACAAGCCATTTCCCCGCGCTGAGCCTCGGTTTTCCCGTCTGCAAAGTGGAGCCCGGCCGTACCTCCTTTCCTGGGGTCAGGAGAGGGAGTGTGTGCTCCAGTTAAGTGAGCACCTGGGAGCCCAGATGCTCATCGTCCTGAGCCTTCTTGGGCAGCACAGGACACAGGCCAGCTCTGCCGCTCTCCTGGACCCACCACAGCAGAGGCCGCGCTGGGTGGCTGTAGACAGCAGAAACATATCCTCGCACAGTTCAGGCCAGGAGTTCAAAATCAAGGTGTCAGCCGAGTCGGTTTCCTCTCCGGGGCTGCAATGGAGAGACCCTGCCCCCGGCCTCTCCCCCAGCTTCCGGGGCTCCTCCCCTCGAAGCAGCCTCACTCCAGTCGCTGCCTCCATCTTCCCAGGACGCCCTGTCTCATCTCTGGGTCGCTCTGTCTCTCTATCTCTCTTTTTTTTTTTTTTGGCTACACTCGCTCAAGGCATGCGGAAGTTCCCAGGTCAGGGATCAAACCTGCGCCACAGCAGTGACACCACTAGGCCAGCAAGGAGTTCCTGTCCTCTCGTTAAGGACACCAGTCCTATAGGATTAAAGGCCCACTCTACTCCAGCATGACCCCATCCTAACTAATTACATCTGCAATGACCCTATTTTCTTTTTCCTTTTTTTTAGAGCCACACCCACAGCATATGGAAATTCCCAGGCTAGGGGTATAATCGGAGCTGTAGCCACAGGCCTACGCCACAGCCACAGCAACTGGGGATCCGAGCCACATCTGCAACCTACACCACAGCTCACGGCAACGCCGGATCCTTACACACGAGGCCAGAGATTGAACCTGCGCCCTCACAGATGCGAGTTCGTTTCTGCTGCGCCACAATGGGAACTCCATGCAATGACTGTAGGTCTAAATAAGCCCACGCAACTGAGCTTCCAGAGGTTAGAGCATTAACAGAGCTTTGTGGGGCACACAGTTCAAGCCACAGCACTGACCTTGACCCCTGCCCCTCTGCCTTATCCCAGTGCCAGGACCTCTACAGATGGATGGGGCTCCTCCAGTCGAGCCATGATGCATAAGGGAGACCGAGGTTCGTGATGGGGACATTGCGAGCCAGTCCCCCTTGGCACATATCCCAATAGGAGGGCCTCGGTCAGCAGCTGCTGGAACTTGGGGGGCTTCCTCTGGCCAAGGGCAGGGCAGACTGGTGGGAGTGGGAGGTTGGGTTGCCCACCCAGCACCCTCGACAGGCAGGGGTGGTTTCCTCTGAGGCCCCTCTCGCTGGCTTGTAGATGCCGTCTTCTCCCTGTGGCTTCACGTGTGTGCACGTTTATGCCCTGGTTTCTTCTTTTTTCTCTTTTCAGGGCCACGCCCACAACATATGGAGGGTCCCAGGCTAGGGGTCCAATTGGAGCTCCAGCTGCCAGCCTGCGCCATAGCCACAGTCATGCAGGATCAGAGCCGCATCTGCAACCTACACCACAGCTCATGTCAACCCTGGATACTTAACCCACTGAGTGAGGCCAGGGATCGAACCTGCAACCTCATGGTTCCTAGATGGATTCGTTTCTGCTGCACCACAATGGGAAGTCCTTTTTTTTGATCACAGGTCAGGGATCGAACCCACACCACAGTAGCAACCCAAGCCACAGCAGTGACAAAGCCGAATTTTTAACCCGCTGTGCCGCAAGAGACCACCACCAGTCTCTTCTTGTAAGGACACCAACCTATGGACTGGGCGCACCCGAATGCCTTGATTTTAGCCTCATTACCTCTTTTTCTTTTTTTCCATCTTTTTGCCTTATCTAGGGCTGCACCCACGGCATATGGAGGTTCCCAGGCTAGGGGTCTAACAGGAGCTGTAGCCACCGGCCTTCGCCACAGTCACAGCAACACAGGATCCGAGCCGCATCTGCGACCTACACCAAAGGTCACGGTAATGCCAGATCCTTAACCCACTGAGCAAGGCCAGGGATCAAACACGCAACCACATGGTTCCTATCGGATTTGGTAACCACTAAGCCACGACAGGGACTCCAAGCTTCATTACCTCGTTAAAGGCCTCTTCTCCAAATACAGTCTGAGGCTGGGACTGCAGCGTAGGGATTCTGAGGAGCCTCGGTTCAATCCTCTGGGCCGCTGTAACCGAAGCGCCGCAGACCGGGGGTCTTGAATAACTGACGTTTATCTCTTACAGTTCTGGAGGCTGGAAGTCCCAGATCAAGGCGCTGGCAGATCTGATGTCTGGCGAGGGCTGCTTCCTGAGTCACAGACGGCTGTTTCTCGCTGTGTCCACACGTGGGAGAGACACGGCCTTCCCGGGGTCCCTCTCACCAGGTCACCAATCCCATTCTGAGGGCTCCACCATCATAACTTAATCACCCAATACCATCACCTGTGGGGGTTATGAATTTGGGGGGCCACCGTCACTCAGGCCGTAATACAGCCCATGCCAGAGGCGCTCTGCTGTAGTATCATTCGCCCCGCTCTGCTCCGGGGAATGAATGGAATGACAGCATTTTTGGTGGGGCTTTCAAGGATGAATAGAAGTTCGCAAGGCAGAGTCAGGCATTCCAGGCTGAAAGAACAGCCTTTGCCAAGGCCTGGCTGGGGCGGGGGAAGGGCAAAGTCACACAAGGCCTCCCGACCCAGGAAACTGACCGCCCTGGGTCAGCACACGCGACAGTGGCCCTGAGCGGCCCACCGCGGCCCTGCCACCGACCTCCTGTCCACGAGCTGAGTCTTGTCCACGAGGAGCAAGGCCCTATTGCCTCGGCCCACGGCAGCCCAGCTCAGGTGACTTCAGGTGTCTCCTCTCCCCTTCTCGCCTGGGCGGGTGAGTGGTATTTATCCCAGCTCTCGTTTTTATCGGCGTTGCATTAAAAGCATAGGAATTATTCATAGCTGGTTTCGGTTCTCTTCTGGCCACAGCCACGTCTTCGTACACGAGGTACAAATTACGTGTCAGCTCAGTTCGCCGTCAGTCGGAGGCTGTCCCCACGCATCAAGCGGTGGAGGCTCAAAAGGCCATGGAGACCAAGTCTGGCTAGAGGTAGTGGGGGCCTGAATAGTCAGGGTCCCCGAAGTCGCTAGGGACAGGGGACACGGGTGGGATATGCAGGGGGTGAGGGTGACGGGTGAACAAACCCCACCTCCGTCCCTTTCCCCTTGTGACCCTGGTCGGGCTAAGTCTTCTTATCTGTAAAATGGGCACAGATGTGAGCGTCAGGCAGCCGGGGTGTCGCCCGCTGCCTGGCTGAGCCTGGCGCCCGGGTGCCCTGTAGATGTGCAAGGAAGGGGGCAGGATGCGGAAGGGGACGAGAAATCAAAACAGAAGAGGAGGCCTCGGCTCTGCTGGCCTCCGGGGAAGGGCGGCCATGCGAGAACGGGGCCCTGTTCGGAGGTGAGTCTCCCATCGCCTCCGCTCAGGCAGTGGCTTCCTTGACTACTCGACAGCACATGACAGGATAGAAGCATCCGTGTCTGGGCCGGGCCTTCAAGACTGGCAGCTTCTGCTTGTTGCCTCTTGGGGGGCCAGGCTTGGAACCCAGCCGCCGTGCTGTGAGGAAGCCCAAGCAGAATCCCGAGGACAGCCCCATATGAAGGGGACCTCTCTGGTCACCAGCCTGCGTCCAGCCGAGCCCCCCACAGGTGGGTGTCCAGCCCCCGGCCCATCCCAGCCACCGCCACGTGGAGCAGGGGCGAGCTGGCCCCACCGCCATCCGCCCAAACTGCAGACTCCCGAGCACAATAAATGACCGTCATTGCTTCAAGCCACTAGTATTATGGTGGCTTGTTACGCAGCAAGAGATGGACAAAGCATGGGGTTCGGGTGAGAAGAATGGAGAATACGCTTCATAAACTTCCCATAGGATAAGCGTTCGCTCCCGTCCATCCACCTTCCAGACTCGCCCTGTGGGTACCACCGCAGTGGCTGCTAAGTGCTGGGAAATGTCCAGCGCGGGGGTGGACGGGACGGAAGCCCTGAGTTAGAGCATCTGCCAGTCTCCATGGTGTAAATGGGCCTGGCTTGGTGCTGCCACTGGATAGAGAGGTGGGCAGAGATGGAGGCGAAGGCAAGGGTCAGAGTGAAGCTCCTATAAGCATCAAAAAATATCTCCCTCCTTCTATGCTGTCCCAGAGTCCTGGGGTCTAGGCCCCCTCCTCTTGGCGCGGGGCTTGTGACCTGCTTGTAACGGGTTAACTGCGGCAGAAGTCACACTGAGTGCATTCAACGGCAGCCGCTGCCTAGTTCCCTGGGATACCGCCTGCTGAGCCTGGAGCTGCCACGCACAACGCCCCACAGCCGGTGGCCGCCGTGTCGTGAGGAAGCCTAGACCACCGGAGGGAACCCTCAGCTCCAGGCACGGGCCCAGCCAGCTGCCATCACCAGCCACAGACAGACGCCCTCAGAGGACCCACAGCACCTCTGCCCTTGAGCCTTCCAGCTGAGACCCCACCCCAGTCATCATGGACCAGAACCGGGCCAGCCAGTCTACACCACAGCCACAGCAACGCGGGATCCAAGCCGCGTCTGCGACCTACACCACAGCTCGCGGCAACGCCAGACCCTTAACCCACTGAGTGAGGCCAGGGATCGAACCTGCAACCTCATGGTTCCTAGTCAGATTTGTTTCCGCTGCACCACGACGGGAACTCCCAGAACAGAGCATTTTAAAACCAGATTCATTTTCTTTGTTTCTTTTCAGGCCGCCCCGCAGCATATGGAGCTCCTGAGCCAGGGATCAGATCTAAGCCGCAGCTGCGGCAACACCGGATCCTTAATCTGCTGGGCCAGGGCGGGATGAACCTGTGTCCCAGTGCTCCCAAATCCCACTGGGCCACAGCGGGAGCTCCCATGTTCGTTTTCTTTTTTTTTTTTTTTTTTGTCTTTTTGCCTTTTTATCTAGAGCCGCACCCACGGCATATGGAGGTTCCCAGGCTAGGGGTCTAACAAGAGCTGTAGCCACCAGCCTTCGCCACAGCCACAGCAATGCGGGATCCGAGCCACATCTGCAACCTACACCACAGCTCACGGCAACACCGGATCCTTAACCCACTGAGCAAGGCCAGGGATCGAACCCGCAACCTCATCGTTCTTCGTCGGATTCGTTAACCACTGAGCCACCAAGGGAACTCCCCACGTTCATTTTCAATGGTAACGTCACACGCACGCCCTTAAAAGCTTCAAAGAGGAGTTTGCAGAATAACAGGGGATCTGGGGTCCCTGCTGGTCACAGCACGGGCCCTTCCAGATCTTTCTCTCAGCCTAGACCTGTGGATGGGTTCCGGGCTTTGGTTCTGTACCTGCCAGGCCTCCAAAATGGAGCAAGAACGCCCTCCCTGTCCGCGCGCACTCAGACCACCTCCGGTCTCCCCGACTCTCCGCTGCTGTAACCAACGGCCCGCGCCGGGCGGCTCAGGCAGCACAAACTTCTTTCTCCGAGTCTGGGGGCTGCCAGTCTAAGACAAAGACGTCGGCAGGGCGGTCTTCTGAGGTCTCGCTCCTTGGCCTGGGGAGGCCGTCCTCTCCCTTCATCTTCGTATGTTCGTCCCTCTGTGCGTACCTGTGTCCTCGTCGCTTTTTTTAAATTTTTTTTTTTTAATTTTTCCGCATGCCATGTGGAAGTTCCCAGGCCAGGGATCGAACCCATCCCACAGCAGTCACAAAGCCAGGTCTTTCACCTGGCTCGGCCAACAGGGAACACACCTCATCTCTTCTTAAAAGGACACCAGCCATATGGGATCAGGGCCTTGTTTCACCTTAACGACCTCTTATTTATTTATTTCTGCTCTTTGGGGCCACACCCGCGGCATATGGAGGTTCCCAGGCTAGGGGTCCAATCAGAGCTGCGGCTGCCGGCCCGACGCCACAGCCACAGCCACGCGGGGTCCAAGGCATGTCCGCGACCTACACCACTGCTCGTGGCAACGCCGGATCCTTAACCCACTGAGCAAGGCCAGGGATCGAACCTGCGTCCTCAAGGATGCTAGTCAGATTCATTTCCGCCGCGCCACAATGGGAACTCCTTAACGACTCCTTTAAACAGCCTGTTTCCAAGGTCCTGTTTCTATGCCGAGGCACCGGAGGCTAGGACTCCGGCGTCTGCATCCTGGAGGGGGTCACAGCTGAGCCCATAATAGAGCCAGGGTCTGAGTGGCCCCAGAAGGCGGCCGCGAGGACAGACAGGTGGAGGACTCCGCCTGGGCAAGGACCCAGGGCCCGGCCGAGCTTGACCTGATTTATCGCACCCGCCACTCAGGCTTATCTTGTTTGGTGCAGACCTAAGGGCCGGGCACCAGAGGATTCTCTAGGGAAATGACTCGGCAGAGAAAAAGTCAGAGGCTGTGGCTCCTGAAACAGCTCTAGTCACCTCCCGGGGCCGCGGGGGACAGGGCCGCGGGCACCTCAGCGACTTCCTGGGTTGAAGAGCACCCCCCGGAATTCATGTCCACGGAACTGCGGAATTGTCTTTATTTGGAAACCTGGGTCTTTGCAGATGCCTTTAGGATTGGAATGAAAACGCAGTCAAGGTGCGGTCGCACTGGATTTTTACGGTGACCCTGTCCGAGGACTGGAGCTCATGTAAGAATTGGGAAATTGGAGTTTCCTTTGTGGCTCAGTGGTGAATGAACCCGACTAGTATCCATGAGGATGCGGGTTTGATCCCTGGCCTCGATCAGTGGGCTAAGGATGAGCTGTGGTGTAGTTTGGAGACGCGGCTCAGATTCCAAGTTGCTGTAGCTCTGGTCTAGGCTGGTAGCTGTAGCTCCAATTTGACCGCTAGCCTGGAAACCTCCATATGCTGGTGTGCCCCCCCAAAAAAAAAAGAATTGGGAAATGGAGGGGTTAATTCCCTGGTGGCTCAGTGGGCTAAGACCAGCATTGTCACTGCTGTAGCTTGGGTTCGATCCCTGACCGGGGAGCTTCTGCATGGACACAGGCGCACACACTGAGAAGACCCAGGAGCCCCAGCCGCCACCAGGAGCTGGGAAATATTCCCCCCCCCCAGGGCCTTCAGAGGGGGCAGGGCCCTGCGAAGCCTTGATTTAGGACCTCTGGCCCCTGGAATTGTAAGAGAAGAAACATTTCTGGTCTGAAGCTGCTCACTCTGTGATTGTTTGTTCGGACAGCCACAGAAAACTGGTACAACGGGATTCCAGCGGGACCCGCCCCCTGGGACCCGGTCTTCCCAGCTCACATTCACCCGGCCCCTCCCCCACCACAGGACCACGCGGCCCCTCCACGGGGGGTGGGGGGGTGGGGGGGTGGGCGTGCTGTGTGGCCACTGACAGCTTTGAAACACGCCCACCCCTTCCCAGCACATCCCCATCCACAGGTGGACCCTGGGTCCCCTCCCTTTGAACCTGCCTGACCCAAAGAATGTCACCACATCTGAGGCCAGGTGACAAGAGGCCACACAGCCGCCACCTGGCTGTCTTAGCGTCAGGGGCAGGTGGGGTCGCCAGGAGAGGAGGCCAAGGAGCCTGGGGCCACCAGGCTGCAAGGAAGCCCCAGGCACACAGAGGAGCCACCCAGAGGTGCCCAGCTCCCCACCCATGCCAGCATCAGCAGCGGGCACCACAGGGCCAGCGCCCCGGGGTCACCTGAGAGATCTCAGGCCCCCCCGCTGAGCGTCTCCCCGATTTCCTGACCCGCAGGATCCTGAGCTGCGCAAAGACTGTCCCGCGCTGCCACGCCCTGTACCGACGCGATGTGTGGCACAGCTGTGGCGACGGAACGGCTGCTGGCCCGCTGGGGAGATGCTGGAAGTGGTGGCAGGGGGCCAGGCCCGGCCAAGCACCTGTCACCCCCTCCCTGGCTGCGCGAATCCACGCCAGCCTGATCTGCCAGCATTTTGGAGAGAAAGCCGGCCACAAGTCTGACACCCCCGGAGGGTGGCGGGTCCATCATGGGTCACAGTGGCTGCTGCTCTTGGGGGACAAAGCTGCCCCCACCCCCAGCAGGAGCCGGGGGGTGGGTGGGCAAGTGACCCCCTGGGCTCTCTCCGCGCCCACCACCCCAACACCTGCCCAGCTGGCAGCATCTCTGAGCAGGACAGAGGGGCCCCGGTGGGCTGTCCGGGAGGATTGGCTGAAAATAGGCACCACCAGGCCTTTATTTTGTCTGCCCTGCCCCGGTTCCCTTCAGGCTGCTTTGATGCCGGTATTTAAACATCATTTGGAGAACCTGAGCCCTCCCAGGGCACGGCAGGGACCTGCGTACACATGCGCACACACACACATGTGCACCTGCTCCCCCGCCCCCCCCCAGCACCCAGGGAGGCCGCTCCGGAGCAGAGCCCACCTCGGCCAAGCCCATCCCCCACGTCTGGGCTGCTGTCGCTCAGCGCCACACGCTGGGCAGCTTCCGATGACAGAAACGGGCGCTCACGCAGTCTGCAGGCCAGAAGTCCAACGCCAGGTGCCAGCAGGACCTGCTCCCTCTGGCCGCCCCTCCCTGCACCCTGAGTGGCGGGGGTGGCGGGCGCCCCGGGGAGCCCCTGGGCTGGAAGCCGCGTCACCTGGTCTCGGCCGCTCTCATCACAGGGACTTGCCCTGTTTCTGCCTCTTCCTCTTACAAGGACCCCAGCCTCACTGAATCAGGACCCACCCCCACAACCGCATCTCAGCTTGATCATCTCTGCAAAGATCCTTCTGTCAAGTACGGTCACGCTCGCCCGCAACGGGGCAGGGGCGACGAGGGTGAGGAAATCAGTCTGTCTTTTGCGGGGGGACATAAGTCAACCCACTAGAACATTCTGCGCATTGCTCTGAGTTCGGGCCTCCCCTGCTCACCAGGCCCCTCGCTACCCCACCCCAGCCTGCACACGGTGTCCCCTCCCCGGCCGAGGGATGGCTCTAGTCCTCTCTGCCTCCCAGGTGCCACCTGTCACTCAGAAGTGCTGGCAGGGGCTCAGGCACACAGGTGAGGGCAGCTGCCACATGCAGGAGGACCCAGCTGGCCCTGCCTGTGACAACAGGTAGCACAGGGGGTCCAAGCCAACCCATGGTGACAGCTGTAATTTTTTTTTTTTTTTTGCTTCATAACCCACTGAGCCACAGCGGGAACTCCTACCTGTTTCGGTTCTCCTGAGCCAACTTGTGGAGAGCTGCGGGCCCGAGCCCCCTTGACCTGCCACCCCCCAAGCCTCCCAGAGACCCCCCAGACTTTCCCCAAGGCTACAGGATCCAGTCCAGGCTCTGTCCTCAGACTGTGCCCTGCTCCTGACAGAAAGCCTGCCCCAAAGCAGGGGCTGGGCTCAACCAGCGAGGAGGGGTCAAAAAAGGGTGTGCGTCTCCGGAAAACTCAGGATTGAGTTACCACATGACCCAGCAATCCCACTCCTAGGCACCTGTCCAGACAAAACTGTAATTCAAAAAGACACACGCACCCCTATGGTCAAAGCAGCACCATTCACAAGAGCCAAGATATGGAAGCCACCTAAATATCCACCGACGGATGAATGGATAAAGACGCTATGGTACAAATACACAATGGAATATCACTCAGCCATAAAAAAGAATGAAATGATGCCATTCGCAGCAATACAGACACAGCTAGAGATTACCATGCTCAGTGGAATAAGTCAGAAAGACAGACAAATACCATACGATATCACTTATGTGTGGCATCTAAAATATGACACAAATGAACCCACCTACAGAACAGACACAGATTCACAGACAATGAGAACAGACTTGAGGTTGTCACGGGGGAGGGCTGGGGGAGGGCTGGCCTGGGAGGCTGGGGTTAGCAGGTGTAAGCTGTTACTCACGGACAGCACCAACAACAAGCTCCTATTGCTTTTTACTTTGCTTTTTTAGGCCCGCAGCTGCAGCATATGGAGGTTCCCAGGCTAGGGATCAAATTGGAGCTAAAGCTGCCAGCCTACACCACAGAAACGCGGGATCCGAGCCGCATCTGCAACCTACACCACAGCTCACGGCAACGCTGGACCCTTAACCCACTGAGTGAAGCCAGGGATCGAACCCGCATCCTCATGGATACTAGTCATTTCTGCAGTGCCATGAAGGGAACTCCTCCAACAAGGCCCTATTGCATAGCAAAGAACTATAGTCAATGTCTTATGAGAAGCAACAATGGAAAAGCATATTTTAAAAAGAGCATGTGTGTACATATATACATGTATGTACGTATAACTGGATCACTGTGCTATATGACAAAATTAACACAACTATACTTCAATTAAAATCAACTATACTTCAATTAAAAAAAAAAAGGCATACAGGAGTTCCCATTGTAGCACAGCGGAAACGAATCCTACTAGGAACCATGAGGTTGTGGGTTCGATACCTGGCCTCACTCAGTGGGTTAAGGATCCGGCGTTGCCGTGAGCTGCGGTGTTGGTCACATACACCTGGCTCGGATCCCGCATTGCTGTGGTGTAGGCCGGCAGCTACAGCTTTGATTCGACCCCTCCATATGCTGCAGGTGCGGCCCAAAATTCAATCAATCAGTCAATCATACAAATTAAGACAGGGTGTGTGTGAGAAAAGGCATTGGGGGTCTGCGGTGGGTGCCTCAAAGGGGTGACCCACGGAGGTTGCAGACGCAGGCAGCCGCCTAAGGAAAAGGAGGCCACGGAAATCCAAGAAACTGACCTCACCTGGAAGGCACCGTCCACACCCTGGTCCCTGTGGGGTGACCATGCGGCAACATCAGAATTGGGCAGCAGAAGGAAGCCCTCCAACGGCTCCCGGGGTGGGGGGGTGGGGGTAGGAAGGGTACGTGAGATCCGGGGCAGGAGAAATGGCCCCAGCAGGCCTCTAACTCCTTGAGTTGCTTGTTATCCCCTGGGCTGCTTTCAGCTACAAGTACCAGAAAACTTGACAAACAACAACTTAAGCAATAAAAGCACTGAGGTTCTCACGTAAATAAGAAGCTTAGTCAGGAGAACTGAGGCATGTTAGCTCAGCAGCGTCCTCACCTCAGACTTGAATGCTATTTTCTCGGCCACTGCCTCTCAATCACAGGATGGCTGCTAAAGCTCCAGACATTCTAACACATATCCCATTATCCTTACCTTTTCGGTGTAAGTTGGTGGAGTCGAACTTCCATCTGCCAGCATCAGAACATCTGAGGATGTTCTCAGCACTCACAGCTGGGTGGGAATTCAGCCCTCGCCCTGACCCATGGGAGTTAGTGGATCAAAGCCTCGCTTGCTCACCCATGGGTGGCAGAGCTGGGGATGGGTGGGTGGTGGGTTTGCTCTTCACTGTCTCCTGGGGGCCTGAGCGCTGGCTGGTGACCACCACTCCTCCTAATGGGCCCCTCCCCTCCAGGGGGTCCCTCACTCGCCCTCAAATCCTCAGGTCTCAGGACCCACCTTTGGGGAACCTGAGCTAAGACCACAAGGTCCAAAGACAGGAAGGAAGGAGCCAAACTTCTCTGGCCGCTGCTCCCCCTCTCGCCAGGGTGGAAACCCACCCCCAGCGCCCCTCCTCGCATCTCATTGGCCAGCGGGGTGGGTCACGTGGCTACACAGGTGGATTTCATGATTGATTCCAGCTGGTCACGGTTCACGTCCACCCCCCCCCCACACCAGCCTGAAGAACTGCTGCCGCAGCCACAGTCCGCAAGCAGTCCCAGCGAAGGCCAGCCGGGCCTGGGGGGGGAGGAGGTCCCCCCCCACCCGCCCTGGCTCCTCTGAGACCTGGTTTCCTCATCTGCAAAAAGGGGCTGAAGATGCCACCTCTGGGAGGTGATGTCCCCCGTAACAGGCGTGCAGGAAATGCTGCTGACACGTGGCGCTCCTGGGGACTGGGGGGACGACCTGGCAGCCGGCCCACCCTCCTGGCCCCAGGCCCCTGCAGGCCCCCCCCACCCCCATGTCAGCTGAGGCTGCGGCTAATGACCTTGAATTAAATGCATGCTTTTAATGACTTTGCTTGCTCTGTCTGCACAAACACCTGAGAGCAGACTGGGCACTGATGGGGGGGCTCTAAGAGGGTGGCGGGGGCCAGGGAGGAGAGGGACAGACACTGAGCCCCTTCTGCATGCAGGCCGCGTACCCTTGGAGCTCATCAAACACCACCCCCCCCCCAGAACCCCGCCTCCAGGCCCAGAGGGGGTCGGTCCTGCGAGGAGGGGAGCACCTTGCTGGGCCGGACCCAGGTCTGCGCGGCCTCGGCCCGCCCCCTCGCCCTGGAGCGCGGAGACCAGGATCTGAACATGCTCATTAAAGGGCCGGAATCCTGCAGCTGAAAACACAGCCTCCCAGATCTGAAACCGGGGAATTCAAAGGCCTTCGTCAGCCCAGGAGACGGGCCCTCCCGCCGGGGAGCGGGCAGGGGCGGGGAGCCCGCGCTGCGCTAAAGGAAGGGGTGGGGGGCTTCCCAGAGGCGCTGATGGCAGTGCTGCGGTGGGGGCCGCGCTGCCTGGGGACAGCACGGCCCCTCCCCCCCTTCCCCCCTCCCCCCCACCAAAAATGCCTTCCAGCTGCAGCTTCATGCCTGAAATTCCACCTCGGCTCCACCCTGGGCCTCAAGCTCTGGCCGCCTGCGCGTGGTGCCCGGGCGAGGGTTGCACAGATCCTGGTTCACTCTCACTTTCGAGTCACCGTGTCCCCGAAGGGGAAGTGGAGGAAATCCTCGGCACAGCGGGGGAGCAGAGTCTCACCCACGGGGGGCCCTGCTTGGCAGGCAGGTGTGTCTGCAGAGGACTGACTCCCCGCCCCCACCCCAGTCTCCGAGGGCACCCGCTGCCCAGAAAGGGAGCAGGCCCGGCTTGGTGAGAGGGAGGGGCTGGCCAAGGCCCTGAGACCCGGGCGAGCCCTTTGCTGGGCCAGGTCTGCTCGAGGTCACCCAGCGGGCGAGCAGCCCTAGTCCCTGACCTGTGTCCACGCAGCCTCACCCGCCAGTCACTGGACAGAGCGAAAGACAAGACAGAGCAAGTTGCGGGCAAAGGCCTGCCTCGTCCGCGCCCCCAGGGAGCGCCGGCCCCCTGTACCTGCTGGTCACCGGCTCAGGCTGCCCGGTACATGGGGACCCTGGACTTCCCAGGGACCCCCCCGCTCTGGCTCTGTCCACGGGCGAAGCAGCTGCCGTAACCCACAGGCAGCCCTCGGAGAAGAATGAGGGATCTAAGGTGCAGCTCAGAGACAGAAAGGAGGAGGGAGGTCACCCTGGGCTTGGGGAGGGCAGGGAGCTATGGCTTCATGGGGACAGAGTCTCTGGGGAGATGGAAGGTTCTGGAGGTGGAAGGTGGGGAGGGTTGCTCAACAGTGAGAATGTGCTTAATGCACCTGAACTGTGTATTTTCATGACGGCTAAAATAGTCTTTTATAGTACATATATTTTATCACTTTTTAAATTTTTTATTTTTAGGGCCGCACCTGTGGCCTCTTGAGGTTCCCAGGCTAGGGGTCCAATTGGAGCTGTAGCCACCAGCCTACACCACAGCCACAGCAACGTGGGATCCGAGCCGCATCTGTGACTTACAACACAGCTCACAGCAACACCAGATCCTTAACCCACTGAGCAAGGCCAGGGATCGAACCTGCAACCTCATGGTTCCCAGTCAGATTTGTTTCCACTGTGCCACAAAAAGAACTCCACTCTTTTTTTTTTTTTTGTCTTTTTACCTTATCTAGGGCCGCACCCGCGGCATGTGGAGGTTCCCAGGCTAGGGGTCTAACAGGAGCTGTAGCTGCCGGCCTTCGCCACAGCCACAGCAACGCGGGACCCGAGCCGCATCTGCAACCTACACCACAGCTCACGGCAACACCGGATCCTTAACCCACTGAGCAAAGCCAGGGATCGAACCCACAACCTCATGGTTCCTAGTCGGATTCGTTAACCACTGAGCCACGATGGGAACTCTGGGAACTCCACCCATTTTTTAAATGTGAAAAAAGGAGGATGTCTGAGGATCTGGGTGGGCACCAACAATGCCCACTAAGGGCACTCTGCCTGATGACCTCAAGGACGCCGCGCCACCCCCACCCCACTGGCATCCCATAATACCCCAGACAAAGTCTCATCAGCACCCACGGCCTGAACACACTGGACCCAGCCATGTCCACACTGCTGCAGCCTCCAGGGGCTGGAGCTAAAGCAGACTGTGCCGCCCCCACCCCACCTCTGTCCACACAGAGGGACCTGAGGCCCCGGCCCGGCCCCGCCCCACAGGGCCATGGAGGACTCCAGATGCCTGGAAAGGGTTCTCCTCCTCCTGGAACCAGGTTGCCGTTGGAGATCTAATCCCTCCTGGGGCTTCAAAAGCATCCAAGTTGCCAAGGATGAGGCCAGCCCCCGGCCTGCGGCGATGCCAGCTTCCCGTTTTAATTGGGATCATTTTTAGCCTAGAGAGGGGGGCTCCCCAGAGCCCCGGGCATCTCCCAAGGTGCCCACAGGGACGGCGGACTCCCCCAGCCTGTGCCCGGGGCTCCCCATCTCCCATCTCGGAGCCCCGACAGCCCCACCTGCTGCCTGTTCTACGGGTGGGGTGTGGGGTGCCCGTGACCTCAGCGGGTGACCCTCCTGCAGGGGCTGCTGGGCGGACAGGGGGCCCCTTCTCCCGCCCAGAGCCCAGCCTTTTCCCCTGAAGTGTTGCCCAGCACTGATGACATAAAATCCAGAACCCAGGCCCCGGCCGCCCACTTCTATCCTTGAACAGCCTGCATCCAGGCAACCTCTCATCTCGGGTGAGCCGGTCCCCCCCGCCGCCCACAGCCCAGTGGTACAGTGGGGAGAGTGCTGCCCACCTGGAAGCTCAGAATGTGAACTCATTTGGAAATAGGGTCTTTGCAGATAAAATTAAGATAAAGATCCAGAGATAATGTCGTGCTGGATTGGGGCTGGCCTTAAATTCAGTGACAAGTGCCCTCCTAAGAGACAGAAAACACACGCGCACACGGCACACACGAGCGAGCACGCGGAGTGACGACAGAGGCAGAGACTGGACCGATCCATCCACAGACCCATGGTCACCGGGGATGGCCGATGGCCAGCCACCAAAGCGGGTCAGAGGCCCCGAGGGGTGTCTCTCTGGAGCCTAGAAGGAGCCGACCGGGGCACACCTGGATCTCAAAGCGTGGGCCTCCACAGCGCAAGAGAATACATTTCTGTGTGTTTTTTTTGGGGGGGGGTCTTTTTAGGGCCACACCTGAGGCATATGGAAGCTCCCAGGATAGGGGTCGAATTGGAACTGCAGCTGCGTCCTATGTCACAGCCGCAGCAACTCTGGATCCTTAACCCACTGAGCGAGGCCAGGGATTGAACCCACGTCCTCATGGATACTAGTCCGGTTCTTAACCCACTGAGCCACGATGGGAATTCCCATTTCTGTGGTTTTAAGACACCTGGCTGTGGTCATTTGTTTTGGCAGCCCCAGGAAACCCCAGGGCCCCCCCAGAAACCCCCCGAGGCTGGCCCCGTGGGACGCAAGGGTCTCAGCGCCCCCGCCCCCCCAGCCCGAGGGATCCTCAGGCAGACTCCCACTGCTCAGCCAGCGCTGGGCGCGGAATCTGTTTCCCATAAACAGTTTCTGGAACTGAATTTCCTTTCTCACCCAAGGCAAGAGTCTGGGAGAGAACACTCAGCCTGGGGCTGCAGCCGGGGAGGGGGGCGTCCTGAGGTCTGCGGAGGGTCCTTCCCCTCTTTTCTGGCCTTATCTGTCCTTCCTGATTTTCCTCTAATGAACTGGGGCAATGGCCTCTGAAAGTGGGCTCCCGCCCCCAGGGGACTCTGAGATGGGGGCACAGGGCACGGCGCACAGAGAGGAGAGGGGACAAGTTTCCCGGGCCTCCCCACGGGGGCCTGGCTGCTGGGAGGGGGCCCAGCCCCCAGCCCCCAACAGTCACACTGTGGCTGTGTCCCTGTAACGAGGCCACGTGGCGGTGATGCTGCCCCAAGCCAGGAGCCCCCCCGGAGGGCCAGCCACCACCAGAAGCCAGGAGGGCCGGAGGACCCTGCCCGGGCAAAGTTCAGGGGGAGTGCCAGCATCCTGATTTCAACAACCGTGAGACAAGTTTCTGTCATTTTAAGTCACCCAGTTTGCGGGTCCGTGAGAAACCCCTAGGGCCACCCGGGGACTGATACGGGGCTTCCAAACCTCAAGATGGCAACTCTGAGCACGCGGCAATTCAGGCTGCAGAGCCCCCACTGAAGACAGGCGCTCGGCCCAGGCCCCCTGCTGCGCTGCCTCCCACCAAACTCATCCTGCGCTCTGACCTGAGATGTCAGTCGGTGAAGGGCGACGGGTGGAAGGAAGGAAGGAAGACGGACAGGTGGATGGACTGACGGACAGGTGGGAGGATGGGTGAGTGGGGGATGGGCAGACGGGT